>WBMZ01008772.1:407502-479900 GCA_013400975.1 Atrichornis clamosus
AAATAATAAATTTAAATTTATAAATTATTATTTATTTTATTAGGTTATTTAAATGTACAGTGAGGGCAAATACATTTGAAATCAAACTCAACCTCTAGACACTAGATTATTAACTTCCAGTTTGCTGAAAAAATACTTTATCATAAACACTTCAGTCAATTTCTTACCACAAGGAATGACTTGAGCATGGGAACATTAAGTAATCTTGAGATCTCTTGTACTTTACCTCCAAATTATTTATCTCAGAGAGGAAAAGTGATTACTAATTTAGTATTTCTAAACAAAAAAAAATCACTTAAATATCTAAATAAATTAAAAATTAAATGTGAGATTTAAATATCAAAAGTATTTATGCCTTTTAGAACCTCTGAGAGCCCTTATTAGACATTAGCTGATCAATTACTACCAAATATTTTGCAGTTTAGAAAAGATATGTATTCCTTCATAAAGCATGTTACTTTGTTAATATTCTGATGAGGATTTATTAATATCTATCACCCCATTTTGAAATCTCTGAAATTATTAATCTAACTCTGTTTTTCTAACTTCTGAAATGGAATAAGGTATAAGGAAAAAAAAAGCTAATTTCAATCTAACAACATATTTCATCTATGTATAATAAATTTTAAGATATAAGTAATAAATATTTATTTACAGTAAATATATTGATTTGTGTGTCCAATACTTCCATTTAGAAAAATAAATTAACTAAACATATAAATAATAAAATAACATAGAATTAGTAACAGAATACTGTATTCAGAGTACTAACATTATCACAAAAATGGAAATATTATTCTGCAGATGCAAAACTCTGCTCATTATGCAAGTGAACTAAAATTGCTGCATTTCCATTATAGAAATCCCTCTAAATCCTCAAAGGCACTCTGCTCAGCAGGGCCAGCATGGTGGGCCATGGTGGAGCTCCAGGATCTGCAGTCTGTCCGCAGTGGTGCGGTTCTCCAAGTCACCAGCAGCAGAGGAGTCTTCTCTGCCATTGCACCTGTCCAGCGACACCTCTTCTCAAACACTGGGTATTGCTCATTTGGCTTGGTCATCTACGCAGGAAGTATTTCCTGCCTTCGCCATTCCACACACAAATCCCAAATGATGAAATGCTGAGATATGACTGATACTGTGCACTTTTACTGTAATGTGGATGGCAATTCCTACGTCACACATGACTTAAATGTAGAAACAATGCTAATTGTATTCCTATTTGTAAATAAAAAGTATGTATTCTAACAGTTCAAGTGCTACTAGTTTTATTCTAGTACTTACACTAAATATATTTTATCATCTCCAGTGGGCTGCACTTTGGTTCTTTCTTTGCAGGACCTGAGCTAACAGAAATAAGCAAACCCTCTCTGTTCTGTATGCATATTGCTTTGCTGCTGGACAAAACCAGCTTGATACCTACAAAGAATTACAGAAAGTGCCTTTATCTCATCTAAATGCAGAGGAAACAAAGCAGGTGTCTATACCTCAGTCAGCTATTTGGATTTACTACAGTGAATGAAGGCCTAAGTCTTACTTAATGGCCTAAAACAGGCATCAGCAGAGGACCATCAGGGTTAAACCAGTGCCATCAGATATGCCCTGAGACATCTGCATGGAGGATGAGCCAGAAGGCAGGCACAACACCCACGGGCATCTAGTGCTAGATGTCACTGTTCAGGCAGCTGACCAAGCCCCTAGTCAATGCAGCCAACAAAATGTACAGCACCATCCATCTCACTAAGTACAGGTATCTGCTTGAGGAAGCAATTGCGAGTAAACTACACACTGAGTGCACTGAACAAGTCTCCCTTGACTACAAAAGTCTCTTGCAGACACACTTGTCAAACTGCTCACTTTACCCAGAATTCCATCTCGTTTGAAAAATATGTGTATGTTTATGAAAGACAGTACCTACGGCAACAATAAAATGAAAAATTAACCTGTTTCAGCACTGCAAATGGCACACAGGAAAGAATTATTTTTAAGGGATTAGCTCTTTCTACTAGCCTTATAAAGTCGAGAAAAAGCGTACTTTAAGTTAAATATCTAAGGATTAATGACAGGAGAACGAAGTCTGAGAGGGAGAAAAAGGGAAATAATGTGTAAAGGACAATATAGTAAAAAAGTGTTCTTTGGGGGTTTGAAGGTATTTTAAAATTAATTTTGTGGCAACTTGAAATATTAGGAGGTATTTTAAATGTAACTGTGAGCTTTTTCTTCCCTTCATATTTTGTACAGTGTATTCTCAGATCTGAAGGATACCTCGACATTTCAAGTCAACAATAGAAATTCCCATGTATTTGTGTTTCATACCAACACTGGGAAAGGTTTTATTTTCACTGTGTCATATAAAAAAACCCCAAATCCTGAAACCATAAGACAGCAAACAAAATAACACAAACTTACAAATCTTGAGGTATGTTGCCTACTTACACACTCCCTAATATAAATCCTTATATACCAATTCTTTTTTGACATTAAATACTTTATTCCAGAATTAGACACAGCTGTCCTGCCTACTATTTTATATATTTTTTTCATTTTATATTGTTTCATTTGTCTTTTGCAGCAGGATGGATTTTCCCCTTTTTATAACATGCTTCTATCTCCTTACAGTTAGGGAAATTCTGTTCTGCTGAGTTATGAACAAAACGAAGTGCAGTTTTATGGTTAGCTTTTAAAAAACTGGGGAATACCACTTCCATAATTTGTAACATGTAAACTGCCATAAATTAATACCTGAGCATTAGACTGCTGCTTTGGGGCTAACTATTACATTTTCTGAAGTTACTTCTCTAAACACAAAAGGATAAGGTTATACATGGATCACAGTTAGGAATGAAAATTTTGCCTCTTGCAAACATCATCTGTTCTAAATTCCTGCCTGTGAGTAAATCTGAAAGTGATTTTCAGTAAGCAAGTGCAACAACCACTTTATGCTTGTTGAACATGTTAAGAATTGACATAGAAATACACTGGCTTGAACTATTTACAGTGTGGATCAAGTGCAACACGTGATTGTTTTCTCCATCCCCCATGATGGAAAGTGCATTTCTGTTATTTTCAGTTTTATGTAATTCCTAAAATGAAGAAGTAATATTGAAGAAGCTCTCTGAAAAATGGAATGTCTGTGGTTGACTGTACTCTGCCTCAAAAAACATTATCTTTATTTCTGAGAAAAAAAAAACAAAAAAAACAATGAACCTATCTGGCTGTTACCTAATACCTAATTGTCCAATTTCTTATGCAAAAGTTCATGTTCCAAGAAATAGAGAATGAGGGCCTGACAAGATGCATTAGAACTGTCCTCCATCCCAGCAGAACAAAGGAGGAGTGCCATGAATGATGAGCGCTTTAGTTTGCAAAGGATAAATCCATTGATCACTTGGAACATGATTTACTAAGTTTTCAGAGCTTGATAATAAAACAATGCAGAAATGTCACATTGTGTTATGGTTATGCAGTAAAAGGAAGCTGAGCATTTTTCTTAGACTATTTTCTTTCAGTAAAAAAACTACTTTTGGGCAGTAGAAGCCAGGAGATTTTAAAGAGAGCTATAATTAGTTCTAAAGAGACTCTTCTGGAGGATCTCTGAGCAGAGGATTTGCTGGTTTTGTTTAAAAATTACTATTAAGGAACTTAGGGAAAAACCTAAACAAAAAGAAAATTGAAAAAAAAATGGGTGAAGACTACAGAAGACAATGCAACTGTTATTGTGGAAATGTTTTCAGAACAGTATACAGAAAATAAATAAGCTAGAGTTGACAGTACTTACATCAAAATGAACAGGCAAAAATACAACTTAAATTTTTAAGTGAAATTTCATAAAAATATTAACTCTCCTTCAAAATAATCCAATCACATAAATACATCTTTCATTACTAATATCAACGGGTTTTAAAAGGCTAGAGATTTTTGCTTTGGTTGGAAAAATTTATTGATAGTTTTGCAAATTTGTACTGAAGTTTACAGAGTAAATTTCGTCTACAGGTTGTACAATAGTCAGAAAAGAGGTTGCAGCAAGGTGGGGGTCAATCCTATCTCCCAGGGAACAAGTGCTAGGACAAGAGGAAATGGCCTCAAGTTACACCAGGGGATGCTTAGATTGGATATTAGGAAACACTTCTTCAGACTGGTTCAGGGTTCAGACCAGATGCAGGGAGAAACTTCTTCTCAAGGCTACCAGTGAGTGGAACAGATTGTCCAGAAATGTTGTGCATGTTTGAAGTTTTTCCGGACGGACTGGATTAAAAAAAAAAAAAAAAAAAAAGGGAAAACGAATCAACCAAACAAAAAAGCCCCAACACTTCAATTTTCACATATTGCAGATCACTCAGCAATTCTAAGAGCCTGGCAGTATCATTGGTCTAGACACTTGAGTTGCTCAGTAGATTACAACATATTCAGGATTTAGAGATTCTCTTGTAGCAAATCCTCTTTCTTGATGCAGGGATGAGAGATTAGCTCATTAATTACAACCTTAAAAATAATGTTATCCTGAAACTCTTCTCTTGCGAATGTCTGTAATTATATATTGCAAACTTTAATCAGGTAAGTATTCTGAAAGCTTCTGAATGGTAAAAGCTAAATGAATGCCCCATGCAAGACCGAAATATGTACTATAAACCGAGACATTCTGGGGAGGACCCAGTGTTTTCAACAAGTAGATATAACAATTAATGAGTAAAAGAGGTTAGGAAAAACAAAAGCAGTGAGGAAAATTTAATAGACTGGTCTCTTCACTGCTTTATGCCGTGTACAAAATGGAAGCATATTTGGAAAAATCCACTGATTTGGCAGCACTTTACATTCTTGCATACATATACTTTGCATTCATGTCATACAGATAAAACTGATTAAACAGAGAGCAAGTGAACAGGTTCTTGCAGCAGTCAATTTGTCACCTCACAGTGCATGTGGACAAGGTGTAAGAGGACTAACTTTCCAGAAAGCAATGCTAACAGAACTCTAGAAGTCAGAAAGACTTTATTTTTTTTAATTTTAATACCAACTTGAAAGACTAGCAATAAATTGACATAATAAAGATTTAATAGTCAAAGTAGGATTCAACTGCTTAATATATAAACTGATTCAGAAACGTTTTAGTTTCTTAAACAGAATTTATATTGTTGTGGAACTGTTTACTTTCTAAAGTTATTATAAGCACCTTCAAACTCAAAATGTCTACATCCAAAATTTTAGAGCAAATATTCTCACATGAAATTACACACAGGTTTTTTTTCACTCCGGCCGAGACACTACTCTCTATTTACAGCTGGTAAGAAGATACACTGGTGAGTAATTTCCATGAGACCACCCGTAAGTAAAGAATTTGAAATCTAGTATTTGTGGTGGCCAAATCATTTCCATTTTAAGGGTCACTTATTTTTTCAGCCATGGCATCTGTAAGGACTACAGTTTCACTACAGATACAGTTTAACTGTATCTACCCTTACATATTCTCCCCTCAAAAATAAAAAACTCCTTCAACATAGAATACTATAATTTGCCATTTGTACTTGCTTCTCTTTTGTTTAATCTTCAAAAAGGATACATTTACATTTTGCAAATTATCGCTTTCTATTTTTAATCCAAATTAATTGAAGTGTTTTGAAGAGTTAAGTGTTATTTGGAAAAAAAATTGTCTACATAAAGCCTGAATAATAACTAAATCTGCTTTTGTGACTAGAATTACAGAGGGTAATGAGTTATACAAAAGCATATATACTGAAAACAGTCATATAGAAAAGCATTTACAATGACAAAAGTCAGTTTCCTGTAGGCTTTCTTCTCTGCTCTCTGGTTTCCTGTACATGCACTTAAATTTCCCACAGACAAGGATGCTTCTCCCTCCCCCGAATACTGTGACTTAGCTTTACTAAGACTGATATTAATCAGGGACAATAAAGCAGACTCTGCTTCCCTCTCACCACTGACAGTGACAGAGAAAAATGGAACTGCGTATATGAAGAGAGGCTGACCAGCTACTGTGGCAAATTCCTTATTTAAACTAATCACATTCATATGGCACCTGCTCCAGGAATTAATTTTACTTCCTTTACTTCTGCTACAAAAATAATTGTCCTAAAATCCCAGCCAGAATTTTTATCTAAAATGAATAAAATGAAGATGCTTTAGGACATATTTTGCATGCTTGAATGCATAAAAATACAGCAAAAGAGAAACTTGCAAATATTATCATGTCCTCCCCATGCAGTCATACCTCTCATGACAGTTTAACAGGTTGTTTGCGATGCTCTAAACAAGAAACTTAAGTATAACTTCAGTTTGAACTGAATATCAAAGGATTTAATCAATCTTATATGCTTCGGCATAGTACAAAGTCTCAACATGAGTTTAAATCTGATGCCATCTGTTAAACTGCAAAATGGAATTACAAGACCAAGAGGCACATCTGACTTGAAAGATATAAAATGTTCCCTTTCAATATAGCCCTAAAAGTGTATCTATACCAGAAATATCAGAGACGCACAAAAAGCTAATGCCAGCGTGAAAAGCTGTTTAATGACAGAATTCATTAATTACTCCATAAAGCAAGCAATATACTGTCAAATCACTGTGTTGACAGATGAGTACTAGTCATAGACGATCCTTGAAGATGGACAATTTTTCCTGGGCTTACAGAGGGAAAAGATTATGGGAGGGAGGGAGGGAGGCAGGAAGACAGGAAAGCAGGAAGGAAGGAAGGAAGGAAAAAGATCATCTATTAGCTACCAAATTTTATGGAGTTAGCTGAGCATTATTTTCATTAAGATCTCTCTTTTTAATTCACACAAAGTAATATAGTCTTTCATACTAAGATAAGCATATAAACTGCTGAGATTTTTGTCCTTAATCATATCTCAAAGAAGCATCTCTGTTTCTCCAAAATAAACTAAAACAAGCTTTCTGACATTTTAACTTTTAGGATGGGCAATTTACATTTGCAATTATGATCAAAGACTGCATTTCCTTTCCCGTGAAGAGCAGACAATTTCTCTCCTACGACTCAAGCTCATTAACACTTCCTCAGAACTTAGATCCAGACTGTGGAACTGCTGCATAGGTAATAGTGCAGCCCAACAGGAAAGTGCTCCTCTGAAGGGTGTGTATGGCTTATTGGTATGACTGCCAAGCATCTCACACTCTTTATTCTGAATAAGAGAAGTGTCAATTTTCACATTTTCTCTGGACAGCACATTTTCTCTGGAGCAGACAGAGGTTATATAAGAATGCATTGATAAAGATTGGTATAAGAGAAAAGCTGAGATGAGAGCAAGTCTAACCAAACTGCATAAAATAACATCGGCAGGTGGTTACACTTCACTTCACCCTCTCATCAGGCAAGCACACAATGGAACTTTTCACTGATTATCAGATTCTCAAGGCCAGGAAACAGACAATTAATTTAACCCAATGCAATCTTACCTTCAATGCTTCCTAACACCTCCTTAGAATATAAGCTGTGCCAATTAGTGTACTCGAAACACTGGATGAGAAGAAGTAAACACTCAAGTAGTCAAGAACTTAAGTGATCATAAAAAAAATGTATAAAAAGACATCTGATTTATAACATCTGTTTTATCAAGCTTCTCCTTTTTAAAATGTATTTTCATTCGTTTTTCAGTCTCTGATATTCTCTTTTTAAGATGCAATCAGCTGCAGCCAGAGGTTGTGCAGGCCTTGGCAATTTTCTAGACAATTCTGGATAAAGCCATGAATAACGTGGACTAACCAGAGAACTGATGCTGCTCTTAGCAGAAGGGTGGACAGTGAAACTTCATGAAGTGCCTTCCAACCCGATGCATTCACATTAAAAAGAATCCAGCATTTTATAAGAGGTATTGTTTCTGCCTTTACTGAGAAAAAATCATAAAACCAAATATTCATTAATGTTGTGTGGGTCAGACGGCTGTTCATTGAATCAAGTTTACAATATAAAATAAAGTGTGATTATGAAGAAGGCAGTGCTTTAATCTGACTTTCAAAGAAATCATTATTCAGCTACAGCACAAGTGAAAGTAGTGTTTATCACTAGAGGAAAAGTGATAGCAATGTTCAAAACAAGTTATTTTATCTATTTACTGAATTGAAGATATCAATAACAATGAAGCCTTAATCACTGAAAGAGTCTTTCTAAAAACAGTTTCATGGTGCAGATTCAAGGCTACTGCCACGCAGGACTGAATGCAAACGACAGGAAGATCTTCCAAGTAAGATTCACAACAGCCCACATGAAAAGATAAAGCCGCTTAAAGAAGGCACCAGACCAAGCTAGGTTTTCCTAAAATCCTACAGTCAAATACCTAATTCTAGGCTTTAGGGAAGCAGGAACACTTTGCGATAAGCAGCAGAAAAACAAGAGTAATATATATTTGGTCTAAATAAACATAGCAGTGTTTGAGAGAGGATGACAAGGGGCTAACAGATTTATGCTTGCAGTGCCTGTGCTATGATCTTGAGAGAGCTTTAGTTCAGATGTGCAGAGCCACGTCATTATCCCAGTGTGTCCCAGCAGGGAAATAGGTCAAACTTTATCAAGCATGGAGCAGCACTTAAGATGACTATTTGGCTACAAGTCTGGAGATGTCTTGTCTCTGGACAGCTCAGGAGATGAGACAGCACAGCTGGTATCTATTTGTATACATTCCTGTAGCTATGTCCTTTGTGGTCTAGTGAGTAGGAATACATTGCTCCTGCAACACAGGGGGAAATTCCAAGGGGTTTGATTGTCGTGCAGTAAT
Source organism: Atrichornis clamosus (assembly GCA_013400975.1). Lineage (NCBI taxonomy): Eukaryota > Metazoa > Chordata > Aves > Passeriformes > Menuridae > Atrichornis > Atrichornis clamosus. The sequence continues at coordinate 416,247 of WBMZ01008772.1, forward strand.
TGCTGACAAGTTATTGGTAAATCTCGGGCACCCTTTTATCAAGTGCCTCACAATATCTATGACCAAGTACTTCTATCTCTACATATGAGAAAAGCATTGAGTAAAAAGTCCTTTATGTGACTGTAGGCAAACGACTTTGTGAGATTGTCTTCTAAATGTTCAGGCAAAGGTTCCTTGCAATCTGTTATCACCCTGTGCTACTATGAAGAGAGGTGTGAGTTACGCAGCCTTCCCAAAGAAGGCAAGACAATTTCCTTTATAGTCTTGAGAGCTGTGTCCATCCACTGAGACTGACACACCAAATGTTTTCTCTTGACCAAAATCACATTTTGCCATGCTGTATAAGGTCTCTTCACTGTGTCACAGAACAGCACAACCCAGATCCTTTCCCTTCTATACAGAGAAACTAATTTTTCATGGACACTGGAAAAGCTACTTAAAAGTTTAATACTAAACATTTCAAAAGGGATTCCTGAGGTCTGGATACCAAAGAGAAAAAACAGCAGATGAAAAAACTGACTCCAGAATACTAGGTGGAATCAACCCCCAGGAACATGCTCTGTTTAATGAAGATGGCATATTGAATTCCTGTGCTCCTATTGTCAAGTCAAAAATAGGCAGTGTGCTCATGTACTTCAGAATGTACTGACATGACAGCCAAAACACAGCACACTATAACTAACAGCCGTTATGTCCCTCTGGAACATAATTACCAGGCATCATTTATAGCAAAACCCATAATCTGTGCCAGAACTTCAGTGTCAGAAGATGCAATGAGACAATCAGGACCTTCCAATTCCTCTTAATATGCAGAACTCAAATTAAATACAATACTCTGGTCATAGCTCTCCATTCCTACCAGAACAACAAACCCTCCCCTCCGTGGTTCTCTCCAACATCTAAAGTGCCATGCCTCCTTCTCATTAGCCCCATCCCTGTACAGCTCCCATTAAGTTCTTCATCAGCTCTTCTTGGCAGCAGTGACACCTTCTCACCCCATCTAACCACCATTTTATACCTGTATTCTGTAACTCGTTCTGGGCACTTAACCAAAGCATTTAACTCCTTTGACTGCTATGAAACCAATTTATCTGTGTATTCAGTTAGGAATCAGAGGTATGGGTCTGCTTTACCACTAGGAAAATTACATTCAAGTGGCTTCATCCTCTTTCCCAGAAACACATGCATCTTGCCCTATTCTAATTCCTTTTTAGTCAGCTACATGTACATTGCTTTTAAAGCTTTCACAACACTGAGTAATTGTTAAGGAAAATAACCAGAGTGCAAAGAACACGAAGTCTAGAAGCAGCTAATTATAGCATTACATCTGACAAAATAAGATGTGTTCATTTGTGAGGTGACCTGTACAGATTTCCTCTGTGAGCTGCCCACAATGCTCCTTGCATACAACCACATAACGGGTGGGCAGAGACAAAGAGTGAAGATATTCTCTTGATAAATCAGTGAAGTTGAGTCAGTATCAAGTATTTACTATTTAGCAGAAAGCAGACAGCTGGTTTACACCTTTGTTTGCACCTTTGAGAAAGCAAAGGGAAAGCATCAGCAGAGGTGATATAGCCTAAGGCAGCAAATGTAGTGTGAGTAGCACAGTCAAAGTGCTGGACTCAACTCATTCACTATGTGCATGAATTCAGAACAACTAAAAGCAGGTACCTTTTTATAGAATCATGGAATGGTTTGGGTTGAAAGGGACCATTAAAGATCGTCTCGTTCAACCCTCTGCAATGAGCAAGGACACATTGAACTAGATTACGTTTCTCAGCACCCCATCCAACCTGACCCTGAATGTATCCAGAGATGTGGTCCTTCACTGGGCAATCTGTTCCAGTGTTTCACTGTTCCCATTGTAAAAATTTACTTCCTTATATCTAGTCTAAATCCATGCTCATTTAGTTTAAAAGAGGGTAGATTTATTTTAAATCAATTGCCTCTTAGTTTAAAATATTTTAGTTCAAAACCATTATCCCTTGTCCTATCACAACAGGTCCTATAAAAAAGTTTGTTCCCATACTTCCTATGTCCCTATACTATCCTATGACATTCTTCCCCCCCTGCCTTTAGTACTGAAAGGCCATTATAAGGTCACCTTATGAGACTCACATGGCAGAGCCTTCTTTTCTCCAGGCTTAACAACCCTAACTCTCTCAGCCTGTCTTCATAGGAGAGATGTTCCACTCCTCTGATCATTTTTGTGGCCCTCCTCTGGGCTTGCTCCAACAGGTCCAAGCCCTTTCTGTGCTGAGGACCCCAGAACTGGATGCAGTACCCAAGGTGGGGTCTTAAAAGAGCAGAGTGGAAGGGCAGAATCAACTCCCTCAATCTGCTCGTGATGTGGCTCAGGATGGGGTTAGCTTTCATGGGCACATGTGCCCATCCAGGCTTTAAGCCATTGACCACTACACTACTCTCTGACTGCAACCATCCAGACAAATCCTTATCCACCAAACAGTGCACGGTTATATGGTTCCCAACAAAATGAGTTCCTAACTGTATAACTCTGATTTGCTGCTTATTTTTATTCATAGGCTGCTTTTGTTTGTTTGCTTGTTTTGCTTTGTTGGGGTCTTTTTAAAAGATCTGTCTTTGTTCCCTTGTTTGACGTGCTTCACTGTAAGTAAGGAGCATCCACTTTTCACCTACAGCAGGGCTCCGGGGCTCTTCAGTTCAAACAATCTGTCACAGGTTATTGTATTAAAGTCATGAGATGCCTGGCAAGAAAATAAAGGTCACACTTCACCATGAAATATTTACATGAGATATACCTGCAGCATAATTCTTGCACTGAATATGCATCCTAGAAATGGGATGTGGCTTCCCTTCACAGGCTGCAGTGTAATGATTATAGGTCACCTCCCTCAGGATACTTGCTTACAACCAACACAAAGCCACCTCAGAATGGATATATAAAGGGACTCCTCATAGACACAACCACACATGGTGACCATTGCCTAAATTAAACTTGATCCAGAGCACAGTCCCTGGACTGTACTCGAGCACCCTGTGAAGTTGCTTGAACAGTTTTTGGAGTAGGTTTGACCTGGGCCACCCTCAAACCATTCTGAGGCAAAGCAGGGGATCACTCTCTGTACATACTGCAAACTTCACCACTGCATTTTAGAGGGTAAAAGGTTTTTAATGGCAATGACAGAAGCTCCTCTGTGAATGACCTTTGCTGCACAAGACAAGTACAGACACACTTAATTATAGCATAGCTTAAGAGACAACTGTCCTACACCCATTCTTTTTTCTCACATAAAACATTTTTGACTTAGCAGATGAAGGAATCTCTGTGAACTGTGAAGAAATTTCAGTTCACAGACCATTGAAGACTACTGAAGGATGAGGTCTTGTTACAAATGTGATCTAAAACTCTATGACTGCAATATGCATTTGACTTTTATATTCCTTTATCCCTTTGGGAGCTCTAAGTGCCATCTTATAGTAAATACATTGAACACTAAAGATCTCATGTTTCTCTAATTAACCTAGCTGAGTTTTTTGCTTTAATTTTTATGTCATACTTCAAGAAAAAAATTGATAGCTTTGTGTTTACTTGATGATGTTTTCCATATACAGTAAATACTGAACTGGGTCAAATACCTAAAATTAAAAGCAAAAAGTATTATTCCTGTGGGGTGGGAAAAAAACCTCAGAAAGTAGCTGCCTAATTAAGCACCTCTTACTTTAGAATGAAGGAAAGTGTAAATGAAGGTCACACCACCTAAAATCCTACATATCCAATTTTTAAGTGCTTGACTTTGCAGCTTGCAACATTCTTTCAGTGTGTTCTTTTCTTTTTCTAATTTCAAAAATAAACAAAAATCCTAATGATGACTAATTCTGTTGGGACAAAAGCATTTCTAAGCAGTAATTTCTGACTGATAGTTCTCCTTCAAATGGAAAAAAAATCAGAAAAAAAGGTTTTATTTTAGGAACATTTTGACTATAAAAAATGAATGGTTAGCTGAAGGGACAGTAAACAAATAAAAAACAAAGGAAATCACATGATAAAAATAAATTGAATAGATGAAGAGAAGAAACAGACCATGAAGACTGGCAACATGGGCAGAAAGCAGGTACAAAAGCAAAGGCCAGAGAAACCTTAAGGGAATTTGAGAAAGAGAACTTCAATCTGGACACAAGGGAAGCTGGCAGAGCCTACACACATATTATTAAGGGACCGCTGCTTGCAGAAGTAGAAGCTGGGAGAGTATCAGGGGAAATTATAGTTTATGTTTCCCGTGTTCTCACTCTTCCTTTGACATCTGTTGCTGATGGAAACAGAACTCTTTGCTCTGTGTACCTTGGTCAATACCATCACTCCTGTGTTCATATAACCCCCCTGTACACGTGCGGAAAACCAAAAAAGGAACACTTTATATAGAATGGATGACTATGGCCTATTCTGAAATCATAAACACAGCAGCCAAACATTGCCTTATGCAATTCTTCAGGGAATTAATTAGTATCCTGAGAACTATGTAAGCTACTACACAGAATTTTCACTCCCACAAGCATGCATATGAGAGATGAGTAGAAAACAAGTTTCCTACCTTTAAAATGAAGACAATCTCTTGAAAAATAATTTTCACATTTCCAACCTCCATGATTTTCTGAGTTACTTCACTTTACTTTTCCCCACCCTATATATATATGTGTGTGTGTGTGTGTGTGCGTATACACATATATAAAATTAAATATTTTAAATGCCTGTTTAAAATTATTCTCAAAAGTCAGATAAAAGCCTACAAATATGTGACTGGAATGTCCAGCAAGGTCACCTGGTGGCTACTCTTGGTGAACTAAGAGACTCTCAACAGCAAAGAAGAAGATGATGCACTTTTCCAGCTGACTGCTAGGAGATTCTTAGTCTCAATGGGTGTTTTAGTTTGTCTCAAAGAAGACTGGACACTTTTCTGACAAACAATTTCTGTCATCCTGTTCATGACAGATTATAGAAAATTTTTCTATTCTCATCAAGAAATAGGCAGCTACTCAAAATACTACTTTTTCCTTTGCCACTCAGACAGGTTTTTCTGTTATTATTTCATTTTCAATTCCTTTTTATTTATTTTTCACTAGAGGATCATTCAGCGACTGAGAGACAATGCGCTCAAAATACTCATCAAAGAGCTGTGCTCTGGTTTTGGCTGCATTCTTGGCTGGAACAGCTGTTCCAAGCACATGATACCTCCTGCCTTTCCACCTCTAAACATGTGAGCATTTTTTGCTTTATAACACATAAGTTATCATGGTTATTACTGTAGTTAACAGGGAAATTGATCTCCATGGACAGAAACTGATATTCTAAGCAGATGAACCAACTTCGTGTAAAAATGATATCTTTCCATTAAATACATGCTGAAGAACCTGAATGAGTAACTCCAGCAATATGCTTAACTTTTTAACAACTAGAGGCAGAAGAGATTAATCTGAGCTTCAGCTAGTAAGAGAGACCAGAGTTTCACGTGGAATGAAGCCAGTTACTGAATGGCTGCTGTTCCCAGGGTAAAGGTTCCTCTTCCAATGCCTTGCATGACAGGCTTATATTGCGGGCTCTGTTTCATGTACAATACTTAATTTTGGTTTGTTTAATAAATTATCGAGCTTCATTACAATAACTTAAAATTCTAATAAGTAATTCTACCACCTGGAGAGATGACCATGTACATTTCTTTGAGTGTGAAGCTAAATAAGGGAAACACAAAGGTTCCTTCCCTGGTCTGAAATGCATATATGTTAGTTCTAATAGCACAGTAGAGGTAGGACAACCAGATCAAAGTTTAATTCAAGGAACCTGTGGCTTGTGGAGTGAACATCCTTGTCTCTAATGTTATCTATCTAGTTTATACTATCCTACATTAAACTGTTATTCATAGCTGTTACATTGAATGGCATTTTCTCACTGCTGTTGCAGAACAAGAAAGGCTCCGTTTCCTGCCAGAACAGCCATTGAACACAATTTTGATGCGGGGCTTGCTTGAGCTAAACAACCAAGAGGAAGGACACCTGCAGGTGGAAGTGACTGCCAGAATGTCACGCAGAGAAATGACATTCAAAAGGCAACTTGTCAACAGTTCTAGATGGCAGACTAGCACAACACTTTAGGGCATCGACAACACTGCCCCTCTCCTATGAAGGCATCACTGCCAGAACATTACCTAATTTTAAAACAAGAAAAACTCAGATGGGTGACAAACTGGAAAATCTCTGAATCCAATCTGTGATTTTCATGATTATGAAGACCCAAATCAATACAAAATCCACAGTTCTCTAGGGAGGTGAAAAAAGCATGTGTGAATACTCACAATTCAACAATTACTTTTCTCACCTGATTTTTCAGTATTTAAAAATAAAAAAAATCACTTAGTTTATGAAAATAGAAGAAAAGCTCTGCCTAGTTCCCAAATGTATGTATTGCTCCCCTGAGTTTGTTTCTGTGTCTGTAAAACAGTAAATTCTTAGACAAATAATTCGCAGTTGCACCAAGAATCTACTAACTTACAGTATCACACTGATGTTAAGATGATTAACAGAGGCTGGGCAAGGTACCTCAGCACACCAGTGTGTTGTATGTATCATACACCATTGAAATTCCAGACAGAGGCTCAAACAACAAGATCACATAATGTAAGGGCAAAAAGAAAAATATATCTGTTCAGTTGGAGAAAAAAAATGAAGATATAGTACAAGTCTGGGTTTTTTAAAGGATATTGCTTATGATAAAGCCCTCTTTCCCTTGCAAGTGGGAAAGATTTTCAATTGACCCATCCCTAATAATGTGCATATTTAAAATGAAATCATCAAACGCTGCATGTCTGGGAAATGTCAGCTTTCACCTTACAAATGTAATATTTACAGGTATGTACTTATTAATGTACCTTTTTTTGCCTGATATCACTTTGTGTTTTGGGAGAGCTAGGAGGAACAACTAGGATGAAGCACCAACTGCTTCACTCCTGCTTGGCAGTTCCTATGCTCTTATGAAACTATCATCTGTGATTATCAGGCTGTATATAATCTACTGAGGGTAGGATGTGATTTGCAATATTAAATGGGATCAGTGCAATCATGTAGCTCAATTCCCATGTGCCCCTTTGAAAATCTGCTCATTTTTGTACTTAAACTCCTCTTCCCCTCCAAAACAGAGCACTGATTCCTCTTCTTCAGTGAGATGAATCCCTTCCCACGTGATTTCACGTCAGTCTATTCTAATCACTTCCAGCTGCCTCTGTTCATCCAAGCACAGCACGCAGAAGGGCTAGGAGATGCCTTCTGTAGGAACCCCATTGGACAGAAAACAGATTATATTGATGACTCCAAGATGTGGATAAGGATAAGATATTTCTGATATATTAACCTCCTATTGACAGAAATCATACTAAAAACATAAACTCTGGTTATATTGTATGACCTTCTATATGCTGGGTGCTTTCCAAACTCTCTTTTCTTTGATTTACTGCTGTCAAGAGGAAAGCCAGTATTGTTTCCCAATGTTGAACAAGGTCAGGATTCAAATAAAAACATGGGAAAAAATAATCCCTTGGACTACACGGCAGCATGGAGAACCTGGTTTTGTGTCTGTGTGTGCAGTTTCCTCATATGCAATAACTAATTTGATTTTTCTGAAGGTTTTTGCCAGGCATACACGTGTAGAGGACACACATACATAAGTACTTTGTTTGCATGCATTCACAGATGCATGTTGCTTATATACACATATATACACACACAGAGAACACTTCTCTGACCTCTGTGGCATGACAACAGCTGTCCATTTACAATCATTTATGAATGTTTCTTATTCTGGAATTTAGTACTTGTAAGTTACATTCACACACTCTATTGCAACATTAATTGAAAAGATAATTAAATAACATATAAAATTAGTGGCTATCTATATTCTCCATCTTTCATATCTAGAACTAAATAGATATTATTTAATTTAGTACAGACATACAAATTTCTGTATTTTTTCCTTATTCAAAGAATTACAGACAAAGATGCAGCAGAGTAATAATGATGATCTTTTTATATGGTGGTCAGTTTTTATTTTCACTGAAGTATAGTGAAATACTTTTTTTTTTCCAGAAAGTTAGAAAAATATACTTTAAAAAGTAGTTGCATTGTTTTCAAAAGTGTTTAAGATTAATCTCTTAAAAATTCTTTTTCTAGATTTTGGCATTTTAAATTTTACTCATCATCCTCATTTCTGAGAATTAACCATAAAGCAGCTGTTGTCAGGATTACATCCTACCAGTTTATTAAGAATGTTGCTGATTCTGCTTTCTTCTATGATTTAACATCTAAGCATTTATTTTCCTTCTGTATCCCAGAGGAACAATAACAGTATATTATGGAAAATGGGTTTGCTTTATACAAATATACAATTGCAGATTGTATCTTTATTTATTCTTTATTTCTTTTTCAGTAGCACATGTAACACACTATGAAGGTATACATACTATGTACACATTGTTATTATCACGTTATTTGAAGTTATATATTACATAATATGAAGTACATTTTGCATTTATATGCATGTACATGCTTGTGTGTATACATATATGTATACATACATGCACACACAGTAGCAGGACATGGCAGTTAATTTTTTGTCTTCATGGTTTTTCCTCAGACAAGAAGGGAACCTCATTACAGTATTTTCCTAACTGTTTTTTAAATGCAAAAGCAGTTTGGGCACAGGCAAACGAGGAATGAGAACACAGCAGGGAAACTTCATCTCGGATGAGCACAGGTTTTGAACACCAAGGGAGAAGAGATCCTCCTTTGATGTAACGAGTTCAGCTCCAAGAAAATTACGGAGTGATGCCAACTGAGGATCTATGACATTAACATTGATAGAAGGGAAAATGCAATAGCTCTGATACTCTTTAACTAAAATCATCAATTACATAAGGATTAAATTTAACTGCTACCAAACATTAAGTCAAAAACACTAATTCAGTATAAGACAGTTTTTCTACATTTAGCTGTTTACACAGTAGCTCGTACACTAATTTTAAATCTTTTGTGTCCCAACCCTAATTTTAAATCTTTTATGTCCCAACTTCTTATTTCCCAAAAGCAAAATACCAGTAAAACCTACCTTCATAGTTATCCTTTGAGAATATATAAACTTAGATATTCAGCTTAGAAACTCCCAGCCTGGAAAGCAGTGATTTTTTATCAAGCTATCTAAATATGTCAAAATCTATAAAAGATGTTCCAAACATTACTACTGAAGGACATGCCATAATCCCCTAATTTAGGGAGCAATACCCAGGCACCACTAGTTTTGGTTATAACAGTATTGGTATATGAATCTGCACAGATAATTTGTACTGAAGCCAAGTAAGGAACCAGAGAATAGTCAATCCTCCCTTTAAACCCATGAAGGACTTGAGCCAGTATACCTCTCAGAGCACTTGGAAAACTCATTGCAAATTGCAGTGGCATCTTATGCTTTCTTATATAAGACCATAAGAGAGGAAAAAAAACCCAAATCAGTAGTCTCCAGTTTTATGTAATAACTCGCTGGTTAAAACACTTGTACACTTGATATGGGTGACCCAGATTCAATTCTGTTGTCTGTACAAGCAGATTCAAACCCACTTACAGAAATTCTCTAACCACAGAGTTGAGTGACTGTATGGGGTTACATTGCCTAGAGTTTGTCTGTAGCAGAGAAAAATTATTTCAGGAGTCAGAGTCCAATCACAACATGGCTCCACTGACACTCAACTAAGGAGTGCATGAGCTTGTCTCAATTTTCTACTATTCATATCAAATTCATATTTAAATCTTCAGTGACCTGTCCAAGACCACACCTCCAGGCTATGGAGAGTTTCCTTTCCTTAAGTGCTGGTGCAGCAAGCTGTGGTACAGTAAATGGTGTAACAACACTTCTTCACCCTCTCATAGTGATTGTAACATCAGAGTAGTATTCATGAGGGAAACACTTATATGTGTAAACACATGTAATGATACAGGTAATACACATCTGACCTGCTCATCCTTAATATCAGTTGTTGTGCATATTATACTATCACTAAAATACTAATCCATAGAATGCTTACAACAATAATGTGGTGAATATATTATAAATAATTCAACACTGTCAGCAAATAATTAGGGGATCCAAAGAACCAATGATTTGCCCTTGCCCTGCTAAGCATGCAGCAATTTCTTTGAAGAAGTACCCATTTTCAAACTAAAAAAAACTAGCAGGCCAGTCATGTAATATTCTTTACTAGGCATTTGAGCTAGCCATAGAAGTCCATCTAAGTGTTTAAATCCTACCCATCCCAAATTATAGTGCCCAAATCCAAATTCACTTTCAAGAAAACTCAGCAACCATTAAACTCCAGAAGAATCTGATTGTTTATGTGGTTTCTGAAGAGAGAAGCTTTCCACTTCCCCAAAATAGAGAAAGGAGTAAGCTGGACTTTGGTATTCTCCAAACATGAGCATGTGTTGTAAAGGGCAGGCCAGCATGATTTACCATACCAGGAAGAGAGAAGATTGGGGGGTGGGGAGAAGGGGGAAGAATCCAAAAAAAAAATGATTAAGATTTCCTGCTAATTGCAGATTTCCTTACTCAGCACCTTTAGACAATACACACACACACAAATAACCAGCCTACTGTAAGGGTTGAAAGCCAAAGCACATATTTTCTTCAAGAATCTCTTTATTTGGCAAGACACTTGTGCTGGTTGGCATTTAGCTAGGATACAAACTCTGTTCTGTCAACTGGGTTGTAGTCTTTTTTTAATTTTTTTTTTTTAAGTCAGTCAATTTTCTAACTCATTTATTTGTTTTCCTTCAGCAGGAGTTCTTTGTTTGCAGCACTTGGTAAATTATTATTAAGCACATCAACTAATGGATTGGAGCTGTGGCACAAATGCAAAAGCAGAATTGACTTCTGAGTGTAATTATGGTTAAGCAACTCTAACTTGGTTTCATCCTCACTGCATCCATAGGTAATGGAAAAGAGCTAAAACTTGTGCAACATGAAACCTCCGAATGAGTCGGTACACCCTGAAATTATTTGCTTTTCTCCCTTTTCCAACTTGCATGCAGGTTTTGCCACTTTGATCTCTTTTCTGATGATAGATAAATAGGATGTGTATCTCCCTGATAGCAACAGCTAAACTCAAGCATGGATTTACTGAAAGGGCAGCAGAGCAGAGTGTAGCTATCTGTTAACAGTGGAAGGTGTTATATTACGGTACTGTCTCTGTGTTATGCCTTCTTCTGGAATGGGAGAAAGTTCCAAATATCCTCCTCTGATCCTAAAAAATTAATTGTAGCTTCCAAGTTTTGAAAGCCAAAAGTATCACTAAATCAAAAGCTTTGTTTTATCCAGTGCCTCTTCTTGTTCATCAAAAGAAAGGAAAGTGACTACTTGAAATAAAATTTCACTTACAATAAATCTAAATCAAGAAAAAAAAACAACTTTAAATTGAACTCTGAAGCATCATTTTTCTTAAAACACAGCTTCTTCTTCTTCTGCATGTCACATTAGATATACTGCTACGTTCACCCTAAGAGATTTTATCACCCTTTATGTAACTACCTGCCAGTTCACTAGAAATTTCATCAACCATACTGACAACCAAAAAAATTTTTCAAGAATGTACTAACAAAACGTTCAAAAATTTGTGTTATAATCTGATGTACTACTATAAAAGCTATTATAAATGCTATAGGGAATTAAAAAATAAAATATGCAAAATCACATTGAATTTAATGTGATAGCAGTCTCAAAAATGGTAATATTCTCTGAATAAGAACTTAAATTACTTAAAATTCTTTCATGTTCCAAACTCTCATATGACATGAAAGTCACTTGTTCTTCCCTTATATGAATAACTCCAATCACTAAAGCAGTGTTTCAGTAATCAGGTTAAATAGTTTAGGAATTCCCAGATTATACTTGCATTGCAATTCTTTCTAAGACAAATCCATCTAGTTAAAAGTAGCTTTAGAAGCACAAAGCAAACAATGGCTTGCTTTGGGGAAAAAAAAAAAAAAGCAAAAAACCAAAAAATTTCAGGTAAAAAGACCAAAACTGAAGCATTTTTTTTGCATTTTCACTACAGCGGCACTTATAAACCTTTCTCACAAAGAACAGGTTAGACTATTCAGAGAATCTAAAGCCACCTGTAATCATTCTACACCACCAAGAAATCTGATGCTTTACTATTATACCTGAACTTTAAGGTAACTATTTTACTATGGAACATCTGGTTCTGTGTTTATTTGCTGTTAAAAGGGAGGTTTGAATATGCTAATTTGTACTAAAGAAGGGCTTTTTATATCAGATAAGGTATAGCCTTATAAGATAATATAATAGATAATATAATAATATAAGATAATAGCCTTATAAGAAGGCTATTTATATCAGATTTGTACTGAAGTTTCATTACATTATGGGACAAAAGATGACATCTCTAAGCTAGTTGTTATCTTGTTTAACATGAGTTACATTTTAACAAAAATTATTAAGCAATTTATTTTATCCTTAATTCACAAACTAACATAGATTTTTCCTCTTTCCTCTGCTCCTATATACATACCTATCACTCATCTTCTTCAATAAGCATAAACATCTATTAAAGTATACTTACAGTAATATAATGTATCACTACAAACTCATACTCATTGCTACAAGTATTCTAAGCAATTTTACTTGATAATATTTTTCTACTTTATTTCATATTCTATATACAAAGAGATTATTGGTTGACAAGAGAACAACTCTGCTGCTAGGCTAGGGTGAAATGTTTGCCTTCCTCAACTCAGCACCTGCACACTGAAGAAAAACTAATATTAAATAAAGCCAAAACTCTGTGTCATCACATTAGAACATTATTCCACATTCAGCATTCTGTATACTGCTGTGAGTAACATGTATTACTTTATAAAGTAATTTCAACTTCAAACATTTTCATTTCAGAATATTATTTTCTCTCTCAAATTTAAACAAAGTGGCCTCAGAATTATGAGGTCAAAATGAATAGCTATGCCTGCTGTCCACTAAAAATAAAATGAACTTATCCTTTCAGGAATCTATCTAAATACCTACTGCATGTCGTGCAATGCAGTAGTTCCCCTGGTTGGTAAGTATTACTATGGCTGTTTCTGGGTGGAGAGACACTCTCTCTAAACTGTATTCATACATAATTGTGACGAAGATATTGATTTGATCTTCCTTTTTAAAATTGCTGAGGAATCTTCTCTTAGAACAGGGTACTAATCTGTTTTAAATATTATCATACTCATTGTCAGATACAGAATTAAATAACCTCATTAATACTTCATATATTGAATAGCGGGAAAAGATACTGATCAGCTTTTGTCTAGTTTTTTTTTCCCCTTTCCTTATTCTTAAAGAGCCAAACTCACAGCCATGGCAGTTATTGTCCTGAAGGGCAAAAGAAGTTTGAGCCAGAATGAGTATTCCTGGAGCTGGGAGTGCTGAGAAAAGGAAAGGTAGAAGGGACTACATGAGTGCAACTGCAACAGCTTTAGACATCATTCTGAACTTCAGCTGGTTCTTTACTTGACACAGCAAAACATGCAGCAGTCTCTACTACAACCTTCTTAAGTCTTCTTCAACAGCTGTTCATTTAATTTAATTTCACCTATGTAAAACAATTTTATGCTAATGATAACAATCTGGGGGTTTGATATTTGCCTGATGCAATTTCAAGTTTCTTTTTCTCTTTCAATCAGGGCTGATGTATTTATCAAACTATTTGATTACTTAAAACCAATCTTTTAACAACTGTCATCTAGAAAGTCATTCTATAAATAAGGTAGCTCTTATCATACTCAAGGAAATTATTCACAGAGCCAGTTTCCATGACTGGAACTGTTACTCTCTGCAAGAGGTAGGTATCTAGAGAAATATTCAGTCAGTTTAGGGGTTTTTGTTTTCAAATTACAGAAAACAAACAATTGCAATACTATTCCACATTACTCTTTCACTTAATCTTCTGGGTTGGAGTGCCTTTTTTGGGTTTGTGGAGTTTTTTGTGAGTAAAAAGCAATAGCAAAAAAGATGGAATCTCAACCAAAAGGATAGGTTGATGCACATTTTAGTGGAACAGTTTTACCAAATATTCACTAATCTAAAAAACTGACCAAACAGTTGGAAATCTCTCTTACTCTCTCCCTAGCTCTTTTAATGAATTGTTGCATGCTTGCCCAAGTGATTTTTAGTTAAACTAATGACACCATATTTAATCATCATTCCTTTCTCATGTGTTCAAAGGGAGAAGTAGTAACGCCTAGCTCTAGCCAACTGAAACCCACCAGATTTGAGTTCTACATGTTCTTGAATGCCTCATTTATGCAAAAGCTTGTACAGTCTATAGGAAAGATCTACCTCCTTCCACCTTGCACCGTCTAGTAGGGTCTGTGTCCAGGGTTAGAGGCATTACCCACCAGACAGCAAATACCAAGCCACTGCACTCACACAGCAAGGCTCCTGTTAACATTTAGAGGCATGTTTTAGTTTGGTTTGTTTGTTTGTTTGGGTTTGTTGTTTTGGGTTTTTTTTTGGGAGGGGGGTTCCTTTTCTTTTTCTGTTTTCTAATGACAAAATCCACAGATTAAAATATTCTCTTTTTATCAAATTTCCAAATGCTGATAGAAATTTATTCAACAAACAATGCATGATTTTGGGGAAGTCTATGAACTACACCAGTAGCTTAGTAGGCACAGTGTGAAAATGAGTAGAAAGCACATAACTATTTCCCCAACTCAACTTGTATTACCATTTTTAGTTTAGGAAGTAACATTTCAGTTAAGGCAGAAACACAGTCAGTATGTTGTTTGCCATTAACTTGCACAACAATGTATAGATATTTAATAGAAAATGACAACTAATCTTAATTCCAATAAAATATTGCTGGAATTACTCACAACTGCCTCACCTCAAAGAACTCTGCAACAACTATAAAATATATAACACAGATGCCCTCATCCTACCTAGGACTAGACTGACCCATATCATACATTTTCTTTGATAATTTGTTAGACTTGGACTGAATCTCCTGATCAATACTGAAAGTTGATTACAATGGAACCATAGAACATTATTTAATAGACTCATGATCCCATTTGCCACAAGTTTATGAAGAAAAGTCATCTAATTAACATTCTGAGATGTTTTACTTCTCTTTGAAGCCTAATTCCAATCTAAAGTATCTCAGCCAATACAAATTCTATCAAATGTATAACTTATTTCTGGAAACAGACTATACAAAAAGATAATTGTACCCAAAAATTACAAAAGTATGTTTATGGATAAAAGATCAAGGTGTGGCATAAAGTACATTGGGTAAAAATAATATTTAAATAAACTTGAATATAATGTATTACTGAGATTTCAAGTCATTAAATATTCACTATTTCTGTACCTTGAGAACTGTTGATACCCAAGCATATAAAATTTCTATCTGCCAGCTACAATCCTAGCTTGGTGTACAGCATCTCACTTTCCTGATCCATTATGCAAGTGCTAATAATTATTTACTTCATAAATGCTTCAAATTAAAAATGGTAACATCTATTTTATTAATTGAACAGAAAAACTTCTTTTTTCAGTTGTATGGTTCAGATTGAGAGAAATCAAGAAAAGAAAAATACAGCAACATGATACCTTGGCTATTTCCTTGCCAATAAAAATATCTCTGTGCAGTATAAATCACTGTACTCAGCTGTTAAAGTCGATAGCAGATAATGTTTCTCAATAATCAATCACTCCATGACCAATCACTTAATATCCACCTGATTTACAAACGCCCATATCATGTTATTAAATGTCAAGTCAGAAATATTACACTCACACATAAAATCAAAATTTAACTCCTGAAGATAACGATAATCCACTGAGAAATGTTTTCTGGGTTTTTTGGGGTTTGGGGTTTTTTTTTTGTTTTGTAATCCACCATTTAATTACTTGTAAAAAAAAATTTTAAATTAACATCTAGCAACTTATAAGGAATATAAAACTGTACATTTTTGTGTTCACTTATACTGCTTTGTTCATATTTTCAAATACAAAATATATATTCAAATAATATTTGAGATTGCAAAATATCGTAATCAAACACTACTTTACTTCCCTTCTAACCACATCTTGGAAAGGCTGCCAGGCATTGCAGAAGGACTTAGCAGTAAAATAAAGAATGCAAAGTAAAATGAAGTTCACAGCACATGCAAGGACAAATCTGTCCTTTGTTATGTCAAATGAAAACTGCATCACCCAAAATTGGGAGCTTAAATATCAAAATACTTCCAAGGGGGAAAGGCAGTGCTTGCAAGGTGCAAGTCAAGATAAGCAAACCACAGATTTCTAAATCTGTTCCAAAATATTCCTGAAGGTGGTGCAGAATAAAATAAATAAGCACTATCAGGCTTCAAATTAATTTTAAATTAATAATTTAAAATAAAGAAAATAAAGCTGAAAATTAGTTAGGACATCTGCATGATCAATCTCTCCCCACCAGTGTGTTGCTAAAAGGAACAAAACCGAAAAGCTGATGCCAAAACTGCTGTAAAGTGGCAGATAACACAGTTTATGAAATTAAGGGCAAGGAAACCCAGCACATGAAAACCCGTCAGCTCTCAACGTTCAAAAACAAGGAACTAACAGACATGAGTCCAGAAACAGGTGATTAAAAATCAGTAAGTTTCAGTGGTTGTAAAGACTCCGACAAATAGAGCCTTTGAAAGGACTGGGGTTGCTTAAAAAGGAGCTGAGTAACCCCACATACACAACTGAAACAAAATGATCAGCAGAACAGTTGGACGCCCCTATATAGCCAGAATAAACTGCTGTCCTTGGCAACAGGCTGCCAGGAGCAGCAACATGGCCAGGGAGCCCCTGCCTGAGACTTTGGGCCACAACCTGAGCAAGTCACAGCAACTGCTGGTGCCCCTCTCCCCCTCCACATCCTTCTGCTCCAGCATAGGGAGCAGCCCCCCAGGGATGCAGCACAAGGCTGCATTCACTCTTCCCTCTTTCTCTTCCTCTAGGGCTCCCTTCTTAGCGTGGCAAAAATCATTTGTACCCACACTACAAAGCTGTCTGCAGCTTATTCAGGAGGAAAGGGGGAAAAAAAGGAAAAGAAAAAAAGTGCTATGCACTCTAATTTACACTTTATTAAAATAGCAGAAATAAAGGGTCACCTCATGAAATGCAGAACACGGCCTAGCCCTAGTACTCAGTAAATTTCAAAAAGAGAATCTAGCTAATACACTAGCAGAGGATACTATCAAGCTTTAAAGAAGATTTTTACATGCACAAAATATTAATGTTCCTTTTGTGTCCATTATAAAAGCAATGTGCACAGTGAGACACGAACTCTTCCAGTTCAGCCACAATCACTAGCACATGCAATCAAGAAAATTCATATGTCCATGATGCACAGGGAATTCTGCAACCATCATCTCAGTTTCTTAGAAACTACTCTGAAATACCTGTTAGCAGACAAGGTGAGAGATTAGTCATGAGCAGGGCTGAGTTTTGTTCATTGGGGTTTTTTTTTACTCCCTGCTCTACACATAGAAATCACATCACCTTTTTCTTTTCTGCTGTTTCTTATTCCAGACTCTCTCCCACTTTTCTGCTTCTGTTGACCACCATTTGCATTGTCACTCTCCCATCTCAGCACACCTCAGGCTCTTTCACACTCCTCATCTATCAGGAGAGACTTGGTTGCACGCTGAAAGAGTTATGAGACCAAAGGCTTAAGGCACAGCAGAGCTGCTCTCCTCACCCAGCAGCTTTCCAAGAAACCAGCCCAACAGAGATAGGAAATAAAACATAGCCAGCCATACTTCATAGAAAACACCTTTGTAGTAGTTAACTGAGATACTAGTTAAAGATAAAGCTAACCAAATTAATTTTGGTGATCTTGAGATATAATACTAACAATTTCAACCTGTGCCAAAACAAAGAACCATAAAAGACTATTAAAAAATTATAATGAGAACTGGAGGAAAATACAAACAAAAAAACCACTGATATGGGACATCTAGAGATTTTATAGATCAGCCAAGACCAGGTGGTTCATTCACTTGTTTCAGCTGTGGAGGTATTTGAGAAGCTTTACAATATTCCCCCTGGCCTCCAGCTGCTGTTCCAGAGAGCTCATGTCCCATCTACCTGCCTGTAAGACTGTTTCACAAAACTGGGACATTCAGCTGAGGCAACTAAATTGAACCCAGACTGCTCATCAGTAAAACAAGTTAATATTATAAATAAGTCAGTTTTGAAAAACAAAAAGTAATAACTATTTCATTTATAATATCTCTCTAGGACTTCCTAGTCTTCAGTTTCAAAATACATCACAATTTAGAACAGCAGGTTTTTCTGTCCTAAGGAATCATGCATTAGATAAAACCCACATCCAGAATAAGACTAATCTGAATGAAAACAAAGAGAACAAAATGAAAAAGAACAACACAAGGAAAGTCCTTGAACTGGAATAGAGTAAGTGACCCATTACCAAATGCATAAACAGGAGAGAAGTAGGAGAGACATATTAGCAGGAGCAGAGCATAAATTCAGTATATGGAACCCAAACCATCCACTTCTACATATACAGACTATATCAAATTGTTTCCAACTCTGTATTGTGTTTATTCAATTAACTGATCTAAATGAACTGAAAATAATGCTGAAAATCATCTGATAAGGGCCACTATACTTCTTCAAGTGAAAACTGAGGATGTTTAGTGGTTGGCACTACACTGCAGACCTACAAGTTCATACTTGGTGATTCAAGGCAGCAGAACATTTCCAAAGCAACCAAGGTTATTACAAGCCTTCATTCAATACCTACAAGCAGAGATCTGCATCCCTCAAGTTGTGCTCAAAAACTAAAAATTGACATAAATTGGAAAAACACAAAAGTGCAAGTTTTAACCATTCTTTAACCTAAGTAGTGCATGAAACTTAAGGAAAATTCTAATAAAACCCACCCTTCAACCTCCAAGAAACGAATACAACCCCACTGATTCCTCACAGAGTTCAGGCAGAGAAACACTGTAATTCTGAGTTAATGGTCAACTCTTTACTTTTCTCCTGCTGTTAAACACAGGACCAAGCAGCATGAAGAGGATGTTTTGGGTTTGAATGGCAAGGTCTTGGTAGAAGGTGGAGTCTACAGGAGTGGCTCCTGTAAGAAGCTACCAGAAGCTTCCCCCATGTCTGATAGAACCAAAGCCAGACAGTTCCAAGATGGCCAAGCTGAGCCCATCAGTGACAGTGGTAGAGCCTCCAGGGTAACATATTCTAAGAACAGAAAAAATTACTGTGCCAGAGCAACTGCGGCCAGAGAAAGAAGTGAGAATGTGTGGGACTCATGTTGGAGCAGTTTGTGAAGTGCACCCACTGGGGGGACTCAGGTTGGAGAAGTTCATGGAGGACTGTCTCCTGTGGGAGGCATCCCATGCTGGAGCAGGGTAAGGGTGAGAGAAGTCCTCTCCATGAGGACAATGTAGTATCAGAGACCACATGTGATGTACTGACCACAACTCCCATTCTCCATCCCTCTAGGGAGAAGAGGCAGAAAATTCAGGAGTGAAGTTGAGCCTAGGAAGAAGGGAGGAGGAAAGCATTTCTAAGATTTGATTTTAGTTCTCATTACCCTACTCTGATTAGCTGCTAAGAATAAGACAAAGATGCTTCAAACCACACTGCTTTTGCTAGAAACTGAGGTTGCTTTGCTGGATTTGCTCAGAGATTATATATTCTCACACATAGATGTCATATGCACACACTCAAGTTCAAAACAAAATTTCTGTCATCAAAATAGGCTAGCAGCCAGATTTTGTAACTTTGCTTATCAAAGATTGGAGTACTACTGCCCATTTGGCCTCAAGTGTCTTCCCATTTTTTAACTGAAACATTGTACATTGTAGTCTGTATGCAACAGAAGACTAAGCACATTCATGTTCCTTCCACGGGATTTTCGAGTCGTTATAAAAACATTAAAAATTAAAATATTTAAGGAAGGATGTTGTCCACCTCCATTATGCACATGTATACACAAGCACACATCAGCCAATCTCTCTGTGCATCTTTTTCTATGTCAATCCCAAAAATCAATCCCAGGTGGCATTAGTTATTTAAATGCCATTGACAGCTCCAAGAGAAATTCATAATTGTGCTTACAGTGAAGGGAGGCTCACTGTGAGTCAGATAATGCTTGAGTTTTGGACAGTTATTATTAGACATACCTTTTAAATCAGGGATTACTATATCAGATCAGGAGCTTCTCCTGCAATGCTTTGCCTCCAGGAAAATAAGACAGATTGTTTTCTGTTATGAAAGGACAAACCTAATGAAAAACTTTATAACCTGATCTTAGGGAAACAGACACATTGAAGTAAAATAAACCGGACGCTTTCTTCAATGACACAAGGTTGTTATCTATAATTTATTAATGCAAAGAACTTTTACATCTATATTCTTCAAGCCTGTAGTAAAGCATCCATTACTTATCTCACAATTATATTAAAGGTTATGTACAACAATTCAGCAAAACAGCTTAGAATTACTGAATATACATCTGGATGAATTTTATGAATATTAGCAACTACAGTTTCAGCTAAAACAATAAACTGAAGCTCCAATTGCAAGCCAATGTTCCTCACACATCTTTCAAAGCAGCACACAATATTTCAGCTATTTGGTCTTTCTTACCTGAGTGAGTTATAGAAGAATGTATTTAATCCAACAATGGTGAGATATTGTTGTTAGTACCAAGTAAGAAAAAGACACACAACATTTACCGTGTTCCAAGTTGGAGACAAAGGATAATAGGCAGGAGAATAGGCACTTTCCCAGAGCCTAGGCAGGCTCATAAAAGTTTTATTTCCACACGTAAGACCCATACATTTGGATAATACAAAGAAAAAATTCATCCCAGAACCACCTCTTTGATGCTGCCAACATCAAAGCTCAGGATTGGTGTGAAATGTAGATGGAGAAAATAGAGATGGGATATGGAGAAGGACGAGGTATCACATCATCACTTCTAGTGAGCTGCAAGAAGTCACAATGATACAGGATCTGTGAAATACAGGGAAGAGGCACTGCCTTTGTTCAGACACTCAAAGTTCTCAGCAATACTCGCTTAGCTCAGCTGCCTACTGTCACAGTAGAAACCTGAAGAAACTGGGAATAGAAGCCAAATCTTTGTCTTGATTTCAATATCACAGAGCATATGAAGAGATATTGCAAGGGGAAAAGGCCTCAGTGTGGAACTTCAGGGCATCTCTGATTTGCTTTGCTCTTCCCTCAGTCCAAACCAAAATGGCTTTTATACTTTTGAGTTTGCATGTGACTTATTCCCATGTTGATAAATTATAATTATCACTGAAACCACTGGATACAGCAGTAAGAACAGGTGGAGAATTTACCCATCTCCTACAGGTTAATAATTAAAAATAGAATAGTGTAAAAACAATTACATTTAAGTTCATATTGCTTTTTTGCAACAAATGTACAAAATGCTGTATAAAGTCTGGTGGCAGCAGCAATACCCAGCCCTCCCTACATGCAACCCAGAAGAGGAATAAAATTTGATTCACAGGAACAGACAGCACAGAAAAATTCAAAAATAGTAAGAATTGAGATGTTATTAGATGTAAAAACAAGACCAGTCAAAGGGTGAAGAACATGAAAATGCTCATGAGGAGACAAAAATAGACTTAAAGGAACTGGGACAAATTATAGAACACTATTTTTAAGGTGTTATTAACACTTGCCATGTTTGAAGTGAGAATGAAGCCAAAAATGAAACATCCCAAAATAAGCTTGCATTGAAAAATTTGTGTGAAGGTTACTTTTCTGAGAGGCATGTTATTCTCTTATGTTTCTAGATGTTTCATTTACACAGAAGATGGGCTGTGGTTGTTAGGGACCATGTGATTTTGCCAGAAGACCTACTCGAGGAGGATTAGGATAAGGCTGTCTATTGCTCAAGACTCCATTTTGCCTGCATAGGAATCGTGACAAATAGGTGGAAGCCTCATGGTGGGAAGCCTCATGGTTAATGGTTCCCACAGCTGGAATGTGTAAATACATCCCATTCTCACTGGAGACAGGGAACAGGGGACCCAGGTGCGCGCGCCCGGGCCCCCTGCATATATAGGGCTGGCAGGCCCGGAGGGTGGGGCTTCCCTCTCCTGCACCGACATGGGAAACCTCGCTGTGTACCAGCTCTGAGAATAAACCTCTTTTTTGCATGAAGGCCATGGCTAGCCTCCGTTTAACCTGTGCTTATCTCTGAATCATACAGCAGTCAATGTGTTTCAGATGTTTAAAGCAAGGGACAGGAGGACAGGGAACCAAACACAGACAGAACCCTCAGGATCCATGAAATTCCCATGAACTACACTGTTTCCCTGAGTACAATGACAGCTAATAGTCCACTTGTCAGAATTTCAGTTGCATGGAAAATACACAAAATGCATTTAGATGGGTTCAGTTCCCTCTAAATGTAAGCCTTGCTTCATATTCACAATTATATAATCATTAATGGAGCAGCATTGATGCAAGGCTAAGTTAAAACAAAGATTAGTCACTCTGACTACTCTGAAGCATCTGTCAAGGACGTAGTTTCATACTATTTTTCTTGGACCAAAGCCACACTTGCCACATTGGCCAACAAGATGGCTGAATTTAAAGATCATAGTTTCATTGCAATTTAGTTGCAATGAAAGATCATTTTTATAACTGCATTGGTAAAACTAGGTATAAATGTCTATTGTCCTATTCTACTACACATCAAGAGTATCACAAAAGAAAAGATGTTTTGCAAAGATGTTGTTTGGTAATCTGAAGCCAAACTCCATTCCTAGAGCCAGGAACATGGTCAAAGGCACATATAGTTGATACGGTGTAGGAGTCTGCTCAGAAAACAAAAGAAATGACAGGGTGAAAAAAGTATCCACTCCCACACTAAACTTTCCTAGAGTTAAGACACATTGGCAGAGCAGTAAGCAGGGAATAAACTACAACTACACCTGACCAGTCCCTGAGATACTTAGTTTAACCCCATTCACATACACAAGCAACAAGTGCTTGTACGAAAGGATATTCCTGTAAAGTGTCAATGGTTCTAAATAAAAGAAGCAAAAGATCAATACATCCATAAAAAACCTTGGGAAATTGCTAGCATGAAACTGAGATCTGACAGTATGTAACAGCAGCTACAACAAATGTGATAAAATGGACTGAATATATTCCATGCAGGAACACAGCATGGTGACAGACATAGCACAGAGCAGAGGAAGAGCTATTTTGAGAACTTTCTCCTGAGACTTGGGTTTGTTGCTGATCTAGAAGTTGAAGATCTTTACCTAGATACATAATTTGGCAACCAAAACCAGTAGCACAACACACATAAGTTTTAAAGTAGGTAAGTGATTATCAAAATCTCAGTTTATACATTAACATAAATGAAACTAGACAAATGAGAACAGATGTTGTCTTGGGGCGATTATTTACCATTGCTAATGCATAATAGTGCAATAAATGTAGCTATTAGCATAGAAATGCTTTCACCCAGCTGTAATATCAACATTTGATAAATTAAAGGAGAACGTAATAAACCTGAAGATACCTTGTCCTCCACATCAGAAAAACATAACATATAAAGTGAAAACAGAAGACTAGAGAAAGAAACCTTTGTAATGTCCCCACAACCACATGAAAAAAAAAAAAGTAGAAGTAGTGCCAAGCACAAAGCTTACATTTCTCTCTACAGGTGAACTTTTAAAAAGGCAGAAGAGTTCAGATCTAGGGATCAGACTAAAGACTTGCTCTGCAAGTGGTTCATTTTTTTAATCTTAACAACCTGGAGTTGCAAATTTCCTTCTTCTACACTCTAGTTTTGCCATATTCTGTGAAAAAAAAACATTAAGACAAAACTCTGCAAGCTATGGAAGACCTAATATTAAGAAACGGGTGTTTTCCAAGCAATTATTTATTTGTTGATTCAGTAAAAGCCAGTTCTGTTTTCCAAGATGTTTTAGTTCATATGGTACTAGGAAAAATGCTATACATGATGTTGAAAAATGGACAGTGATTGGCTGCAGAAACCTTGAGTTGTTTGTCAGTTACCACTTTTTCTCCATATCCCAGGCACTTTGACTAAACTGTAACCTTAACAGATTTTTTAAAGTGCCTTTTTTCTTTGACTATGGTAGGTAAGAGAATGGAAATAAATGAAAACTTTGCCCACTACTAATCAGGAGAGAAAAAAAAAAAAAAACCACAAAAAACCAAAAAATACCAAAACCAAAAAACAGTGCCACCAATCAAAATCTGGTGTCACATGAATACTTGGAACAGTAAAAGAGAGAGTGGTTTGCTCATGAATCTGACAGTGTCACTCTACAGGTGATGGCACTTTTCTGCTCTTTGCTCAGCCATGTGTCAGAGGAGATTTAAACTATCTGAGAGATCATCTTTAATTACGCTGCTTACAGGCAGAAGAAATGACTTTTTTCAATTAGTTTTAATTAGGGTTTAACACAAGCCATACAGTCGTACCCAAACTGAGACAATCTCTATATATTACATAAATGGCATCTTTTTTTTTTTTAATTTTATTTGATTTCCATGGCATTTACGATAGTAGTTCTTCATATCATACAATGGAAAAACAGCATATTATCACCAATTCTAAGTACTTGGTTATAATAACTAGTTGTGCTCAGTCCTATACCTCTTCTGATTCTCTAAAATTTACTGTGTTCAATTTGCAATGAGAATTGTTTACTTCAAGATCTCTATGCTATTTATGTTCAATGGATACTCAAAGAATCTTACAAAAGCTTATCTTAAACTCTTCCCCATTAAAACAGACTGAAAATACTTTTTTCTCTCTTTCTAGAGGTCTTGTCTTTGTTTACATATAAAGTAATTGTTACAGCTTCTTGGGAGCCCTTCCAACGTATCAGCCTATTTTTGAACAACAGTCACAAAAATATATGTTTTGTGTAAAACAAGAATAAATTGTCAAAGATTTCTTGGCCTTTCAGTCCAGCACTATGACATTACAGCACACCAGAATTCTGGCTAATCTAGAATTCATATGCCCACTACTTCCGATCCCAGAGTGTGTGCTAGAATTTATGTTTACAGCACAGTAGTGATTAACTAAATCTAAACTCCCCTTTTTGACCATAAGATCATGCTTTTCCTTTGCCAGCCATCTATTTATTGAACAGCACCTCTTTATAATGCAAAATATAATAGTATCCAACAATGAGAATAAACAAACAAAACTGATCTGCATATTCATTTTAGATAAACACACAATTAAATGATGAACCTCTCTGAAAATCTACAGACATCTTGACTCTACGAAATAGAGGTAGTAATCTCACAGATTCCTAATAATTTCTTATGATTTACAATCCTAGTTGTGTCAGAGCAGGACATATGGAAACAATCAAAAATGTTCTCTGTATTGAACACCATGCATTGGGCAGCAAATACTCTGTATACTGTTGTACATACAGATGGAGACTTTCTAGACTTTAATAATAATTCCCATTTAAAAAGCTGTTGTTATCATTTATATTTCAGTAGCATTTAAAAGCTATGTCTAGGATTGTGGTGAGCAAAATGGAAAGCAAAGAGAGCTGGCAGACCAAGCAGTCAAGACAATAACTGCAAAGAGAAAATACAAAACATTGCCCACAGATGACCAGTTTTAGAACCCAGAGGTCCAAATATCCAGTTCAAGTCCACCTACAGCTAATGTTATGAGTTACTATGGCTGCAGACATCCACTTGGATGAAAAAGATGACTTGTCTGAATTGAATGATTTAAAGCAGAACTGCATTCTTAGATATACTGGTGTGGATGAGGGAAATTCTGCTATGTCAGTGCAGGTACTTCGGATTCATACCGATTTATATAAAAGCAAGTGATGGGCTGTAATCTGCTGTCTGACATGAAACAGCTCAGAGGTTCACATGAAAATGTCATATATCTTTACTGTGAGAATTCTAATAACCATCTTCTTGCATAAAGAAAAATTATCTGATGACATAAGCCCCAACAGCACACAGTGAAGCAACTAACTTGGCTAATGAGCAATAACCAAGCTGCCAGCTGGTACAACCATACCAAACAGAAAAAGCTACTGAGTGGGCACAAATTTGGGGTTACCTCGTCACACCCACTGACTAACATCTCAGTGTCTGATACTCGTATGTATTCAGGGTGATCTTACCTTTTATAAATGAAGGATGGCCAACAGTTGCCAAGGCAATTTGCAATTCTAAGCCTGTGACCAGACTTGGTGGAAAACATGCCTTTAGATCCTGTCCTTCCTCCAGAACAGCTGAACTGTAGCAGAAAGTGGCATTACAGTGCTTGGCAGTGTGCCCTGGTGCAGGGGAAGGCACTCAGGTTTTGAGCCTAACAAAAAATTTCATTCCTACTCTGAGTCAATAGCTTCAGCCAGGTGGAGTCGGACTGGTACAGACTTTTACTGAAAAGACCACAGATGTCACTACTTCTGGCTATTACACACAATCCAACACCCAAGACTGATTCTAATCTGGGATTTAAATCTCAAAATAAAAAGATACACTCAGTCAACACAGAAATAAATTCTATTCCAACTATACCTACAGACCAATACAGAAATGCTTCCTTCTTCAGCTCACATGACAATTAAATCTACACTAAATGTCAAGGTATTTGGGTTTTAAAAAAAAATCCTAAAATTGAACCATAGGTTTAAATATTAGAGTCCTTTTTTTGGCTTGTCAAGATAATTTTGTGGTTACTGCACTAAAACTGTCTCTTTCACAACATTGGTTTAACATAATTTTTCTCTGCCACTATGCCATGTCATCACCTATTAGAGATAATGAAAGAACAAATGCAAATAAACAGTCATTTAAAATAGTAACATGTAGTAACACCTCTGTCAGGCAACCTTGGAACATCTGTCAGAATTTTAATCATATAATAGAAAAACAAGTATTGTTACAAGTAGTGATAAACACAGTAACTCACACTATTTTTCATATTGAAGGACAAACAGCTTGCTTTGGTAAACCAATGCAATCTCATGGCAATGATACAATGTGATGTATTGATATGCTAAGTCTGGCAATTCCTACATAAAATAAAGTTGAAGATTAATATATCTTTATTAAATGTGACAGATACAATGGTGCCAAGTAGCTCAGTGCAGAAGAACAAGACATTATCAAAAAGTTTAGATGGACAGCTACATTAACTTTCAAGTAAATTTGACTGTTCACAGAGGCAATATATATTCTCCAAGAAGCTTAGATGGTTTCTTATGGCTATCAGAAATATAAACTGCCATAACAGGCACAGTCTATGCCTGGACCAGGAGACTGTCAAAGAAGGTTTACATTAGTGTATGTAAACATCAAAGCCCAAACAGCACTGTAAAGTGCATATTTCTATGTATCTTCGCACCTGTTAGCTTTCTTCCAAAATAATCCCTGTTCAGATGTTGTTGGACTGCACACCTCATCAGTGAGGTCTTGCTGTCACCCTCAACACCCTTGTTTACAGAGCCTGGGCATACTGACTGCTGACAGTGCCCTGGGTTACAATGTGAGGTGTAACCAAACCCTGTATTCTACTCCCACCTACGTTATTCCTGATGAGCTGTTGATGGTGGGTGTTTGCAGCAGCTGCCCAGTGCACACCCAGCCCCTCAGGCTGCAAGCTGTGTGTTAGATAAGGGAAAGAGGCAAACCCTGCACTGACTCAGCTGTGATAACTACACCCTAAGGAGGTCATGTCTGCCAATGGGCCATAACGGCTCCAGGGCCCCAGTGGGCATCTGTAAGGACCTGGCCATCAAGGACTCCCCAGAATATCCCCTGACTCATAGGATTACATCATTCCATTGTGAAATTCTCCGCCCTGGGGAGGTACTGAATATTCCTGCCTGAATATAATCTGGGTGCTTCCGGGACTTGGTTCACCTCAGGCCACCACTCACAGGATCCCTAGGAGCACCAGAACTTCCAGAGGACCACCGCTTTCAGCAGGACTGCAAACATCACTTCCATAGGACTGCAACCACTGCTTAACTGGACTGCAGCCTTCGCCCTGGCAAACAGGGTGCCAGGTTGTACTCTGACCTTGGGGTTTGAAGCCAGTTTTTTCTCTATCATTATATTTATTGTAATCTTTCCATTACATTGCAACTCTGACCTGAAATCTCTCTCAAAGTATTTGTGTGGGGGTTAATTTCTCTGCTGGTTTACTTTCACACCAGCACAGACAGCAGTTGACAGCAAAGGATTCAGTAGCATCACCACTAATACAAATGGAAGCATAAATGATATATTAGCACTGACTAAGACTCTTGGTCATCTTGTTGATATACTCAGATTCAGCAATGTACAGAGACACAGGTGCTCTTCAAAGTGCAACTTCAGAAGTTACGCTTCCAGTATGGTCTTTAATTGTAGTATTGCTTCAAGATGCCATTCCTCCAAATTTCTCCTCCAAATTCTATTTTTTTTCTCCATCATGCAATTATATGCATAGACTAAACACACTTTTAATTTTTTTGCTTATATGAAACATGCTGTGTTGTCTTTAAAAAAAAATAACTCCCCCTCTCCTCAAATAAAATAATTGCACATTTAGAAAAGCCTGCAACAAGATTCCAAGTACTGAGCAATCATCCAGAAGTGCCTAGGATACACCACCTGGATTTCACTGTATCAATTACAGGTGTGTGACTAAAGTTTCTAATCACAAACCAATGACATATTTTCAAAAGTTCTACATCTACACACTAACTCATCACACAGAGAAATAGAGCAGTACCATGAAAAACCAGCATGCATCACTTTAAGTGATTGTACCACATTAGCCACCTTCCTAAAAGATTTCATTCGTCATAATGGTCTTTACTCAGGAAGAATGAAATTTGTCACCTACTTTCTTAATAAGCTTTCTCTTTCTTTTTGAACGATTCAATCAAGCAAACTGAGCTCTTTACAGAATAAGGCACTTCAAAGAAGTGGAACACAGCAGCATCCTACCCATAAGCAGAAGGCTGAAGTAGATCAGATTACTCATGAGAAAGTTTATTACTTCAAGACTAAGGCTTGAACTGTTAGTTTCTGAAATTTCCTGAAAATCTTCCTAAGCTTGGTGAAGTAATGTTCAGGGTTCTAGTGTCATATCTTTGAACGTATTTGGAAATAACTACTACTGAGAGCCAAAGTTTCTCACTTAGCTAATCAGTTTAGAAGGCGAAGCTCTAAAATCCTAAATGCCACTATGGAAGTATATCCCCAGAGACAGAAAGCAAGCACTTAAGCTGATATTTAGTTCTGCTTCTGTTAGTTCTTTAGGCTGACTTATTTAATTCATATTCTGTCAGACAACACTATCTACTAAAACCAAGAAACTTATTTCTATCACTTTAAACAGTTGCTACATGACGCTGATTGACCAATGTCAGCCCCTC
The DNA here is from genome assembly GCA_013400975.1 of Atrichornis clamosus. Lineage (NCBI taxonomy): Eukaryota > Metazoa > Chordata > Aves > Passeriformes > Menuridae > Atrichornis > Atrichornis clamosus. Next base: position 445,800 of record WBMZ01008772.1, read on the forward strand.
TGAAATTAGTAATTTCCATCAACTCTTGAGAAGTAAACCAAGGAAAATGACATTTATGTTATCTATTTGATTAATTTTGAGACTCCTTTCTTCTAAAGACGTCACTGTCTTGTACCTCCTTCCCTTATCTCACTTCAACTGGCTTGATAGGACTATCTGACAGACAGTTTGCCACAAGGGTAGGTGCTGTGGAACTCCAGCATGGGCAAAGTGCATCTCCTTCTCATGGGCCAAACAAATGGAGAAAAAATTACTTGTGCTGAATCTTCCCTTTCCTTTCATACACACCCCATAAGTGGTTAAACAATCTGTCTAGTTTAGAAGCTCTTGGTTCCATTACTTTTTTCCCTGTGATAAAGACTGAAGGCCAGTACAAAAGTTAAGTAAAGACAATTCTCCTCGTGAGAACTGTCCATAAAGTACTTACAGACTGATCTTTCCCTTTTAGTAGCTTCCTGTGGGAAGGAGAAGTTTTAAATACTGGCTAGTGTGAGGAAAGCCTGTCCTCAAGAATTGAGTTCAGGAACTTCATAACTTATAAACTCCCCTGAGTCCAGGCAAAAAACCCAGTCTAATTGAATTGATCAACTTCTGACTGATCATTAAACTCTATTCCTGTGGCTGAATCTGCATGACTTTCTGCCTTTATATTTGCAGCTCATGCATAATTCAAACATACACTGCTTTCGCTTGCCTCACTTGAAATTGCATTAGAGTGCCCATCTGGGATCTAAATCTAAAACCTTAGAAAAATGGACCTCCTGTATTCTTTCTTTCTATGCACTACAAGGTCTTACTTGATTTTATTCTGCTCACATATAAAAAAACCCTTCAACACTGAGCATCCAAGCATTTAATAGATCAGACTCACAGTCTTTTTGATTGAACAAGGAAAAAATTTCACCAGAGTCAAAAAGAACTAGTGATAAAGGTAATGATTCAGAGTCTACATTGGAAACCAAACAGCCCAAAACCCATACATATAAATCTTTGAAAGAAACATTTCCAATGAATCTTTGTACTGCCCTACATTTACCCCATCAAGAGTGTTCTAACCACCATAAAATCCAATATGCAAAAATATACACACCATCTGCAGATACATAAGGAAGTGATACAGAGTATAAATCTATGCATTTGAATCTCTATATACTTCCATTTGTTTTATGATGCTAAGAATACACAGCATAGGGACGGAAGCCCAAAACTAAATCATGACACAGATAATGTAGAGCCCTTCTTTTTAATACTTGCATGGAAATAATATGGCAGATGGAATTCTTCCATGCTGAAGCACTGGCTTCCGGTTTGGTACATTCAAGAGATATAAAGAATATAACTGCAAGGAAATACACTTTTGTTAACAACTGCACTTACTAGCTTTTATTACACTAACTTGCAAATCATCTTCTTCTTTCCACTTGCGTTGTTTCATTTCTCTTAATGTTGTAAAAAATGAATATTATATTTTGGTAACTAAATATGACATTCACATGTTTAACTTCACTATGAAGTGGAAAACAGGCAATAACTGCTTTGAATGGCTGAAAATAAAAGGTGGAGAGAAAAGAATTATACTAGAGCAGTACTAGTGTTTCAAACACAAAATTCAAGATGCATCTCTTCTCAGACAGATTTAGAGCAACAGACTTGAAGTCAAGTGCAGAGAAATAAGTGATGCCAAGGAAAGAGCAGATGAGACCTGTCAACACAAACAATTATTTTTATATGAACAGAAACTGTACATGTAAGGTACGTTCAAAAACGTGAAAGGACTTAGATGGTGTGCCAGGGGAATTACTAGTTTTTAACTAGTATCTGACCCTATGTTATCAGTAAGTACATATTTTGTACTTAGAAATTCAAAGTACGACCTTCTTAAAACAGTGTCAATCTACAGGCATTCCTTTTCCTTTTCAATGAAGGAGTTGCATAAATAAGATTCCAATGCATAAAGAGAGGAACCTGTGCAGAGGAAACAGAATTGCCACTGCAAAGACACCTTGACTCCCCTGTTTTCTACTAGAGACGTATAAACTTTAGTACTGAAAGGAATTAAATGTTTATCAATGTGTTGCTCAATGATTTCTCACAGGCTATGAAGCCACTTTTCATACAATCTATATAAGCAATAGGAAAATAATTAAAAGGGATATTAATACCCTGCAACACATATAGAATTAATCCAAGTTATAAGGACAGAATGAGTCAATTGGAATAAAGCAAACGGAGGGAAAAAGCCATCCAAGAAATGCAATCAGGATCATAGCTTCAGATTCAGAAAGAAAATTAGAGTAAATTTTCCTTGACATGCTTGGAAAATTATATCCTGTATGCTGACGAAGACCCAAACATTTCACCCTCATTCCTGTTGTAATTATAATATATCAATAATTGTTTATTACTAATTATGAATTTATAATATCTGCTCTAGTAGAATTTCATTCTAGTGATAACACATCATTTCTGATGTCATATTCCTGGATCTAAAAAGTAAATGACAACTTATTTTTGCATAGCAAGTTTAGATCAAAAAATATAGATTATGTGCTTGTAGAGAATTAGTAATTCTATATGGACAAGTCATCCAAACAAAACATTATTTAAGATCATGAAACACCTCATAAATCCTCTTGGAACATAGAGATTAACTGTTTTCACATGCATAGAGGTTCAGAAAATATAGATCATCACTGAACAAATTTTCATTGCACCATCCTTCAAAGCTCTGTGAGTTACAGAGTGTTTTTAAAGCCTTACTCTTCACAAAATGCATTTACTGATTCCAGATGCAATAACGCAAGTTCTGCAACTGGAAAACCAGTTACTAACTAATGAATGTACCTGATTAACCCTGTACTTTTTTTCTCTTCCACTGCCTTTGAGCAAAAAGAGATACTTAAAAATGAAAATCTTTAATGTAAAAGATGACAAGATGAAGGAGCCCCACAGCTAAGAGAAGATAATTTCAAATACAAATAACTCTTTTAGCATGTATGGAAAGGAGGTTGATTTAAGAGGAGGAGAAGAAAGTAGAAAATGGCATTGATATAAACTGGTTTAAATACAAATATTCCAGACATATAGATCAGGCTCAAAATTCAACCCCTAATGTCTTGTAAAATTTTAGCTTGGATTCTGTCCTAACCATTCCTTCCCTCCAAAACAGTATCTATTATACCTTTTATTGTTGAACGTGTTAATATAACTTGGAGAAGTCAATACACACTTGCCATGGAGAAGATCTGCTAGGATATATATTCTGTAGATATATCAGTGTAATCTGCACTTTATAGAATCACTGTCTGTGAAGCTCACTGATATTCAGTGACTAATGGCCAGTTTAAAGTTCCTTAGCATGGACTGATTAGGGTTTCCTCTGGACCACATCACCTTCAATAATAGCTACAAAGTCATGTTCTCAGCAAAGTGTTTCACTTCACCCTGCTGGCATGGTGCTGTAAGACACAACGCACGTGTTCTGTGCCCTTCAGCATGGCATGAAAATAAGGGAAAACGCTAGGCAAAAGCCATGCTGGAATACTTGCAACATCTGGGGTTATAGTAGTTAAGAGCTTAGCTACCAGATCTAGGCAGGTGATTATTCCCCTGTACTCCATTCTGGTAGGAGAGTTCTTTGTCCAGTTCTTGGCTTCCCAGTAAAATCGAGACATGGAAATACTGAAGCAAGTACAGCAAAGGGTCATGAAGATGATTAAGGGACTGGAGTACCACTCATAAAAGGAGAAGCAGAGAACTGGAACTGTAAAAAAAAGGAGCCTGGAGAAAAGAAGGCTCAGTAAGGTAGTCTCTATGTGTGTAAATAGCTGAGGGGAGAGTGAAATGAAGATAAAGTCAGTCTTCTCAATGGTATCCAATGAATGGACCAAATTTCTAATGAGCATTAATTCAAATATTAGGCATTTCATTTATTCATTTAAGTTCATTTGCATTCAATTCCTTCAAATAAATATTCATTTAAGAAAATATTTTAAAAGAATAAAAAAGAAGGTGGCCAATGGTTTTCTAAAGAGGTTGTGGAGTGTCTGTGTCTGAAACCATCTAAACCCTAAGAAACCTGCTTCAGTTGACCCTGCTTAGGGCAGGAATGTGGTCAAGATAATCTACTCTGATTTGTTGGTGGAGGGAGCTTCACCTTGCCCGATACGGATACTAAAGACACAGATACTTACAACATCAAATATACCTTCATTTCATCTTGGAAAGGCAACAAGGACCAAACTCAAATGTGCCTAAGGAACTCACAGGGAAAGTGCATCATGCCTTAGACCAACACCTGGAACAAGCCTATTCACCATATTAAAGCTGAACCTTTCTTGATTCCAGTTACCAAGAGCATGCAGAAGCAAGGAAGGAGAGGGATGACTATGAATTTCACTGAGGCCTCAAATTATGTCTGAAACTAATTATAACACATTATGGATTCAAATACAAGTTTCTTTAACTACACTGTGCATTGTACCTGATGAATAAAACATTGACCAGATTTATCATTTGAAGGGTGGCAGAGCACTAACACAATTCTTACAGGTCTGGAGAAGAAGCAGCACAGCTGAAGTATTTAAAAGGATGCCAAATCAGATGAGAGATCATGTTTTGATCACGAGATCCTTCTGCTGATAGGTGATATAGAAGAAAAATGGCAGCACTCTTCCTCTTTAGAGGTCTAGGATAATAGTGTAATTGAGTCCCAGCTATACTGGGCACATGACTTTAAAAATTCACTACACAGCACAATACAAGTGTTCTTGGTTCAGACTGACTCAGGAAAAAGCAGAAGTGCATTCTAGGTCAGCACAAAGGTGCACATACAGAAGCCTGTGAAAGAGGTAGTCCTGTTTAACTTGTTCTGCAATGAATATGAGACCTACATTTCCTCAGTCTTACAAATGTCATACCATGACATCAGCCTTGAGCCACATTTAGATAAAACATTGCACTTAAAAAAAAAAAAGCTAAGCACAATTTTGTTTTATTGCAAGTTCTTGCCTTTCTATAGTTAAACTTTACAAAATACTGTTAGAGATAGTGCTGAAACTTTAATCCAATGTCCAGTTGTGCCTGTAAAACACAAATAGAAAACTCTAATATGAAACACTAAAAAGCAATATCCAGAAGGTAAAACATGTTGAAACTGTAGTGTTTTAGCCAATTTTCAGTGTCATATTGACTTTTAAGCAAACAAAATATTTGGTGCATATTTAAACACAAAATCATTTAAGAAATAACAAGTATTTCAAATATTTCAGTTTTTATCCTACTGTAATTCAAAAGCAAGAAGAGAGCATCTGAAGTTGGGTATTCACCCAAACTGGTTTTCATGTACTATGTCAGAGTTCCATGTTTCAGTGTAAATTCCCATCGAATTGCTGTGGGAAAATAAGCTATTTAAGGGTTAGTGTGTTGTTTTGGGGCAGGTTGAGGAATAGGAGCAAGCATATCTGACAAATCACAACAATATACTCCTTATGGATATGTAAAAAAAATGGATAGAAATCTCAAAAAAAAATCAAATATTATAAATACATCTGCAGTCTTTAGCACAATTATTCAGTTAACCACTAGACAAAATCTTCTCAAAAAAAGGATCTACGTGCATTAAATAGTATACATAAGGACAAAATTTCATATGTTCAATTTCCAATCTCTGTATGTTACAATTGGACCATTTCCAACGTGAAGGCTGTTTGCTAAGGAAAAAAAAGAAAGAAAAAACAAAAAGAAAACAAACAAAAAAATTGTTACTAATGTAGAAATACTAAAAACAGAAGACCACCAGATGGTCTTTCAAGTCTTGTCCTTAGAAGCCTAAGTTACCTCACTGTCTGAGTAAATTCATTAACCTCCAAAACACAGATGGAAAACTAATACACCTCATCATTCTTCTCAGTGAGTGTTCTGGTCTGATACAGCCTACTGGATCTTACGGGTTCTTTTAGTGATGCAAATATAAATAGATATATTCCCCCCCACCCCCGACTCAACAGCATTTTGTGCAAAATTCAGCCAGAATACTTTAGCAGCAGCTAATCCCCCTCTTCAATATCAGCCTGTGACCTCCTGTTTCAAATGCTGCTAGACAGCATCTCCAGCAGCTTACTGGCATGAATCTAATCGCCTTTCCACTACTATATAATGGCTTAGGTCCCCCTCAGCCTCCATCCTTACTCTTAGTAATACTGGAGAAATCAATTTAATAGATAAATAACATTAAATCTAAAGCCAGGTTTGTTCTCATTCTGGTCCACTGAACTGTATGTGTTTCAGAAATATTAAAAGTAATTACTGGCCACTGTGTCGTTAAATGACATATTATTTCCATTAGTCAGGGGGAAATATTAATGTGTAGAATACAAACAGAAATCAGGTAACTGCCCCATCTTGCTCATTTCATCTTTTCCTTTACATCTTAAGGTTTATTTTTACGGCTGTTCACACTTCATGCAAACAGTTAAAATTAATTGCAAAATTACTTTGATTACACTCATGCCATCCCATTAAGTTAAATATCACCCCCTAGTTGTGGCAAACAAGTTATTTCTTTGTGTAAAATGTTGACCTTTCTTTACTAATATACTCTTGTGGTGTGACCAACAGTGCTTTTGGTCAGCAAAAACATGACATAAAATTTTAAACATATGTAGGAATTGGAACTTACTTCTTTGACATAAACAGTGTTGTTCTGCAAGAAAGGAGAAAACAAAATGTACACAAATGTTTAAATTGATGGTACACTGTCTCTTCCAAATTTTATCAAATACTACAATATCTATTTTTCCTACTACAGTCAATTACAGTAACATACTCAGGGAAAAATACCCTGATTTCAGATACATAAGATCCTTGGATATTTTTCAAAATTCTATAACAGCATTTGTTCCTCAAGGGAACACCAGCTCTTCATATTTCCCTGGAATACTCAAAAAAATTTCATTTGAAGCTCCCTCCTATTCCCCCTATAGGGAATCTATCAGAAGGCCAAAACTATGTAAGGGTTCTTATAAGTAGCTATATGCCTTGTATTTTTACGATTACACAAGCTATGACAATGTCTGCACATATCATTAATGTGATCAGATAGTAATGTCTTCCCTGGGCACAAAAAAGAAAAAATTGAGGCACTTAACATCCACTAGATTTTGTCTATTTTTTTAAGAAAATCTAGAAGTGGGGCACTGTGTCTTATATTGAAATTAACTAATTATCACAATGATAATATCAAGTCTCTAAATTAAGCATTTTTGTTTCTCAACAAAATATGAACAAAAATGTATTGTTCTGTAATGGAAGAGAAAAACATGAAATACCTTTATCTCAAGAAAATCTCGAGTCTCTTTAAATTACTATTATAAAGTTGAGTAGAAAAATTCAGGCAATTAGTGCCAGCCTAGCCTTCTTCCTCATTTAATAGTGGGACACCAACCAAATTTCTAATGAAGTAACAGAGAGGAAAATCACCTGGCTTAAGGCCAGGTCAGTAATTTTCCTGATAATCTGTTTTAGATTTGTGATTCCAGCTTGACTGCCTCTAACATACTAATCTGTAAACTATATGCACAGGAAAGAAATAAACCACACAAAAAGATCAGCACCGAAAGCTCAGCATTAATTGCTCACCTAAGTACTTTATTTTTCAAAACTACAAAGGCATCTAAGATGGAATAAATGTATATAAGTAAAGAATGCATTGCAAATGAATTCCAAGTGGATGAAAAATAGCCAGATAGACAGAAGCTGTGTGCCAGCAGCAGTGCTGCAGTAGATATCCCTTTGGATTTCACACCATCAGTGGCCATTACCAACATTAATAAATGCCATCTGGCCTTACATGGCTTTATGTCTACATCTCATTGGTTTCAATGGAGTTCTTCATTCAGAGAGGTAATTTGGAAACTTTTAAAGACTAGAATAAAGAAAACAAACAACAGGCAATTAATCATGGTAATAGCGCTTCCAAAGGTCACACTATTACTTTGAGCAATGAGACCAGTCTTCACTCCTTGAATTTAATTTCAGGGGAAAAAAAAACCAAACTCTAATTTTGTGGTCATAAATACTGAAAAGGAAAATTAACACAAATGCAATATTGTAACTAATGCCTTGACTAATAATAATGGAGATCTAAGAAGTCTTGCTTTCAAATACTGTCCCCCAAGATCACATTCAGAAATAACCATCAAAACCTGACCGCCAAAAAATGAAACTGCCTTAGTGTGTAACTTGCTCTGGACCAAGCAGCCCTGCTGAAATGCAAGACACCTGTTCAGAGAAAGTTCTGAAAAAGTAAGGATGTTTCCACTCGCCTCTACAGTGATGGGGAATTCAAACAAAACCATCACAGGACATCTATTAAATAGCTTATCTGCATCCAGTGGCTCACTCTGGGGAAACCTGAGCGCAAACTTGTGGAGTCTTGGAGGAAATTGGGAGACAAGGAGCTTGGCTGTAGCATCGCAGTGACATCGTCCTGAGCTGAGGGTGAGAGTCCTGAAGTCACATTCTATGTGCAGATCTGTATCTTGCATATAATAGCATTGAATAACAAATAATGGTTTTTTTCTATTATGCATATTGAATTAGTTAAACAGAAAAGTAGGATACCTCATTTGGACTTAATTTCATTCTGACAGTCAAGAAATATAGTGGGGTTTTTATCATCTAACATGCACTCTGTTTTTCAATGCCAGATTTTATCTTTCAAAATAATAATTAACAGTAGTTTTAATATTTTCTCAATTATAAAGGGTTATAATTTAATGGATAAAATTTTCATAAATTTTAGGGAGTACATTGCGTTAGCCTATCATGTTCTGTAATATTTAGTTGCTTTTTTAAACAGTAATGGCATTCACCTTCTCACAATCAAAATTTTAAAAGGATCTTTAAAGGGAGAAGGAAGAAGCAGAGAAGATAAATTATGCAACTGAAAGGGCTGGTTGTTTTTCTCTTTGTATCTTTAGTGTAAATTCTTCTTCACCGTGTTTCCCAGACACCATCTGTTTCCAAAACAACTCTTCACCAAACATAAGAGAAAATAGGAACTTCTTATAGCAGCTAAACCTGCCAGTTTGCAGAGTGGTCTAAGGTTTTTTAAATAGGAAATGCATGACAGTACAGAGTTGTTAATTAATTAAAGATAGGCAATGGATATCACCTCAGATGATGCAGTACACTATTTTAGGGATTTTCATTAGAATAATAGATGGATTATTACTTTATAATGTTGCTGCACACTTGTTTTAAGAAGTCCAAAGCACATTTGGGCATTCAATAGCAGTGTTTGATTCACTTAGTATAGGTTTGGGGATTTTTTAAATTACTTTCTTAAAGCCTACTTTTGAAGCTTGAATATCAGGTCACACTTGCTCAGGGCCTCACTCCATTTCATGTATCAGTGAAGACATGGGAAAACAGAAAGTAGCAGAATTATTTACACTGGGTACTCAACTCAGCTCTGCCACTACCCCTTCTGCAGGATTTTGGGACTAGGTAGAAGAACTCAAGATGTATCCAGATACATGACACCATGCCTTCATCTCCAGAGAGGCTTATATCAGTTCCAAAATGCTATTTACTGTTAATTCTAGAAGTTCCTACTGGACAAGCAAGGTATCAATTTTTCACATGGTTATACTATTGAGTTTAATGATAGCACTGTGCTTACTTTAAAAAAAGAAATCATTTATCTTTTTGCTTTTCCTTCCCTCCATAGTATGTGGGGACAAGAAAAAAGTATTTATTTAGTTAGGTCTAATAAGTAGCAGTGGAAAAATAAGTTATCAGAAAAACATATAAATTCTTTTGTCAAGTTATACATTTATCTATTGAAAGAAAGATGTATCATATAAGAATATAGATTGGAAAGGAACCATGAAACTATAGATTCAGGCCATCACATCCCATCATACCCATGTAAAACAATTTCATACAGACTACATTTGCTGTAATAAACATATTGAGAAACATCACTCTACAATTGTTTGTATTATCTATTCTGATCACATCTCTAACAGATTACATTTTCTTCAAACTAAAAATCCTTAGCAAGTCAGAGATATGATGTCTTTTCTGCCCTTCCCCAGTCCTCCCTGTCCTCCATCATTCAAAGCAATTCTCTCCCTTCTGTAGCCCCAATAATTTATTTCATACATGGAACATTCTCTACTTCCAACTATCGTTCCAGATAATTTTACAGCTATCAATAGGTTAAAAAGTGCTTCTCTTGTACTCTTGGCAGTTCTATTTAATTAAATCCAATAGCACAGTCGCATATACACACTTCACATTTTCAGCTCTTTCTGTTCACAACGTGACTCTAAGATTTATCCTATGATGTTGCCCATATAGAATCTAAAAATCTGGATTATCTTATTTTTCCTTACCTTAGTTTTTAAATCAACTCTTTTTAAAATGTTTTATTACTGCATTAATTTATCACAGGTTCTATATTCCTGACCCTGTTACCTCAACATACTTAATTACATTATAGAAAACCATCTCCACTGCTGCTGAATATTCTGAACAGTTCACTGACTTTTAAATGCACAAAATGGTCGTTGCCACACATTTCATTTCTGGCTTCAGCAGTTGTGATCTTGTGCATTGTTACTAAAAATAGAGCTGCTTCCAACTACCTGAGCTGGAAAGCTAATTACAGAGCTAGTAAACAGTTCTCCTCCCCATTGAGAAAATGGCAGAATAAGGAGTCTGCTAATGCACTAGGACTCCCATGGTCCTGTTGGTCTCTGAAATCTATCAAGTGTCATTTATTTAATCATTTGTGGCTGTTTGCATCATGGATAAATTACCATTTAAGTAAATAACTGTTTGACTGTTGGATCAACAAATCAGGGAGAAAAAGAATAATCAGCTCATTTTAGGAAAAAGTCTTCCAGCCTAATTCTCTGCTTGCACAAATCAAAACAATTTCACTGAAGTAAATAGCATATTGTTGATTTTGACTAGGTAAGAGCTGAGTTCTATTTCCTGCAGTAGAAAGGCTATTAGAGGATATCTGCAGCAGCTCAAAGACTCTTTTTGAAAGTTATTTCTGTCATATACAGGCAAGAACAAACAACTGCCACTGTAAGAAAGCACTTTCTCCCCTTAAAAGTACTCTCAGCCGTGTCTGCAGTACAGCAGCACATTGGCTGGAAAAAATTCCCTGCTGAGAGATCTTAAGGTAGAAGTGCCCATGGGGTTTAGATGCTCCTCTGCATTTGACAATGAAACACTGGTTTCCCTGTTCCATTGGACTGATCCTTATCATGTAGCCCAATACAAGCTTTGTTGAGAACAAGGGTTCAGCCATCACTCAGTCAATAAAACTCAACTCATTTTCAGTCATTACTGAGGGAACAACATGCAGATAATACATAAGCAACTGTCATAATAACTGTGATACAGCTGCAGCCCCAAAGCAAAAATCAAGATATGCTTTGTGTTTGTTCATCCAAAATCCCTTCTGGGGCCAAGAAGGTATGTAGCTTCTGGAATTATATTTTTTCTCTGAATGCAGACTATAGGAATAGAAGAATTAGGTAGAAAAGCATGAGAAAGACCAATTTTAAAAAGCATTTCTATTTCTGTTTCTTAACTCCCAAAGAAACAGACAAGTAAATAAAACCTCCAAGACTGTACTCAACACATTAGAAGAATTTGGTGGAGGAAAACAGTATGCAAGTGAGCATAAACTATTTGCTCATCATCATGTTTCTGTCATGTAAGAGGTTTACACGATATACTGTGAATTCAGGGACAAAATTGCTATCTGAGAGTAAATACATTATTTTCACAGCTCCTTTTGGAGAGGAAAGGATGAGTTCCCCTTTCTATCTCCAATCTTTATGAAAAGGAAAGTCAGGATGCCCTCAGCCAAGTAAACCACCTCCTATTGTGAAGGAAAAGTAAGTTGCCACTTTTTAGCAGAAGTGACTGGAAAAAAGACAACAAGACAGAAAATGTGGACAGAGGTGGAAATGTGTAGTAAAAGGAAGAAAATGCAAGCAGAAGCCAAAAGAGAGACAAAGAAAGGCACAAGGGAGTCAGACTAAAGAAAAATCAATCACATTTCAAGCTCTGCATATTCCAAAGAGTAGAAATAGAGAGAATCTTCTAACAAAAACAGTGATGGAAAAACAGAAACAGAGCACCAGCCTTCTCATCTTAACCAGAAGAAATCCAGGGAACATGTCTGCACACCACAAGGCAGGCCCACATCATCACACCTAAGTCAACTCTGACAAAGTCAAGTCATGCACTGGGACTTGTGTAGTTGTTATTTGAGCACAGTCTTTCACAAGAACTGACACATCTTGTTTCCTCTGTGTACAGATACCAGAGTGCCTCTGGAGAAAGTCATATGCCTTTTTCACATTTAAACCCACATAACTGTGTGTGTGTATACACACAGATGGACAGTGATAAAGGAAAGTGTGTGGTTGAAGGCATTCGGTGCATAAACAATATTAAAAATTCATCCAATCCAAATTTTCAATCACTGAATCTTACTGTGTTTTCAGACCTTGCTTTCGGAAGATGACCACAAACACATTAGACAACATATTCCTATGTTTGATAAAATGTCCTTATTTTAGTAGGACAAAGACCTCTCAAATGATAGCATATCCCAGAAAATAATCCACAAAAAAGGCGTATGTAAACAACATAAGCAATATTTTCCCTGCAATGTGCTATTCCTTCCAACATTTGCTCTCACCTTAAGGCAGAGATGTGATATCCTTTAACCCTGGGATTCATTTGTCATTCATTCATTCAGATTTCAAAGACAGAACGTTGGTAACCACAGTCCTCATGTGGTGCACAGACCAACTTAAATATTTCAACCACTCACAAGTATTTTTAGGTGGTCTGCTTCTGTTGAATTGAATTCCCCAAATTCACAGGGCAAGTAAGATGTGCCTCTACCTTTCCATTAAGCCAGTATAAAGTTTCCAGTTCCCTTGTCAAAAAAATATTACAAGGAGAAAAGAAGAGGATAAAAACATGCAAAGTGAGGAAACTGTTGAAAATAAGTTGTGTAATTCTTTTAAATACAAGCAGCCGTCTCAGGCAATCACAGAAAAAGCACTTTCAAAGTGACAGTCCTTAATGAATAAAGTAACTTTATGAGCCTTGCATTGTTTGTTCCAAAAAATTACATCTTTCACCACACAGGTATCACTCAAACTTCAACATTTCTAATGAGTGCATCAGCATATGCAAAGACTACAGAGCCAGAATGAGATTAATGGAATAAATTTAGGGATATATTGAACAGGAGGGAAGGGCAATAGCTAAACATTAACACATTCCTTCATTCAATTTTTTGAATCAGAGGCACCGATTAAAGAAGCACACGTTAACAGACAACTCTGAAGCATGTGAAAAAGAAGCTTATCCTATAACAGACTGAAAGTACAGTAGTTTGCTGTGTCATAGTAGTATCAATTTCAAAAGAGTTCATAACCATATCTGCTTACATCTCAAAGCCCTCACAACCACCTATACCAGACCTCCTTAATATGCCGAAAACTCATCAGAAGTACTATCTGAAAAGTGACTAAGTTTCATACAAAACATACTTAATTTTAAAAGACCTCAGCTCAAAATTTTCTTGACAGTTCAATAGCTAAAAATCAGGTGTAGGTTGGTCTCCACAGCATAGGGAGCCTGTAGGTAGAAATACAGGGTAAATACAGACTCCATTGCCTTACCTCAGCTATGTGCGGCATTGGGTTAAATCCACAGAGATTGCACACAACTTTCTTGCACTCTGTACAGGTATTGAAGTTGGGGGGATCCTTAGAACCAATATTTAGTCCAGTTTTACAAAGGGGACAGGAGACTTCAGGCTGGCTGCCTTTCTCTGGTTCCAATAGCCCAGCAGGTTTCTTAGCTTCAGCAGCCTGAGGCTTGCTATCTTTAGCCAAACCAGGTTTCTTTTCTAAATCAGATCCTTTAGTTAAAACACTATCCACTTTTGATGGCTCTGATTTTTCAGTTGTAAGAGGTTTGGCTTCTTTCTTGGCTTTTGGAAGAGGCTGAGCCTGACTGGCCTCTTTGGGGGCTGCCTGAGGGGCTGGAGGCTGTGCTGGAGGCTGGGGTTGTTTCGCCACAGGAGCAGGTGGAGGGGGGGCTGACGTCTGAGACCCTGGCTGACCTGCTGTGGAAATTAAATTTGAGGCCTGGCTGAAGATTGAAGCTCCAAATCCAAAGAGTTTCCCAGTAACTGTTTCTTGTGGCGTTGTAGGCTGAGGCTTAGGGACATCAGTGATGCCTCCCAGATTAAGGCTGAAACGCCTTGATTGCTCCGGAGTTTTCTGAGGTGGCTGGGGTTGAGGTGTCAGCTGTGCTGGCACTGGCTTGGCTCCTGCCCCTGCCTGTGGGCCCTTGGGAGCTGGTTTGGTATCAGGCTTTGGGGCTGGTTTTGTTGGTAACTTTTTAGGATCATCTTTTGTTTGTGTTGGTTCAACAGGCTTTTGAGTTTTAGCATCTGGTCTAGCCCCAGGCTGAGACACAAGTTTGGGATCCGACTTCTGCCGAGACACTTGTGGAATAGGTTTGGAATCTGGTTTATCCCTAGCTGGATGTGCATCCTGTGATGGCTTTGCAAGCTCTGGCTTTGGGGAATCTGTCACTTTCTGTTGAGTTGGCGGTTTGGGACCTGGCAAATCCTGTTTCTGCTCTGGTGCTGCAGAGGTAGACACAGTGTCTGCTGTAGGCTTCTGTACACTGGGTTGTTTTTGCTTATCTTCAGCCTGTGTTGGCTTGACCTGATCAGGTTTTGGAGTAGGGTCTATTTGCTGGGAGATCTCAGTGGGCTCTGCGCGGGGTTGTTTCGATTTTACAGGGGGAGATCCAGGCAAGGCCGTTTGCTTTTTCTGTGGCAGGGTTTTCCCGGAGTCTGCTATCTGTGAAGGATCAGGTTTTGGAGTAACATCTTTCTTTTGAACCGGCGGTGGCTGGGGAGATGGTTTAGCTGCTGAAGGTGGGATGGGTGTCTTCTGTTTGGGTGGAAGTGGCTGTGGCCCAGGACCATGACCTGGTGCTAGGTCACCTCCTAACGCTCTTTGCATCTGGCAGTTTAAACAGAGCCATTCACTAATCTGCAGGAAAAAAAAAAGCATTATAATTAAGACAAAGTTAAAAATATTAACATCATAATAATGTACGACTTGTTGCAACATTTGTAATACTTCAAACTTTCATGTAAAAAGGGAGAAACATTATCATTGTAGTTAACATGCCCAGCTGATTATTTTCCTTCTTTTCCACATTGCTGTGAGTCAAGCTATCACTGAGCCCATGATTCTAACGGCTTCACATTCAGTTTACATAGAGCTGAATACTGGAGGATAAAAACCTAGCAGAATGAAAAAGTGCATTGGAATTTCATGGGACCCAGCAGTGATTCATTTACAGTAATGATTTGCCAGAATAATGGCAAATACCGCTAAAATAGTTTAACATATCAAGTCTGCTGACAGAAAACAATAATCAGAATTAAAACACAGTAAATGCATAATTATCTTTAAGCATACATCTATCAAGCTCTTCATACAGCTTATGCTTTTGGTAATGGTTTAAATTACAGAGCACAGGTATTGGCAGTGTATATGTATCCAATGAATTAGGCACAGAGGTGTGTTAATGGCATCATGTATAACAGAGACTTATGCTCAGAGAGCAAGACTGTATCTGGAATCAGTGAGGAGCTTTGCCTGAGCTCTGATGATATTTCAAGAGCTATAACTAGGTTTCCCAGAACTCCTTTGTTATTAGAAGTTTCTAGGGTTATTACTGTACCTCTGCATAAAATGGGCCCCTCTTTTCACAAAGAGGAGAAGGAATAAGGCAAATAATGTATTTACCCATGTTTCTCATCAATTATAGTACCTCACAACCTCAAAACACTTTTTTTCTTATTTCCAAGCAGTATTATATGAGAGGGCAACCATATTTTCTAATATGACAGAAACACCTAGCTTCAGTCAGAGAAAGGATTAAATTGCCTAAAACATGTGGTCACGTGCTACTTTCCACATTTTCCATCACTAGAAGAAACATTATCGGCAGCAGAAATGCCACTCAATATGGTGCAGAGTCCTATGGGCCTACACCTGCAAGTAGATACTTAAGCAGGTCAATTGTAGGTGTTCTCCTATTCTTTAGTCTGTGTGTGAAATGCAGGGTACCAGCTTCAGCATTTGCTACAGAGGGAACTGCAATTAGGAGAACACAGAACATAAGTCTCTTCGCCCTTAAGGGTGAAGATTTCTGGATGCTCTTTCTCACTCAGCTCTTGAAGATCTTAGAGACCTTTTACAACATAAGTGACTCCGTGATGCTATGAAATCTTTACTACACACCATAGAACAAATCCAGAGGCACTATGTGCAAAGAAAGATTTTGTCAGCGTAATATCAGAGCTCACTGGAAGGAAAGAGCTCTGATGTCATGGACTGAGGCAATGAATTCATTATTTTGGTGTGCCTTGCCAGCCTTGTATTTTTGCAGTGGCAAAAATTAAGAGTTGGATGCAGCTCTCCAAAACATGGTTATTTAAATTACTCTGATGAACATGATATATACACACACTCTGGAATATAAGCTCACTATTACTAACAGCTTCACAAAGCCATGCCAAATTTTGGCCTCAGCTGTAAGCTCACAGTAATAGTTACCATTTATACTAAGACTGCTTTTATCTTCCATTTTCAGTGCAATTTTTTAGATGGTTTAAACAATTCTCTGATCTACTTGTAGCCCATATAGCAGATGACTGTTAAAAAGTGAAAACAACTGAAACAAAACTGGAACACATATTTAAGCTCTGTTTTGAATTATGAAAGGAATTAAGCTCAGACCTGCACAGAGGACCTGAGCAAGGATTACATTTAGCTTAACTCCCATTTTATTTGATTAGTTATCAGTTCCCTTACCTGATTTTAGCTATTAGTAATCTAATTTAATTAGGTACGTATTAGTACCATTTCTGGATGAATTCTTAAGGGTTTTCTAGAAGGTTTAAGTGTAATCAAAGACCAAGCAGTGACAGTTGTCTGACTTTGGCATAGTAACTAAGATTTCTCATATTAAGGAGGTAGGCTTCACTCTACAGTGGAGAGAGACAAGATCCCATGAGGGGCTTTTTAATGAACATAAGCAAGAAATGGCTTTTCCCCCTATCCACAAAACTCTTCCAAATATCTTACAGATATTTGGAAAATGCACTTTCCATAGGATTTTGCTGGTCCTGCTTCTTTTTGACACCATGGCAATAACAGGTGCCTACCTGTTCTCATTCAGCTTCCAGGAAACCTAAATTTAAGTCACTACAACACCTTTAAGGCCTCAAATGAAGTAGCTGTAGGGTTGGGTGGGGCTACAAAATGAGTAGTTTGAAAAATTCTTGTGTTTAAGATGTCCAGATTCCAATTGCATTTATAAGCATTTAGGCTTGTCTTCAACATGCAGCTGGTCCAGTCTGATTCTGCTACCTAACTGGAATCCAAACAAACATCACTTCTATGCTACAGTTTCCAACACAATCTTGTGCAGAAGACAAACCCTTAGCCCTCAACTACTAACTTTCCCTTTTCTTAAATAAAATTATATACACATATATACATATGTGCACTCTTGCTATCAAACTGAAGCTTTCAAAACTAAAAATGAATTTGCTACTCCTACAGCTGAACTTCAAAACGAAAAATGTAGGAAGTTTCACTTCACTGTATTATTTTTTAAATCTTTGTGGTTTAAACATAAAATTCCTCCCATGCATTTCAGTGGGAGGAATTAAGTGCCAAACCCCTCAAGTCATTATAGCTTACACACATCATCTTCAAACAAATACAAAACTGCACAAACTATAGTCCTGTGATTCAAACAGCAGGAGTTCAAAATGAAGTGTGCTACGTGATACAGTTCTCTATCAAACACTTGCCTGTTCATTCCACTGGAATTATAGAGATTTTTCATGAATTGTAACAGCAGCAGGCTTTCATTAAATACAGATGCTCTTACACATTATTACAGATGAAGTAAAACTTACTGCTGCTGTAGCTACCTAAAATACAAATGTTTCTCTATCCTTAAAGGTGTTCCTGGGCAGCAGTTCTGTAATTTCCTAGTTTCTTTCTCCACATTTCTCATACCTTTATGTAGAATTAAAAAACAAAGGTTTCCAGAGGAACTTGTGAGCTTTAGCAGTTCCTGTCAGTGAAGGAGATTCTTCTTTGATGCTGAGGTACCTCAGCTGTCTATTTTTACACCAGTATACAGGGGTGGTAGCTGGGTCTTATTTCTAGAAGAAACCTGTAAGTGATTTTCTTCATCCCAAGACCCATGCCATTAAGTGCCACAACTAGGACTGCAAATTTAACAGATTTCATGCAGCATTTTTGTTCAGATTTCAACTCCTGAACAAAGAAAGTTGCTGCTTTATTTCTATTTGATGTAGAAACTATATGCCCTCAGAACAACAAACAAGTAATTAAAACATATTTTAAGTATTCATCAGCCATAGCATCAACTCTTCCAGTTTGAAGCACCAAATAAATTTATTCACTGTTTTTAACAACATCCAAGGAGAATTACTTTGACAAAAATTATAACACTACACTCCATAGATTACGAATGCATAAAGAAAGGCAAGCTAACAGTTGACACGAACAACAAATATGAACTACAATTCAGTCTTCTCCCTATTCCAAACAAAGCCAACACAATTGAAGGCAATCCAGTGTCTATTCCTTACTTCAAAAGGGATTCAGATTTGTTCTAACTACACAAACCTATCAAAAGCAATAAGAAAGCTGTCAGAGAGCAAGTGCATTGGCTGGCATACTCAATTTCTATCCCTGCAGATGATGTAGGGGAGGAAGAGAATCTATCTCAATTCTGTGATTCCAGATGTACAAGAGAAATAAATTTTGACTTGCAGATTAAACATATTTCATATAAAAATTACTGACACACAATATGAATGTCACTCTCAGAAGCCATTTTAACAGTCCTTTAGCAGAGCAGAGCCACCACTCTAAAGGAATAGGTCTCATTCTCATCTAGACCAGTCATTTGCTGCTATAAAAAGGAACTTAAAGATATACATAAAATATTAACATCCCTTTATAAATATTTACATTTTTGTGGTGATGTAAAGTCTTAGCATTTCCACAGATATGTAAATGGACTTTGCTGATATTGCTCAGCTCCAAAGCTTTATCGACAAAATCAGCTCCTAGTCTGGAAACACGGTAGCTTATTTGGTCCTTGACAATTTCAAAGAGCAGCAAGGAACCCAGATTTGGCTCTTAGCATACATTTTTGCCAAGATGATGAGAGAAACATGAGAAATAAAGTGCTCAAGCCCATGATTTTACGCAGCTTTGTACAGGGTGGTAGAATACTGTAAGAGACAAGAAACTAGATTGGAAAATCCTGTTATGAACTAAAAAGAATATCACAAAACAAATTAAATTAGTATGCCAACATACAAGTGAAAAGGTCTTCTAAACAAGCCTGGGAAATACTGGAGACAAAGTCTTTTCTTCTACACTATCCTTCAAAGAATAAAATCTCAGCTATTCAAAGTAATTACACTGAACCAAACATTTAACTATTGTACACAGTATGCAACTGATCCTCATTTCAGGCAAATAGATAATCACTACAAAATACATATTTACCTTCCTTTCAGATATCAGATGAGTTTATCAGGGAACACTGACTCAAGATGCTCACAAACATGTCACTAGATTCTAGTCAGCACCATGGTCCATAAACCATAGAGATGGTTACAAGCTCTGCAGATTTGTTCTAAACCAGTGTTGGAGCAAACTTTTTAAACAGACATTAAAAAACTATTCTTAAATATTACTTAGTTATTCTAAAACTACTAAACACTATTAGATGAATTATATTATGCAGTTATCACAATCTTAAAACATACTCTACTCTGCTTAAATTGCCAATACAAAAGCTATGTTGCCTATGAACTACGAATGTTTGGGGAACTATTATTTTATGGCTTATATAATTGGAATCATAAAGTAAACTAGTGAATGTAATATTTTGATTTTTTTTCAATGTCAATATCTCATAATATCTAAAAGTTAGTTTTTACAACCAAGGATGTGATTAATCTACCTCATGCACAGGACAAGGAAAAAGACTTAAACACAGGTCAGTGCACTGCATCATGCAGCACTGCAACAAATGCTCACTGCTCTCATTAACTTCACTGAGATTTAATATACCAGAAACACGTGAATGATTAACAAAAAAATCTAACTGCAAATCAAGAGAGCAGCAGAGAAAAGGTTAACAAAGTTCATCTGTGCTGCACAGAGCGCATCGAGGAAAGGATTAAGCTGTCTGGTGAGAGCAGGGCTGGGCCATGCTGCCCGCCCAGTGCCTACCCAGCAAACACCATCCCCACATCACATGGCCTCACGTAGTAGTAAATTACAGTTGCTGAGCAACAGCAATACTGGCGCAGATGGCTGACTGCAGTTGACATCTTTAGCTATGCAGATTAATTTATTATTTACTTGTGTTAAAAACTGGATGGGTCAGCTTTCTGGACTAATGAGGAAACACTTCAACATATTGTAGAATATTGCTCAATTAAAATATTGGGGAACTATTCCTCATGCAGAGGGGTTTTGCCTCTGTGTTCTGCTCCTTATGTAAAAGTGGGGGGATGGGGGGAAAGGAAAGAAAAAGACACAGGGCATCACTGCTATTACTACACCTAATCCTCAATGTAAAGCTGAAATGTAGGCACATAGTCTCCCTCTAAGACAGAAACAATGTGGGAGGTTTTTTTAAGAAT
Organism: Atrichornis clamosus; assembly: GCA_013400975.1. Classification (NCBI taxonomy): domain Eukaryota; kingdom Metazoa; phylum Chordata; class Aves; order Passeriformes; family Menuridae; genus Atrichornis; species Atrichornis clamosus. The sequence continues at coordinate 466,663 of WBMZ01008772.1, forward strand.
ATTCCACAGAGAGAAACAATATCCTGTACTTCCATAACCCTTCTGTTTGATGATCTTTACAATTTTCCCAAATGCCTATGGGGCAGTTGTGTCTAGGGCCAGAACTATAGGAACTATACTAACTTCATTTCATCACAAAAATTGTGAATAATCCCCATTTGCATAGAAATTGCAGTGTTAGTAACACTGGAACACCCCAAGTACTCTTGGTAAAATATTTCACAGAGAAATATTTTAAACTTTCATAATTTTTAAATGACAATTAAGCAAGGCTTGTTTGCAACTGCCCTCTGATCAGTTAGAATCTAGACTAAAGTCCATCCTCTCTTACAGAACACCTCTATCTTTACTTCCGCACAGTTAAGAGTTGGTATCTACATTAATACTTAGAGAAAGTTAATAAAGCCTTGGGTTTTGTTGAGGTTTTTAAAATTCATTTCTATACAATTTATGATGATTATAACAACTGGTAACCAGATTTAGGTCCTTGATTTTTTTCTACTTTGTTCTGCGTTACATATATAATCCTGAATATCCCCCCCAATCTAAGTTTACACAGAGTGCAGTTTCAAAGCTGTTTTTCCTGGTATTAAAAAACTTAAGATTTTGTGGCATGTCCCCACCCACAGTGATGTCAGTTTTATTCTTTTTTAGATATCATTTCCAGCTCCAGTTGCATTCTGGTTCCTATGCACTACTACAACAGGGTCTAGACTGCAAACCACTCTGAATACTTCAGTGCAGTCAACAGCTTCCTTTACTGTCATGCAATCAACCAAGACTTAATGGAGTAATTTTTATTAATTTTATTATAAGTATAAGCAAAACTTGTCTGGATTCACCACAAGGGTGACAGTTATCTTCCTTATTTTAAATTGTTATATATTGTTCTCCTTATACAATCTAATAATAATGACAATAACTGAAGAAAATTAATGCATTTCTGACTGTTTAAATTCTGTTTAGTTACTGTTAATATTTCATGCTCAACTATGCTTAGGATACTTATAGATGCAGGACATTAATAAAAACAAATAAAAATACCAAAAATTATTATAAATATTGGAAAAAAAAATTATATTCTTAAATCAAGGGTTGTGATATGATTGCAAATAAAAACAGAGGCAGAAAGAAAGAAAAAAAAATCATGGCAAAAGTAGGACAATTGATACGGAAAATTTCTAGCCCTACCAAAAAAAGTTTGAAAAGTAGACATCCCCTCCCCCACAAAAAATTACAACAACAAAAAGAAAAGAAAATTTTTCAGACTGGGTTAAAACAAATCTTTCATATTGAATTAAAAGATAAATGTGTAAATTCAGTAAGAGGTTCTACTTGATCAGAAATTATACACTTCACTTTGGGACTGTTGACTGTTTGGCATTTTTTATCCCTCCTCTTTTTTCCATTAGGATTAAGTCAGCTTTGGTACAGACACATTGTTTGAAAAAAATAGTCAGAAGCAATAAAATATATTTTAGAATTCACTTTGCCTCCATCCAGAAGAGTTTTTGGCAAGTAAACAAATCCTACATCAATATACACAGCTTCACATTATCTGAAGGTACAATTTTCATTAAGTATTTAAGTATAAAATTATACCTGGGTTCAAGATGAATTTTAAATGTTCTCTTAAAAGAACACCAAAGCAATGGATGAAATATGGACTAATGTAGGTAAAATGCATGTAGAAAAATCTCTCCTCAAAAACTACCTAGAAGACAGGCATCCACATACGCACAGATACACATCACAGGTGGGCTTGTGGAGAAGAGTCCACACACAGCCAAGTTTCCAACATTAACAACTTTAACACTCTACTTGATCATCAGCTTTACAGATATCCATCATAATGAACTCTTGCTCAGTCTGTGCTGCATGTATCTTCCAATAACTAGTTCACAGGGAATGAAAATTTGCTCCAGCTATTGAGCATATGCACTGATCATTTAGGTTTAACCATAGCAGTTCATGCTTTTTGCCTAGCTTTATCAAAAACTATAGATAAGTGTTTAACAAAATGGATAGTTCCTCAATATATCTTTGCTCATTTTCAGAAAGCCTACTCCTATTCATATGTTCTAGAGGGCTAAATCTTTTTGGGGGGCAAATGCTGGTTTCTGTTGCTAATGGCTCATGGGAGTGGGTTTGGAAAAATAAAATGGTAAAAAATGAAAAAAAAATCACCACATAATAAAATATACACCTGCTACAAGGTTCTGATGTATATGAAATAAAAATGGAATAAAGTACCAGTCCTCAAACCTGATTATATAATTTTTTTCATTACTTTATGCAACTGTTGCTAGGCAGTCATGTGCCATGGTGATGAGTGGATTATGAATACCTAGACAGATTAGAGAGACATATGTTACTGAACACTTATGTATGCTGTGTTTTTTCTCTAGACTGCTGCACAAAACCAAGATACCAACTATCCTTTTTTCCCAAGAGGACTGGGAAGTCAGATGGTTCAGAGAAACAGTTCAAGGGGTCTGACCTTGTGGCAATACAGGTATCACTTTCTACTCTTAGTTACAGAATTCTCTCCAGTGAGTTAAAACAGACAGAGTGCATGTATTACTGCATTTTAAATAGAGGTTTAAAATGAATTAATTTTTCCTTTAATTTGCACTTTTTATAATGGCTTTACAAAGTATGCAATCTACTTCCTAAGACAGTTTGTAAAGCTTGCTATATTCTTTCCAGAATCAGCTAGAAATATAGAATATAGACATTTAGAAAGATCTATATTGGAAAAGTGATTCACTCTATTAGTTTTGGAGACTGAGCTACCTTGTAAGAAACTTGTAAGAAGATTATCTTAAGAAGGTAATTCAAGCAGCTGTGCAGGGAAGAATTTTAGAGAACAAAAGTCATAATTTCTATTCTAAACAAATGCCTTTCACTCTCCACATCCAATTTGAAATTATTGCTTCCCAATCAGTAATGGGTTTAACATAAGCAATAAAAACAGCAGCTATAAACATGGGAAAAGCAATATATGGGATTCCAGAAACATGGCAAAAAGAACAGCAGAGAAAGTCAGAGTATAACAATAAAGTCAGTAAATGCATGGATAAGAAACAGATTTTTAGTCAACACTACTTTAGGGGAACAGAAAATACAAAAAGTCAAAAGAAAAAACTTGCACCACAATCAAGAAAACTGACATCTAGGACACAAACCATGACTTTCCTGATAGATGGAAAGAAATGTGTTAACCATTGTAAAAAGGAATCAAACTTTTGTCAATAATCTAAATACTGAAAGGAAAGGAAAACTAGAAGAGAAGTTTGATAAGTCAAGTAGGAACCTTGGCAGCTGAAATAAGTCAATTTTTTGTATGTGTCGGAGCAGGTTCTATTACTTTGATCCCAATGTTCAGTAATAAAGTCAAATGTGATTTTTGTCGCACTTCAGTGGTAGACTGGAGCAGGACACCCACAATGAAGTTTCAGCAAGACAGCTGGTGGTGCAAAGCTGAGCAAATGAGAAAAGCCTGAGTGGGAGTCAGGAGATTGGAACTAATAGCTGAATAAATTAGATGTCCAATACCTTCATTTACTGAAATGATTTCATCATTAAATAAATGCATATCCTGTGTTTATTTCAATGTGTAATATGAAATTCAAATCTGCTTTTACATATGTATGCAATCAGTTAGTCTTAAATGCAGCTGTATTTATTGTCTTAAAGTCCTGAATTTCACACTTACAGAGTAACCACTTCAAAAACTAGTAGTTATCCACAAAATTTCCAAATACTTGGAAATCTTCTTACATAAACTCTCTCTCAAAACCCATTTCATTTGAACATACCAAAGCTGTTGACCATTTCCATGGGAAATCTGATACTTTTAAAGGAAGACAAACTTGGGGCTTCAAGAGACTCCAGGAGCACACTACAGAAATGAACAACTCAGCACTCACAAATAAATGTAAGAAATTCTGGCCTAAAAACATTGTCAGAACTTGAAGGCAAAGGTTTGTATTAAAAGTTCCTCTTTAACCTCAGTGCATAACATTTCTTGCCTGTTATATAAATACATCTTCTCAATCCCAAAAGTCCAGAATGAACTCTCCTCATGTAGACCCCGGAACACAGACATATGGTTAGTTGTAGGTGCTCTGAAGGTTCTGCACTCAGCTGTTCAAGTCACTCCTTTTCCAGTCCAGGCTTTAATGCCAGCTATCTCAAGCCTTAATTTCCCCAAAATCAAAGAAGACATTACACTCCTAAACCAAGCAGTGTGCTACAAGTGGTTACTGCAATTAGTCTTTCAGGCTTAAATTTGCAATTTGAACAACAAATCAATAGATAATAAACTTGCTGGATGCAAGAAGTCTGCTGTTTCTTACCAGGTACTCACAAATAAACGTGTGCTGGAAAGAAAACCAATGGCTAGCAATGTCCTTAAATCATTGCGGTACTGAGTACACAGGTTGCCCGGAAAGGCTGTCAAGTCTCCATCCTTCAAGATATTCAAAACTGGCTAAACCTGATTTAAGTGACACTACTTTGAGCAGAAGTTTGGACTACACCATATCCAGAAGACCTTTCCTCAGCCTCAGCCTCAGCAATTCTTTGATTCAATTTTAAAGATATAGGCACTACTTATCAAGTTCATAATACAGCAGCAGTCTGTATTTCTTCCTATGAGCATCTCAGATCAGCTAAACTAATACAAAGCAAGACAAAAATAAGTTTTCAAAATACGCCTTCTGGCTATTTATCATTAGTTAGACTTTGGTGCCAGCTCTATTATGCTTGAATTTTTATAAATTGATAAAAGTTTTGGTACTGAAAACAAACCCAAACTACATTGCAAATTTAAAATTAGCATATCAGGATGTACAAGAAGCTGTTCAAGCAGTAAGAGAGCTCAAACAGTCACATGAAGCCTTATTCCCATGCAGAGCAAGTAAAGGATGTGTATAAGCAATAAATCAAGCTATTGCAAATATCAGGTTAAAATAAACTCATTTGAAGTCCTAATATTGTTTTCCATTCCATTTTTGTGCTATATAATTACAGCAAAAATGGTGATCAAGGTCAGAAATAGTCCACAGAAATCTTTCTTAACATCCCACAAGAACAAAATAACCTGTGTATCACCAAGTCAAACTCATGACTCAGGTTTTCAACTAATGAACAGTGACACAGTTGCAAAGCAAATCCACTCCACATCCTTTTCTAAAGCACATGCTGGGACAATGAAGACTGATTTTTTTTCTTTTCTTCATTAGTTCTTATAGCAGAAAAAATTATTTATTTATAAATATATTTGCACATGAGTACTGTGGTCAGATTATACACATAGACAGTGGGTGCCTAAAATCAATCAAAATGAAACAAAAGTCACATTGGGGTTTCTCCTCTTTTTATACGAAGAAATAAGAACACATTTCCAAATCTGTATGAACAGAGAACCATTACCTTCTTTTATTTCCTGCAGTTTGGCCCCATTTTACTCATAAGTAGTTTTCTGAAACAACATTATCTTTTTCACTGAACTTGTTGAGTAAACATGATGATACATTCCAACACGTCTGAACATAACAAAGGTAAATTTAATTCTTTGCTCTGGTAGTGAACATCAGGAAAAACTACTCACCTCTGTGATATGAGGATTAGGATTGAATCCACACAGGCTGCAGACTACAGTGTGACACTGGGTGCACGTGTTGTAGTTGGCCTTTTCTGGCATGTGCAGTAGCAGCTCGGTGGTTGTACAAAGAGGGCAGAAGGTTTTCTTTGGGGCAGACTCAGCAGGTTGGCTTGCACCAGCTTGCTTTTGCTGCAGGGGTTTTTCAGGCCCTGGTTGCTGGCCAGGAGGTTTTGTAGGTCCTGGTTGTTGTGCCGTGGGCTTTGTGGGCCCTGCAGTCTGAGAAGGGGGTTTCGTAGGCCCTGCCTGAGGCGGCACTTGTTTTATAAGGCCCGTTTGCTGTGGAGGTGGCTTCCCAGATCCAGGTTGCGGTGGCTGTTTTGTGGGTCCTGTTTGCTGAGCAGATGGCTTTTCAGGCCCAGGTTGCTGAGAAGGCTGTTTAGGAGGCCCTGCTTGCTGGGAAGATGGCTTTACAGGACCTCCTTGCCGCGCCGGCTGTTGCGATGGTTGTTTTGCAGGTTCTGGCAGCTGTGATGATGGTTTTGTGGGAGGTGGTGCTTGGGACGTTGTTCTAGCACTGTCTGGTTGCTGTGGGGGTGGTTTTGTTGGGCCTGATGATGGTTTTGCAGAAGTTTGTTGTTGAACAGGCTTGCTTGTTTCTGACTGTTGCAGCTGAGATTTCTGTGGTCCTCGTGGCTGGGGCGGTTGTTTCGCTTGCTCTTGCTTAGTGTCTGATGGGTGGCCATGGCCTGGTTTCTGAACTTGTTTTGGTTCCCCAGGCTGCTGCTGCTGAGGCACTGTTTTGGAAGACTCAGCTTGCTGGAGGGTAGGTCTGACAGGTCCTTGTTGTTGAACAGCTGGCTTTGGAGACTGTGGTTGAGTTGGATATTTTGCAGGGCTCCTCTGCTCCTCAGGTTTCCCTTGCTCTTTTGGGGTAACTTTTTGTTTCCTAGTGGCTTCTTCATGGGTTGCATCTGAATCCGATATCAAATCAAAAGGATTGAATTTGTTCACAACTGAAGTGACTGCACTCAATGGATTGGCTTCTGAGAGAAAACTGGGCATCATACTTGGCTTCTGATCTTCTTTAAAATCAGTCCTGGACTTTGTTTCCCGTAGACTAAGAGAAGAAGGGCTCCGTCCAGGTGCCCGTTGTTCTGTCTTCAGCACATCTACTGTTCTGCTTTTACTTAAACCCGGTTGTGCTGGATCTGGAGGCTTACCTGGTTTTCTGGGATTGTGACTTGTATCAAGCTCAGGAGGTCTGCAGACAGAAAATTTAATACAATTAAAATAATGCATAATACTAGAAAAAGGAGAAAATAAGCTATATCAGCAACCCTGGAAGTAGTCTGATAAAGCTGTGAAGTTTTTCAGTGCTTAAGTGTTTTCAAGACCAAGGCTTACAACAAGTACATGTAAAAAGTATTTAAAATAATTATAAACGCTTATACAAGTATTCAGTCATAGACTGATTTATTCTTTAGAAAATAACCTAATGCAACAACATTTTACCAGATAACTTTTTTTCCAGAAATCTGAAGAATTCAAAGCTAGAACTTCCTAGTATATCTATATCAAAGTGATTAACTTTCCCCCTATTCCTTGGAATATAAACACAGGGAGACACAAGACTAAAAGAAACAGAGGTGTCAGCAAATTAGCAGATCAAACCACAGCCATACAAGAAAAACAATGCACAAGGCAAAATGTTTATACACTTGTGTTCTGGCTACTTGTACAAGATTTGGACGCATTTACAATTCAATATGCAGCAGGGATTTAAACTCCTAAAATCCATGTATGTTAAGGAGTGTATGCTGCTTTGTAAAGGATTTATTTTGTCACCCATCCACTCATGAATCAGAAGAATTCTCTATCAGATAAAATAGATGTGAGATCACAGTTAGCTCTGAAAGACTTTTTCCTTGTAAATAGAGCCACTGTAGTGCTTCCTCTCAGCATCATCCCAACAATTCACACTGCCCAGCAACAAAAAGAAAAATCTCTCATTACATTAGAGAATTGGGAAAAATCCTTGCAATATGAGAAAAGTCTGAGTGAGAGTCAGGAGATTGGAATTAATAGCTGAATAAATTAGATGTCCAATACCTTCACTTACTGAAATGATTTCATCATTAAATAAATGCATATCCTGTGTTTATTTCAATGTGGAATTTCAATGCAGTAATTTGCTATATGTTCATACAGGAGAAAATGAAACTAAGAATGTAGGAAGCAAAATCAAGACCATGTGTTCATATGTGGCACAATATCCTACTTGTTGCCATACTTGGCTGTAGCTGGGGTAAATAATATTGTACTCACTGCTAATGCTCAGGGATGTAATAAAATATTCTATTCAGTGCTATCACTGAGCTTCTGCTGGAAGATAAGGTGTTCTCTTCAGTATCACACAAGTGTGCAAATATAACATTTTCAGTTTTCACTTTTAGAGAACCAGTGAACTGTGATCTTGTTTTTCCAGATACATTTCTTCTTGGGCATTCACAAGTAAAATAATTACTCATTACATTTAACTATATTCCTTGGCTAAAAAAATAAATAAATAAATGCACAATTTTGTTTAAGAGTTCTGTCAGAATTCTGCAGAACCACCTATAGTAGCCACATTAAAAATGCATTTTACACTGTTAATGTCACCATAGGTTTATTATTATTTCTGATTAGTATTTAGAGAGTTTCCATTGCATGGCTAGCAATGGCAATACAAAGGGAAAAAGCTAACTGGTAGACATTTCTGTGCTTGCATTTCTCACAACACGGGATTTCTTGTAATCTTGCATCTGAGTTTTTCTGTTAATTAAAAATCTCCACATTAAATACTTGTTAAGGACAAACTATTCCATAGCCTTCCATAACTTCAGCTACCCTTTCCCATTTTTGCTTAACTATTGACTGCAATACTTGGAAGTTTACAACCTTAATGTGCAATCCACCGAAGTGAGTAGGTGTTTTTCCACTGGCGTCAGTGAACATTGATTACCTCATTACTCACAAAGAGAATAGTACAGAAAATCCCAATGATAATCTAATTCTTCCAAATATTTGGCATTTTTGCTTGTTAAAAGAGCAATTTTATACTCTCATTAGCAGCTAGGTAGGTCTACCTGAAGTTCTGTTTCTTGTTATTTAGATAAGCACTCTAGGTTTATCTGAAGCACTGCTTACCACATGAAATTATTTCAACTAGTCTATTAGCAACAGTCTGGTGCACTTCCAGCATACATGCTTGCAAATGTTCAAACTGTTGGAAGGCTTCATTCAACAATGATAAGAGTGAAAAGAGAGGGAGAAAAAAAATAAATAAATCAATCGTACGATTGAAATTGAGGTCAGAAAACAGGGTACCATGCCCAAGCCTTACAGAGTGAAGGTACAAGAGAGGAGGTGAAAAAAAAAAAAGGAACATCCCTTCCCCCACAAAAAGTGTTTTTCAAAATTTAACTTGGACATCAGCAAGAAAAAGTAACTGCGGATCCCTACTGAAACACAGTTCTCCTCCAGCTTTCGTTTTTATCAAAATAATGTGCTCAATAAATTTCCACCTGATCAGATATCAGGACCTGAAATGAGATTAAAAGCCATGAATCTAGGAAATAAACCCAGGTGATTCTCTTCAAGGCTGCTGGTGTATTTTGAAGACCTGACTGGTCTTGCCTTTGCACATAACAATGTTTCTAAGCAATGGAGACAGAGCGTGGTTAACTAGTGGAAGAAAAGGCCTTGAAAAGACAAGCTTCTTGAGAAATGTTACTTCTGTCAAAAGCCAGTACTTGCTCGATTTAGTTTGAAGTACCTGGGAGCTGAAGTCTTCTTTTCTACAATTATTTTACAACCAACTACAGACTGACATTGAAAAATTTTAATCAGAATCCTCAAAATAAATAATTTTCTAACTTTCAAACCTTTTGAACGAAGATAAAACCACAATTGTTTTAAAGTCTTCAAACCAGGCCCATCAAGCAAAATAATTTAGTTTCTACCTCACATAATGCTTTTCTTCATGCTGCTGTGCTTCTCCTCACTTTGGTCTTGATTCATTGAAATCAATCAAAGCCAAATCAAAGCTTACTTTGGAGTAAGCAGAGATTTAACAAAAAGACCATTAGTCTAGCTCTTGAATTCCATAACTATAAAAACCATTAAAAAGGTTTGCCTTTTCCCTATTTACCAATATAATCAGTTTTAAAGAGAAATGCAATAACTACACAACTCAAAGACAGTTAGATCTCTTCATATCTACAGAGAAGATATGTATGAACTTACACAAACCCCAGTGATTAACTTCTTTTTTTTTAGTCAATAGAACAATGACACTAAAAAGATATATTTCTTCTAGAAAATACACGATAAATATACTTCAGAAGTGTGACACTCAGCAAGACATTAGCAAATCCTATCAAAATGCAGCAATTTTTTTTTTGGTTGATATTTATTGTGACCAACTTAATGAATTGGCTAAAAGAAACAACACAAAACAAACCCCAAGCAATTGTATTAGATGATCATATATTCAAGTTGGTCACCTACTCCTTTCAGATATGGAAGAATTCCTCAGCAAGTGGACACTGACACTGTCACAGAGTCATTTGATGAAGCTAGAACAAATGGAACTGGCTTACAAATTGACTGTGTTTGTTTCAGATAAATTTCTCAGCCATGAATTTTCTCAAGGCAGGTAATTGAAATAAGATAGAAAGATTTCCACAGATCCTAAACATTTGCTCAGAACCTCAGGAATAAATTTTTTTTAAAAAAATTAAAAGGCACACTTGAATTAGGCAGTTCACTTTAGGTGCTCTAGATCTAAATGCTTACATTAAAACTCACAAGACTTAAAAGCTCAAAGCCCACAGAAGTTCTAGAAGGTACAGAATTCATTTTAAGGTGGTAAAGGTGCAACATTTATTATACTATTAAAACATTAATTATACTATAAAAAGTCTGTAGTTGCAAAAATTGTTACTTCAGGATGCCATCAATTATGAGGAATTTGTACACTTTAAGGACTACAGTTACTTTGGGAACAGGAATGACAGCATTTAGAATAGGAAATAATTATTAGTCTCTAATGTTATAATGTAAATCACAAAGGAAAAATCCACTTAACAGCATGAAAAAAAAACTAACGGACACTACAATAAGGACACTGTCATAATGCAAAGCTATATGAATTGGAAGCCAGAATTCCTCTTTTGATCACATTCTCAGTCACTTAACATTTGGACTGGAAAAAAAAAAAGGGAAGAAAAAAAAAGAAAAAAACTTTTGGGAACAACTGTTATGAGGCATTTTCCACCTCTGATTTCTTTGGCCACACTAAAACATAAAGGTTGAAGCTAAGGAGTCTATATCTCAGCAGTTTCGTTCCAGTTTCATTCTGGAAGCATGTGATCCTTAAACCTTTGAAGAGTTTTACTCCAAGGATTTGGATCAGGTTCTTGATAAATATCCCTAACATTCTTGGTAGATCTCAAGAGTAAAGAGAGATGGGCAAGAGGAGCAAGTAAAGACACAGAACAAGAGACGAGACAAGTAGTAACTTCATTACAGTGGGACATGCACAGAGATACTATGATGGGAACGGCAATAATCTCAGCATGTCAACTTTATAAAACAAAAGACTGTAATTCACATATTTAGTGTGCCTTTATTTTAAATAGAGTGGAAGTATGATATGCTAACAAGATCAAAATAGCTTCTGATATCATAAATATGTTTGTAGGAAAGCAGCCATTTATAAATGCAGAGATATACACAGTGCAATGAATTTAGCCTATTCTAAAATCTTCCAAAAACATATCTTACTTTTTATTGGAATACTAGAATGAAAAAATAAAGTTTCAAACTACTTGTGTCTTTGCTTATAAATTGTTATATAAAAGAGAATTTTTAGCTTAGTTTGACAGAACTAAAGAATATTTCTTTTTCTCATTAACATCTATAGAAGCTGGGCAGAGACCTGAATTGAATGGAAAATTTTATTTTACACACAGTGGTAATGCCTGATCAATAATTAAGCAAGACATGAAACAGGAAGATTTGACTTCCAGTTTTAAAAAAATGAAGACTATCATTCCTGCGACTCCAGTGGTTTGCCCAAGAATCAATTTAGTCTCACCATCCTCCTTGCCTCTCTTCTAGAATTCACTTATATAAACCTGATATTATATAAACTGAATGTGCATTTATGTGGGGTTAGGTCAATGCACCGTGAAACAGTTAGTCGAGGAGGTTCCTTTCAGCATCCTCCTTCAAGACAAACAACACGCCCAGCCCCGGAGTCGGAGAGCAACAGAGGCGCCGGCCCTGGATAAGGGGCCGGGGCGGGCAGAGGTTCAGGACCGCGGACAGAGACACTGGGCCGAGCGAAGGCCGGCGCCAGCGGTTCAGGACCGCGGACAGCGGCGGCCCCCGAGGAGCCGGGCGCGGAGCGGGCTTGTTGCACGTCGGGCTCTGAATTTGCTGAGGGGCACGGGAAGAACGGGGAAGGAAATTAACCCACCCTTCGCAGAGGCACAACGAGGTAAAGCCATTACTATCCAGAACACTGAATGCCGTGGCAATCAATTTAATCTATTATTTGGCCTCTCCTCTTCCGAAAGAAAAGGGGAAAAAAAAATTCGAGAAGAAAAATAAAGGTGAAAAAACAGACTGAAACAGACCTCCTCAATCCATGACTATTTAATGAAGCCAAATGATAGTTGTAGAGGTTCAGAATGGGGAGAGTAACGGCCAGCAAATGTATTATGCCCAAAAGCTTTGGAAGATTCAACAAGATTCTCTCTCCAAACGTTTGCAGAACCCATCCTTCCCGGGGAGAGCCTCCCTGGCTACTACCAGGGCTGTGGGGCATCCAGCCCTGTAAAGCACACACCCGCATACAGAAAACCAGAACGGTGTCTGCACGTCTCTCCCTGCCCCAGACATAGAAACTACCCGTGCTCTAGATCGGTGCAAGGAAGGAAAGGAGGGCGCAGCCCACGGAACCGAGGACTGCCGTTATTATTGGAGACCACTGTAGTGGGAAAAGGCGGAGAGTGCAGGCTCCGTCCTGGTGCCCGCGCCCGTGCAGCCGCCCCTTCCCTCCCTCTGCCAGCAAAATGGAACACCGGCTCCGGGTGCAGCGGGCCCGGATCGTATTGCGACTCGCCCCCCGCCCCACCGCGAGGAGATGGAGAAGGGGGAAGGGAGGAGCGGGAGAAGGGAGATTTTCCGTGCATGCCTTTGCATGGGAGGCGGCTCCGCGCCGGCGAGGTTCCCTCTGGGCAGCCCCTGCGCCCTTGACATGACAGCGGCGATCTGCCTCCTCTCCTCCTCGCTCAGCTGGCTCAGGTCCGCCTCCACCCCGGCCGGGACCAGGCGCTGCAAGGGGGGCGCGGGGCCGCCGCCATCCCCAGCTGCCGCCGCCGCCCCTTCGGGGAAGGCGCCCAGCCCTTCGCCTCCTTCCAGGCTCGCCTCGTTGCCCATGGCCGCCGCGGCTCCCCGCCTCTCCCGTCGAGCGCAGACCGGGCTGGGGGGCGGCTCGCAGCCCCGCTCCTCGGCGGGTGCTCAGGGCTCCGCGGCCGCCACCACGGCCCCGCGCGGCGGCAGCCCCGGGGCCGGG
>WBMZ01008773.1:0-142036 GCA_013400975.1 Atrichornis clamosus
TGCGGGGCCGAGCGGCGGGGCCGGGCCGCCGGGCCGTCAGCACCAGCTGGTGCCCCGTGGGCACCGCCTTCGATGCGAAGCAGCAGCAGCAGCTGCGCGGCGGCGCGGCGGGCAGGGACACGGTGAGCGGCGGGAGGGAAGGGCCGGGCCTGCTGCCGGCAGGAGGCGGCCCTGGCTGCTGGCAGCCTTGTGCTTTGCTCTGCTTCTCTGAACTTTTTTAAGGGGATTTTTTTTTTTTAAGGGTAATTTTTTCTTATGTGTAATTTTTTCTTACAGGGGTTTATATTGGTTCAGGTGAACTGAAACGTTCTGACACAGAAGCGTTTGACAGTGATCTTGTGTATGGAAACGCTTTGAGCCTAAGTCTTGCCCATATATACATAGAGATTGCCCCTTCCATTACCCCTTCCCCTCCCAGCCCTTCCCTGGCTGTGCCGTCGTTCATCTGTCAGGGCCGTGCCACTACATTCCAGCAGTGCTTCAGGAGCAGCCACGCTGCTGACATCCTCTTGCCTGGGCATTATTCTTGACGTTTTGCCTGTGGCAGAAGAAGGATTTGTTTGCTGATTTGGTGACACTTCGCTTTTCTGATACGTTTCTTTTTAGGGTGAGTCAGGAACGTTTGTTAATGTGTGTCCTGGGAATCCACAGGCTCCCTGAGAGGGTAGGGTGGCATCGGGCATACAGAATAGTTAACAGCTGTGAAATCCAGGTGTTTGCCTGCTGACGCAGCTGTTCCTGCCACGGTGCCCAGGCTGCTGGAGCTGTTGAACTTTGGGATTTGGTGAGGACAAATCTGACCTCTGTTTATAATCAGACACTTGTTTGGGAAACTTGTCTTCTTGTTCTCTTGCAAGTACGTTGGTGTAAGTGTTCCTTCAGGAAACAATCCAGTTAAATATTGTCCGTTTGGCTAGTCTAGGGAATGAGTTCTTGGTGATTCACTTGGCCCACATTTTGGAATAGAGATACATATTTCAGGCTGGCAAAGAGGCTCTGATAGGTAGGATGTAAGTGCTGAGGCCAAGCAAAGATAAAAACGTTTCAGCCATGCAGCCAGTGGTGTTAAAGAAAACTGCACCAGGCTTCTTTTTTTTTTTTTTTATTTTAAATTTTTGTGTTTAAGCTTGATATCGTGTGAAAGAGGAGTTCCATGGGTAATTTATCTCTAAGAGGGGAGACCTCCTGTTCACAGAAGACAACATGTGCAGGAAGAGCTCACTTGGGAGAGTGGATGATGATGCAGGGCAACAGGAAGACCAGGAGCTCTCTGGGATATTACAGGACACTGCATCCTCTGGCTGAGGATCTGAGTGAAGGGGCAGTCTTGAGTCTCTTACACAGCAAACGTTATTCAAGGGTAGTGTGATAAAAATATATTTATGTTTGTGTGCACGTCTATATAGATGTAAAACCAGCTTTTTCAGTATTCGTTTCAGTCCAGTTCCTGCTCCCAAATAATAAATTAAAATATGGGAAGCATGATGAAAGGGTTTCTTTCTTCAGGAGAAAAAGAAGGTGGTTTTAGCAACAGTGACAGAAAGAAAACAGGAAAATGCAACTCAGAGTATCTTAGATACTTGAAGGGATGCTTTTGCTTCAGAATATATACTTGTACAGAAAAGATGTCTGTTTGTAACTTTTAAGTTTTATTTGGATAAATACTTGCAAGCTATATGCAAACTTGCAGCTGACTGCTATAATACAGAGTTCGCAGAAAGTGCATTATAAAGTGACTTCTGCAGATTTGCAAATCCAGACTGATTTTTAGATACTGAGGCTGAATTTGGGAAATGTGAAATGATGTGTGAAATCATGTGCCTTTCACTGTTAGATGCTGTAGTTAGCAGGTAAGGAGATGCCCACATTGTAGTTGGGCAGTTGCAAAGGGACTGTGTTGCTTGAAGAGATGCTGTTTTAACCTAAATGAAATTGAGGAATTAGTAGGAAGAGATTTTCACCCAGAGGGTGAAAAAACTGTTCATACAATAAAAATTTTCTGTTGTTGGTTATTCCTTTGAGTTCTGGTTCCAGTATTTGGGGCTCATTTAATGAGCCTAAGGCAACTGTCTTATTGCCTGCAGTCCCTTGATATTTAGTGCTGCTGGCCAACTCATTCACTGTTTTGACACTCCTGCTTTGTCGTCATATTCCTTGATAAGTCTCTTTTGCTTCAGAGGAATGATGTTCCCTCATTTCAGAATGAAAGTGGACTTCCTGTGATTTGTTTGGTGCCCATGCTTTGGAAGCAAGATAAATGCTTTCAGAAAAGGATGGTATAGCAGTTTATGGTATGGAAGAGGAGAGTTTGTGAGGATTTGATGTCAAACTCTTAAGGTTTGCTGAGAACAATCCTAGCTAAAAAACCCTCAGTGAGATTTTGCTCTGGAAAATGTACATTTTCAAATGTGTTGCCAGTGTCTGTGACTGGTTTTGTGACTATTCTCTTTACAAAGACACTCGTGTTTGAACACTTTAGTGAAGTGTTACGATATGTTAGCTATGGTAGTTTTGGTAAAATTCTGTAGTGATAATTCAGTCTTGAAACAAACGTGCAGAAATCAAGGGGGGTAATATTGTTATGTTTTCATGGTGTTCTGCACTGCAGGGTCTGTTTGGTGTTCCAGAACTGAGCTGTCCAGAAGGATTTCAAGAAGCACAGGACAAAGCATTGCAAGAATCAGAACAGCTAGTCCAGAAAGCATGTTCAACACCACCTGGGCCAGAGACTGTAATGATCTTTGATCAGCTTTCAGATAGCTTGTGCAGAGTAGCAGACTTGGTAAGTTACTTTTTTTATTATTACATAGATCCTTTTAAACTGACTGAGCTTACACCATGTTATTCCTTTTTCTAATTTTCTGCATTGCGATAAATAGCAGATCAGCTCCATGAAGTTTTGTGTTAAGACAGAAAATTAAATTGCTTGAAAGTTAGTTACAAAGGCTTTTACCAAATGATAGGTAACTAAAAATCCTGTCAAACTGTCCAGTTATTTTTAAGACAGATGTAAAAATAGTAAAGAAGCCACAACAAAAAAAAAAACCCAGCAGTGAAATCAGAATTGTATTTCTGCTGTAATATTAATACATAAGCTCTCCAGCATCACTTATATTGTGGAAGAGAGGGTTTTGATTTCAGGGTTAAAGTTGAAGTTACAATGCACATGTGTTTAAGTTACGATCATTTACAGCTGAAGGTCCATAAAGAACTTACAGATTAAAAGCAGCAGATGAAATTCAACAGTATCACTTTTTTATCAATGCCAGAAAAATGCAGGTATTTCCTAGATTGCAGTTTGTGTCGTCCACAGATTTAGAGTACTTGGTCTGATATTCTGCACCACAAAATGTTAAGTTTGATAGGGCATTTCATATTGCTCTCTGGAAACTGTTTGGCCAAAGTCTGTCTTTTATCAAAGCATTATTCTTTGGCTGAAGAAAGCAGATCCAACCTTCATACTGAAATCAGTTCTTAGTAAATAGGTCACTGAGTTTTTTGACTTGGGTTTTCACATTTGAATGTCTCTGTGTGTTTTCAATTCTCAAATCTTGTTTCTTTTTCTCTTCTAGATTTAAGACATCTTTTGTGCCAGGCACTTTTTCCTTCCTAAAGTACTTAGAAGCACTGTCAAATCACTAGTTCTTAAGTTTTATATAGACTGTGCCTAATTCTGCTTAGTCAATCAATACCTAAGTAAAACATTAATGTCAGAATTCAGTGGCCATAATTTTGTATCAGTTTGCTGAGTTAAAATTACCTCCTATGTACTATTTTCAGGTTTTTTATGTTCAAAGATGCACAGCTTGCAGAACTGTCTAGAAGTAATTTAGTGATCATTATCTGTTGTCAGGAATTTTGATATTTGTCATTCAGCACCTATGCTGTCAGTATTATAAAGGATTTTAAAAAGGGATTCTAAGAAGTAAAAATCTTAAGTGTGTAACGTTTCCAAGGCTGCCTTTTCAATCAAACTGCAGTCATATTGTTGTACTGTCAAGCTTGTTGCTTGTACTTTCTGTAAAGTCATGCTGAATGTCTTCAATATATTCCTATACTTCAATTAAATGTATTCCTAATCTTTTAATTCTTTATCATTTCAATGCCAGAACTTCCCTGAATTCATGTTGGCAGTCACAGAAGCCCCTAGCTCCCCAGTCCCCTTTTAGCATCCTTCTAGCCTTAGGAACTCCTTTAAGTATTTGGAGACTTACTAAAAATCAGTATTTCTTCCTATTAGGAAGTGATGTCAAAGCATAACTTGGTGGCCTACACAACAGTAAAAAGGGTTTAAAAAACCCTTTATGCACATTTGGTGGTGTGCTTTCTTCTTAACTGGAAATTTTAGTTTTAAAAATCTTTTTAGTAACATTTAAATACATTGGAGTAGTTCTTTGTTGTAAGGACTCTGACATACACTTTGCTTCAAATGTTTTAAGATGTGTGTGAATTAATGATTTTTTTTGAAAGACACAGGCAGTGTCTGGTTTAATAATTGTCAGCAAAATTTTCCAAATAGCTTTATGTTTTAGACCAAAAAGAAGGCAAATTCTGCAAAACAACGGCATAGAACTGCAGAAATAAATATTAATATAAATGGAACTTCTTGAGCACAAATTTGTTTACAAGTCAGGATTCTTTTTTGTCTTTTTGCTCACTGTTTGCTTTTTCTTCTCTGTCAGGCTGATTTTATAAAAGTTGCCCACCCTGACTTTGCATTCAGAGAGGCTGCAGAAGAAGCTTGCAGGAGCATTGGTACCGTGGTAGAGAAGTATGTTTTCTTCTTCTTTGTTTGGTTTTTTTTCTTGCTATTTCCATATGCATCTTTAAAAATTACTGTATGATCATCTATGAAAACAACAATCAACAAAAATTATGTTGGAAGAATTTACACATGGGAACAAGTGTTAGTCTTCTGTTACAGATGTTTAAGGGTTTAGTTTTGTTACAGTATCTCATGAAAGAAAGATTTTTAAAAATTTATGTTTCAGTTTATGACTCCATTTCATTGAAGCCCATCAAAGGCTCAAAGCTACATTTTTCTAGGATTTGTGACAAGTCACCAGTGGTTGTAAGGCATATGTAGAAAATGCTTGGAAGTGGATTTCTCAAGACTCGGATTGAGCACACCATGTATAACAATATGACTTTAATATCTGACTACCACTTCAGATATAAAATTTGTAGAAAGAAGAAGGTATTCACAAATTATCCTGAGAGGCTCATAAACGGTTGTATGCATGTGTTTTGTTCCCCTCTATATTCCCACCCAGTGATGCAGCTTGACATACATGCTTGTGGATAACATGCCAGCAAATCCAATGGGCATAGTATTGTCTGCACGGGGACAGTGATTGGTGTGTGGGAATGTTCTGGGGATAGTAGGCTCTGAGTTTATTCCAGTGGCAGCCAGCAGCACATTGATCTGATGGCAAACTTGAGCACAGGTTTTCCTTTAATGGAGTCCTTTCAAAGTAAAGATTGGAAAACAGTTCTCCTACCTGTGTGCTCTCACCATGATTGTCTTTGTTCATAAGAAAATAAGCGGTCAATCTTATACTTGCTCATACTTACCACAAAATACCATCCAAAAAGTATTTTCCTGTTGGGAGCACAAGACCTCTTTCCATGCTGGTTTTTCCACACATGCTTGGTATAGAAATTTTCTAGTTTTTAGGTGTGATTGTGAACCAGAAAGCATTTTGAAAATATAGTCCTTGGCTTTTGGTGTTGTTTCGGTAAATACTAAGATCTGCCTTTGAATGAGTAATAGCAAGAAACTGAAATATTAGTGTCTGTTGCTAATGCATGATTCTTTTACTCGGTATCTTTTCAGATTAAATACAGATGTTGAGCTGTGTCAGAGTTTGAGACGTTTGCTAGCTGATGAAATTGTTATGAGTTCCCTAGACCCAGAAACCAGGTACTTACTAATGCTTACAGATCATTATAGATAGAATCTTACAGATTCAGATTTTTAGATGGTATATATTGTTCCTTATTGTACTTATATTTTGGGTATTGTGAAATTAATCAATGCAACTGGAAAACAAACCACATCTCTGTTACTAATTTATTAGTCACTACTGAATTACCTGCACAGGAATTAGGAAGTTTGTAGTTGTGTAATCTGGGAGAATGTCTCTGTGACTGTAGAGCACAAGATATATTTATGCTGAATAACTGAGATCTACAAAAACAAAAAAAAGAGAAAACATAGGATTTTCTTCAATGACACGCTTCTGATAAAAGTTATATACTGTACTGTGGTGTATACATCAATGTTTTTAGGAATTAAATTAGGGAACAGACTATATAACTTGATTTCACTTTATAGAAGCTTATTTATATCTTTCAAAATGAGATTAGCAGTACATTTATTTAAAGCTTGCTTTATGATTGCTGTAATAGGTTTTGTTAGCTGTTATAGTTTTGAATTATTTACTCACTGACATGGTTAGACAAGCTTAATGTATAAGTTACTTCCTTCTTGCTTCTTTCCCCACAATCGAGTATGTTAGATTTGAAGAGGTATTTTTTTGATGTTAAAATAAATGAAGTGTGAAATGAAATGGAGATGGTAATTTTCACAAATTAGTTCAACATCTAAATTAATGTAGTGGAATTATTTTGAAGGATATTTTCAATGGAGATGACTAAACTAAGAATGAAGAAAAACCCCTTTTTCACTGAGTAAATTGTTAAGGACCTAAAACATTGGAGGTCTTTGTCCATAACAGCAGTATTCGTATAACTGTGGTGTTATTCTCTGTGAAAGACTTGAAACATAAACAACTACTAAAGGCAAAATCTGTTAAGAAATTATGCTTACTATCAAATGAGGCTGTTTTAACAGGGATTTACTGTATTTTTAGGCGAGTGGCAGAACTTTTTATGTTTGATTTTGAGATCAGTGGCATTCATTTGGATGAAGAAAAGGTAATTTTTGGCTACAATATATGAAGAGAAATTTGTCTGTCTACCAAAGACCAGATAATGAAACATGTGGGACATGAAATCATGTGATTCTGGGTCAGTTTGTCCTCTGTGGAATTTTGTCTTTTTAGAAGTGATTAATTTTGTCTGTTTTAAATCACTTCTAAAGGGTGTTTTTAGATAGTTGGCTGTTCTTCCCAGTTTGGCCCGCATCATTTATTTCTGTTCTGAGGAGTTACAAGCAAGACCTGGGATCCTGATTTCTTTGTTTGGTATCTGCATCAGATACTTAAAATAGCTGCTCAGCTGTCAGAACAACATATTTAGAGAGAGGGAGAAGCAGCACCCTACGCACCTTGATGACAGGGTAGTCAAGTAGAGTGTTTTACAAGGTATCAGGTGTGTGTCCAGGCTCTCTTTCGGTGCTGATACTAACCAGAAGTTGTAAATCCTGTTCAAGATGGAATATCTGGGCATGGTCTGATTACCTGTCCTGGAGCTTTTGCCTACTTTTGCAGTAGTTAGTAATGGATTTTCCAGAACCAGCAGCTTACACCATGCTTTGTGGTATGTATGCTCTGTCTGTTCATAGCTCGTGTCACTGTATAAAGTTAATATCTTGCTTATTTGAGTCATCCCCTCCAAAAAGATCTGGGTAAAGGCTCTTTTACCAGATTTATGTGTTAGAGTTACTCTGAAGATCATGCTTGTGATGGTATTTTGTGACCTAGAAAAGGGTTCTAGAATATTTTCACTTGTTTTCACAATTACTTTGTACAAAGAACAACCCTGAAACTTCAGCTCTGGGGTTTATGTCTGACCTGACTATTGGTTCTCTAGTGCATCATCTCCTTTCAGTTACAATTTTGCTTAGTTTTGCACATTTTCCTCTTCCTCCACTGCCTATTCCACTTCTCTTGCTTGGTGCTCAGTGGTTCTTTTCAGTTCTCATTTCAGACTTTAGAAATCCTTCCCTGTCGTAAGTTGAAACTTACTTCTGCTACAGAGAATTTCTACTTTTTAAAACAAAACTCAAAGATATATTTTCAAGAGTAAGGGTGGAATGGGAGGACGGACATCTGCAGGTTATGTCATTCTTTGGACTTCACAAATATGTTGTATGTGTACCCTCAGCCTTTGTTTTTTTGAGCTATGAACCCACAGACAGCAGAGATCATACTCTGCCAATGTGAGCAAGTTCACTGAAGTAAATCTTACAATGAGGTTAGATGTGTGAAATACTGTAATGATGGCGATAAAACTCTAAATCACAAACTCCTAAGAGAAAAGTTGAAATACCATAAATCCTTTATAGTTTCCAGAAAACAGTGCAATACAAACAGTAAAAAGAGAATATTAATTCTATATCTATTTTAGGGTATCTGTCTCAAAGATGCTTCTTTTTTTTTCTCTTCTGTGTTTTACATAGCAATCAGTCGCAAGCTAGCAAAGCTTATGTAAATTCTCCAATGTACATTTTCTTGCTGCAGAATTATAGGCATTTTCTTTCAAATTTCAATGCTGTATGAAATTATAGATCTATATGAGCATCTGATCTTGTTAACTTCCTACATTATGACTTTGTTGATGCTGTACGTCTTGTAGTGTTGCATTTTCTGCTTCATTTTTGAAAAAATCCTCTAAGGTTTTAGAAACTTGGAGTTCTTGTACTGTGTCTGAAGATACTGTTCTCTGCTTTATTTTTCTTACAGCGTAAAAAAGCAGTCGACCTCAACGTCAGAATATTGGATTTATGTAATGAATTTCTGATAGGAACTCACCTTCCCAACAAGATTGACAAGCATGTTTTGCCAGAGCATATTCGGTATAATTTTACAGCTGAAGGCAATTACTTACAAGTTGCTGGTCTACATGCAGATTGTCCTGATGATCTGGTTTGTATTCCCCAAGTTTACTTTGGCATACTCTATAACAGAAGGGCACATCAGTTCTTTGACTTGTTAGTGAGGCAAATGCGTGTGGCTTATTATGATGATGCTACTACTAACAAGGAAAAACTTTTTTAGAATGTAGCAATCAATAGCATACTTGACTGTAGCAGCTATGAAATAATGGCTGTGCAGATCCTGAATGGCTGGAGGAAGAAGAGGGTCCGAATACAGGCTCTGGATTTTAGGCACACTTCAGTTTATTCAGTCAGCTGGGAGGTGGGATCCCATGAAATGCTGCTCTGAAGGGTAAAGGATGCAGGTAGGTCTCTAAAGGCAGCATCTTCCAAGCGTGTGAGAGTATTATGGTACTCAGCATGTCCTGATCCTTAGAAAGCCAAGCAGATGTATCAGGAACCAGGCTTGACAAGAAGGAAACTCGTACCAAGGCTTCATTTCCAACAGGTGGCACACATGAAGTGGAAGCAGGTACAAGATCCAGGGAAGGAATTTAGAAGTATTGCCTATATATGTAGGGATGATGTTAGAAAGGTCAAAACTCAGCTGCAGTTGTGACTTGAAAGGGACATCAAAAGCAACAACAAGAACAGCTACAGCTGCATTAGTACTGAAAGCCTAAGCAAGGAGAACATGGGCTCAGTGCTGAGTGAGGTGGGTGATTTAGTGGCAGCAGACACGGATAAGGCTGAGATGCTTGTTCCTTTGTTTTGCCCCAGTATTCATCAGTGACTTCAGTCCAAGGTGGGAGATTACAGTCTGGATTGGTGGACAACCAATAGAGTAGTGGTTGAAATGTACCCTGCAGGAAGACTGGTAATGAAAGAACTTTTGCAGGGGTCTGTCCTGGGTCTCCTGTTTAACATCTTTGTCAGTGACAGAGGGGAAGTGACAGGGGCTTGATTACCAGATTTGCAGGTGATAGCAAATTTGGAGTAACAATCAATGCACTTGAAGGTCAAGGCTGACATTCAGAGTGGCCTAGAAGCTGAGGGAATGGTTCAGTGGCAACTTTATGTAATTCAAAAAGGAAGAGTGCAAAACCCTACACTGGGAAAGAGAGAGTTCCTGGTAATAGCACAGGCTGGGACTACCTGGCTGGGTCTGATCTGTGACAAAGACCCACGGTGTTGGTGAGCAACAAGCTGAGCACAAGGCAGCAGCAACCCTGGCAGCAAAAGTGACCACCAGTGTCTTGGACTGCACGAACAGGGGCAGAGCCAGAGACTGAGAGAAGAGATAATAGCCCCACACCAGAGGCCACCAAGACAGCCAGTAACTGGAGTACTTGTGAAGAAAGGCTGAGGGATCTGGGCTTGTTCGCCCTGTGGTTTGGGGAGGTGCCTGACAGCAGCCTGCCAGTACCTACAAGGATGTCATGGAGAAAATAGAGCCAGGCCCTTCATAGTGATGTATGACAGGAGGACAGGTGTCAAAAGGCACAAGTTGAGATGAGAAATACCAGCTGGAGAAATTTTTCCTGCTGGTGATACCCAAGCAGTGAAACAGTGAGGTCATGCTGTTTGTCCCATCTGTGCAGGGTTTCAGGACCAGACTGGATAAAGCTTTGTGTGACTTGGTCTTAGCTCATAGCTCTCTCTGCTTTGTGCAGGAGGTTGGATTAGAGACCTCATGAGGTCCCATCCAACCTGAATTATCCTGAATAATCTTACTTTAATTATTGTTAATGTTATTTTTCTAAAAATTGATTTAGAGTTATAAATTTAGACTTACTGAAATATGGCAGTGGCTTCCTAACTTTTAGATACAATTCTAGGATCAGGAGCATATTAAAACACTCAAGTGTTCTGTCTTCATTTATACTATGTAGTTAAATAATTAAGGTGTCTTTGAAATCTTGTTTTTCACCAAAAAAAAAGATAAAAGCTTCCTGTGGTAGAACCCAAGCTGTAATGTTTAATTTCTTTAAGAAATGATGGCACTGATAGGATGTAAATAAAGGAATAATATTCATTGTATGTCGTCTATAAACTCTTGTCCTGAAAATAGTGTGATCTACAGAATTACTGCTGAAACTATAAGCAATACATCAATTAAAGAATGCAGTTATCTGAGTCAGCTCTTTGGAAAGGCTCCTTGAAAATCATATCATTTAGGTTGGAAAGGACATTTGGAACTTGTCAGTTTGTCTGCTCCTATTCAGAGCAGGATCAAGTAACCAGGTTTCTCAGTGATATGTCCAATTGAGTTTTGATCACTTTCC
This sequence comes from Atrichornis clamosus, assembly GCA_013400975.1. Lineage (NCBI taxonomy): Eukaryota > Metazoa > Chordata > Aves > Passeriformes > Menuridae > Atrichornis > Atrichornis clamosus. The sequence goes on from WBMZ01008773.1 coordinate 11,068, forward strand.
AGGGATGGAGATTTCATTTTCACAGCCTATTTGACCACCCTCATTACTATGATTTCTTCCTCATATCAAATTGGAATTTTTCATCTTCTGGTTTCTGTCCATTACATCTCCTGCTCTTGCTCTGCACCTCCAAGAACAGTCTGTCTGTATGTTCTCTATGCCTGACTGCTAAGTGTATAAAGATCTCCCTTGAGCTTTTTCTTCTTCAGGCTGGACAAACCCAGCTCTCTCAGCCTCCATTCTGTGTCATGTGCTCCAGCCCCCAGGCTGGTGATCCTGTGCTGGATCCACTCTGGTATTGTCAGTGTCTACGGTTGAGTGGAACCCAAACCTACACATTGTAGTTCAAATGTTGTCTGGACAGTACCAAGTAGAGGAAAGCAATCACATCCCACATGGCTGTGCATGTTCTAGCAGAGCTCAGTAAGCTGTTGGCCTTTGCTGCAAAGACACACCGCTGAATCATGTTCGAGGAAGGGCAGTCATCTCTCTTACTTCATTTCCTTTTTGCAAAATGAAAGCCTAATAGAACAGAGCAGGTACAAAATGACTTGTAAATGTTTATATTCATATTTTTTCTAAACTCGGGACCTGCATTCATGTTCAGTGTATTGTCCAAGAGAGAAGCTTATTTCAGATGAAGGCAAGCATAACTTGTTGCTGGATTCCCTGAGCTTATTCCATGTGTATGAAATAAAATTATCCTCAATTGGTTTGTAAAACATAAAAGCATTTAATCAAATTTTCTTAGTCTTCAGGTAGTTCTTTTCCAGAGTTATGAAAAAAACCCAAACAAACTAGAAATAAGAGAAAAGGAGAAAATTCAGGGGCAGATGGGCAAACTAATAGCTTTCTACTACAAAAGAAATAAGGCTTTTCTCTTCCTCTCTTTTCTCTCCACTGACCTTGTCTCTTTTTCTTGTCAGATCCTTCCATAAACAAGCTTTACTGATGTGCAGAGAACAATTTGGGTTATTTTCAGAAGTTTTAATAGGATAAGACAGCCCACAGAGTGGTCTGAGAAGCACAGATGTTGGCAGAAGGAGGGAGATGGTGAGAAACTGTTGACAAGAATAGAGAACAGGATCCTTTTTGGCAATCTTGATCTGTTAGGTTGTCTCATTGCATTTCCTCATTGCACTTTTAATGGGTAAGAGAGCTGTAATTGTCGGGTAGTTGTAATTACTATTGCTAAAAGGCTTCAGGCCTTTTCCCAACAATATCAGTGAAATACAGCTGTTATGCCAGATCTTCAGCTGAATCACTTGTTTCCCTTAAAAATTGCACTGTAGTAATATGACCTTTTCATCTCTTCTTTCTTGTATTAGGTGCGAGAGGCTGCTTACAAGATTTTTCTTCACTCAAATGCTCAGCAGTTGGGTCGATTGGAAGAACTGCTTGCGAGCCGAAACAGTCTGGCACAGTTGGTTGGGTATGACACCTTTGCCCACAGGGCTCTTCAGGGAACAATGGCCAAAAATCCAGGTATAAGGCATGTATGGAAGAACATGTTGAGAAATCAAATGCACTGTTAGGTATGAGATCAAAGGTTGTTTCATTAGCTGAGTTTACACGTACTTGTTCCAGTGAAGTATTTTGTTGCAGTTACATTTTGCTGTATACCATATTCCTGCTCTGTAAGTAACAATACTTAATGAGTAGGATCTGGTGTTTTGGTTCAGAATTGATGCTCATTCCTTGGATTATGAAGTTATCATTATCTCAGTACATAACAAAGTAAATGTTATACTAAATTCTCTTGAAATAATGTCAGTGGAGTAGTTTGTTAAAAAAATCTAAGGAAGATATTTTGTTTGGAATATTCTCATGTAAACTTAACATCCTTTAGGGTAAAAAATAATTTTCATATTTTTTTCCTCCTTCTAGAAACAGTAAGACAGTTTCTGGAGAAGCTTTCTGAACAGTTGTCTAAAAGGTATGTCTTTTTCACTAAGTTGGTTTTTTAACTATACTCGTTATCTCAAGAATACAGTGACTTTGTACTAATAAGTTAGTCAGTGCTGCTTATTATATGCTCTGATGAAAAAAACCCAAGATTTTACTTTTGAGAGAGGGTATTTGCTTAGAATAAATTCTGTGTCTGTCATCAGAGAACACTGAGGACTGAGTGCAACAAACGATGAGCCAAGAAATGCAGTTACCAGCAAACAAGAAGGCCAAGTTTAAGCGTAGAAGATCACCTCTCCTGGTCTTCTCGCCATATGCACAGCTCCATGTATTTTACATCTATAAACAGATTTCCCTGTTCGTCGATCTTGCCATCCTGAGTTCCACACAGCACAAAACAGTTTCAGCGCTGTGTATAAATGGGGTGTATTGTAAGAGTGAAAATGCTTTGGGGGTGTACAACCAAAGTAAGAGGGACTTAATTTGAAAGTACTTGAATGACAGAAGCAGAATGGAAAAGGGTTTTTGCCATGGTATGTGGGCCTTCCATTTTGTATAGTAATTTTATACAGTACTGTACATCTCTGGTGATGGACATTTTCTTAGGATGGAGTATTATCATGTGCTATATTACATTGCTCAAAAATCTTTCATTAACATTTTAATCATAAAAATATTTTTCAGAACTCAGAAGGACTTCGAAATGATGACAAAGATGAAAATGAAACTCAACCCCCACAATTCAGTAAGTTACATTTCCATATGTGGTTGTCTGTTTTGTTTCTGTTTTAAAATGTAGTATATGCTAACCACATTCTACAATTAACTCTATTTTAGTGTCCGAGATGTAGTAGAATTAGAAAGAGAAACATTCTCCCTTCTGGCTTCAAATGCTTTTTGACTACTTAGCTGCTGTATTAAAACCAAGTGTTGAGTGAGAGAGCGCTGTTGGTTTATACAAAGTCATACTGAGATAATCAAAACATAAAGTGGTCACAGGATGAATCACTTTGCTTTGAATTAATTAACTCATTCTAAAAATAAAGGCTGTACTTTAGGTTAGATGCATGTCCAGTTTGTATGCTACATTGTATGTACCTTAATTCTGGGGTTATCTTTTTATTTAAATTGAGTGTATTTCTTGAAATCTGGTATGAAGTCCTATTATATGTAGTTGAATAAGAACTATCTTTAAGAAGTGTTGAAAAAGAAAAGTTTTCAGGTCATAATATATGATGCTATATTTGATGATGGTTTGAGTCCTGACTGTTTCCCATTGTGTTGTAAAGTTCTGTGACTTGTTGAAACTGAAGAAATACTCAAAGGAAAAAAAACTTTTACTTTGAGTTCACTTGTTGTCCATTATTGTAATTACAAGCTGGGATTCTCTTTCAGATGCTGATGCCATGGGATCACCCTTACTACAGTGGTGTCCTTCGTGCTGAGAGGTAAGCTCCTTATGTTCCTGATTGTAGTATAAAAGAGTCTCCTTGCAATAAGGATAAAGAAAGTCCTCAATTTAAACAGGATTTCTTTCTCTGAAGATGTACCTCAGTATGAAAAAATGAATATTATCTGGTGGGACAGTTGTTTGTAACATTTATTAGTTAGTGCTGGAATGCCTGTAGAAGTTTTTGGCTCTTCTCTTGTTTTGCAGGGAAATATTGGCCCTCTTTAATGATAAAAGAGGATGAAGAAGTTTTAAAACAGATAGAAAATCCTTATTCTTGTTTGACTTTTAGTTTTTAGCTGGACTGTAGACTGTTTAAAAAGAGGTTTTGAACACTGAAACAATCCAGTTCCTCTCCATATTTTAACTTCAGTGTACTTCTTCCTGAATGCGCAACTTCATCCTCTTCTGCAGACTTGAAATAGCATCTTCTTATGTAAATAATTCTCACTGCTTATGGATAGAATTCATTCTTATCTCTCTTACAGCGACTGGGAAATAAATCCTTTACACTGACTTAGATAGTGCACCAGACCTTTGCACATAATGAGATGCCAGCTCTGAAAGATGTGAGCCCTGCAAATTGCCTCTATTAAATTAGCAGCAATGAACTTTTAGGTTTCTGTTGGAAAAGGTAGTTGAGAGTTGTGCTTCTGTCACAGGGAGTGTTAGGAAAAATCTTCCTTTGCTGGAGATTTACAGGTTTTTGTTTTTTAAACAAACACAGAGTATCCGATTAAAATTAATCAGATGTATCTGATTAAAATAGTAGTATACTCTAGGTCAGAAAGCTGTGGTAGTATAGACCTGACATGGAAGGATTGCCAGCAGCTGACCTGGTTGTTTCCAGAATTGGTGTGTGCCATAAGGGTTAGAGCATCAGGTGTAGAAGGCACTGTGTTTGTTGCTTCTCCTGGAGGAGTGTCTTCTAATGCTTTTTGTCCTTCTTAGTCTTACTGGTCTTACTGTCTTTCTTAGATCTTTTCCTAAAGGTAGCCATCTCATAATTGAGTTGCTGATAATCACAAATAGATTATTCTGCTCTTTTTGGCATGAGAAATAAAATTATTTCCTTTCCTTAGGGGGATTTGTAAGACACTCAAGTTATTTTCAGAATTGCATGGTAGCTTTGTGCAGGGAGAGCTGCAGGTAAAACAGATCCAGACATTGGCAGTGTATCTTTGCTATTTTTTTTTTTAATTCAGGCACCAGGTCTGGAAGTTGGATCAGTGTGAAGAATCTCCTGAACCTATGTAGGGCCTCCCTGATTACAGTGCAGGATTGGGGCCCAATATTTTTCTCCTTCAAGGTTGGGCAGGAGTATTTTTTTCTGGCAAATATACAGGCATCTACAAGACAGGGAAGAAAAAGTAATTTTCCTCTCCATTGTGTGCAGAACTGCTTTGCTTTAAAACAAGAATGTAGATCTTTCACTATCCTGTTTTCTGGATAATTGTCTGTCTTTGGAAAAAGTTTTTTATCTGACTGACTGAACAATGCTTTACATTCAGTCTGCCCATACTGTAGGTTTTTAACGGGGTGCTGGATACTGGGTGATCAGCCCTGAAAAGTAAAACTCGCTTCTCCATTGCATAGTGTCAAGGGCAGTGCTTTATGGCTGAAACTAGGCAGGAGTCAGAGTATTCATACAACCACCAGAGGACAGGAGTATACCTTGTCACATCTGTTCCCTAAATGTGTTCTATTTTCTACTTACTATCTATGCAAATGAGAATCTACTGTCCTTCATCTTTTATTTGTACTTACCTCTGTTTGACCACATCCTTTCTTGACTGCCCTTTCGGTGCTATGGCATGTTCAGTTCAGCACTTTAGTAACTGGAAGATGAGAACTGTATCTGTGACACAAAGCTTCACACTGGCTGGAGTTAGACTTTTGGCTGTTTGTTGTTACTGTCTTTCTAACTGAGCCAGTTACCGTGTAGTATTAAATTCTGTCTCTAAGGAAAAGCAGTGTTGGTTTGGTTGGGTTTTTTAATGGGAAAATGGTTTAATGCTTTTTTAAAAAAAAAAGTATCATGTTTCATTTTATATATTTATAAGCTGAATAAATTTATTTTTTACTTCCTATATGCTGTTTTATTCTGCATTTTTCCATTGTGGAATGACAAAATGTTTTCCAAAAAGATGAATTTACCTGTCATGCCTTTGTCCCTTTCTTTGTTTAGTTGATTATTTTTTTTGTTCCCCAAGGGTTTCTCTGTTTTGGAAGAAATTTCTTTTTATCTTTGTCTTTGACAGAAATGCTATGGTTGTATTTGTAATAGTGCTGTGTGCAGAGCATGGCTTACATATTGTCTTATATTCTGGGACTCGAGTTTGTGTGGTGGATTTCTGTATTAGGATTTTCTCTTGTCTTCTGCTTAGTAAAATGTTTTTGTTCAAAGGGAAGCAAATGTATGCTTTTGGGTATTTCTTTTGGGCTACTGTTGCCAGTGTGGCTCCAGCTGAGGTACAGAAAGCCATAGTTTGCTAGGTATTGTCAAGTACATAAGATGCAGGTTATCTTTACAAACCTGGGTATAAAGAAAGAGACTGCAGAGATTTAGTTCTTGCTTAAGTAACTCAGCAATTTCTGGTATGCTGCACATGCAGCACTAAGGGGTGCAAGAAATACTAGATGGGAGAGTGTCTGTATCTACTGGAAAAGATTTATTGTTTCTTAGTTTGGCCTGTACAACCATGTTTGCAAACAGAAATGTTGGGAGCCAGTGTTAGACAATGTCTGCCCTGACGTGATTTTCTGCTTCTTCTTTAGTCGTCCAGATTTTGACCAGCTACATTTCAAATGACATTGAAACTCATGACGTATTTTTAATGTGTCTATTTTATATTTGCAGCGTGTTGTTTATTTTAAATGTATTTATGTATTTCATCTTCTAAATGTACATTTATTCTTTATTGTAACAGGATTAAGGAAACAAATCCTTCCTTAGATTTCTAAGAACTAGTTTTAAGAGGTGGATATTTATTTCTGAAGAATGCAGGATGTCCACATGTGGTTGCGCTGTAGAGTGTTAATGCCATTCGCTGTCACATGGCGTTGGTTTTATTGTCACTCTGCTTCCACAGCTGTTACCGACCATTGCTGCTGTTCTGTCACTTGAGCAGCAGGAGGCGCTCCAGACTCGAGCCACGGAATGTGGTTGGTCTGTCTAAACTTGGCCACAACAATTTGGTTTCTGTCAGCTTTCACCAAGTCTTTTCCCTGGAAACTTGATCCTACTTCAAAAATGTAAGCCTCCCATTGATGGTAACAGGATATTTTACTCTTTTTTTTCTTTTTTTTTTTTTTTCCCCCCAGACTTTGTTAAGTAACCTCTCTGGCTTTAAACCTACAGTTACGACAGTGTAATATTTTTGTAGCTATGGTTTAAGAGGCAGGGAAAATACATGCCGGTAGAAATGTACTTTTAAGAGAAACAGGAGACAAAAGTCTGAAATTCATGGTAGTAGTATCTTGAAAGAAGATAGAGTAATTAGGAGAACCTCAAGAATTTTGGCAGGCTAAGGGTAATAAACCAGTGAATGCTGGAACATGCTTCGGCATCTAACAAGTAAGAAGATGTCTAATATGTATATTATAAAAATAATAATGTTGAATTTTAGTGCAGACAGGAACCAAAGTATTAATTAAATTGCATTACTTCTCAGTAAGTGCAGCTGTAATTCTCAAGGTCCTGATCTTGCAAAGATGTGGTAGTCCTGCTGACTTCTTCCAGGTCAGAGAAAAGAACACACCAGAAAATCACCCCCAGAATGCTGGAAGAAACTTTTTGAGGTCAGCCAGTTGCCTTGAAGGTAGAATTGACTGTGCTTAAGTCTCTTCTGACAGAGATACAGAACTATCCTTGAGAACTGTCATTGGTGAGCTTAGTGTATCTCGTATTGACTCCTGTTTCCTTAACCTGTGGTTCTTACCAGACTGGGTTGACTTCACTGACTATCATTCACTGTTAAGATTTTTGCCAAAATGTCCCAGATTTTATTCAACTTGAAGTTGGGATGTGCTTGCAGAGTGCTGACTCTGTGCTAGTCCCTTTCTTTGGAACTGCAGAAAGAAATAAGACTGGCCTTGAGGATGACAGTTCAATGGAAAAATAAGCCAGTTTCCTGATGTGTAGAAAGGAGAAGCCACCATGACAACTGCAGGTGTTTTGGATCTTGGGGTGACAGCTAAAAAGAAATTAGAAATAATTCACCTCCTTTCTTGTTAGGACTGCTGGCTTCAGGGGAGAGTAGGCAACAAACATAACTGGTTCTTTCTCAAGTTCCTAAAAGCTACAACTAATGTTAAGGTTTGCAAGTTACTAGTAAAGAAACTTGTTCATGGCTGCTTTCTGTTAAATTATTTTTAGTTTTATGGAAGACTGTTCTCTGTTGGGAACACCATGTGGAAGAATAGCCCAAACCCTTTGTGGAACATGTGAGAAAGCTGTCACTCTGTTCAACTTGAAAGCTGAAGTGGAAAATTAATGCAAAATGTAACTAGGAAATCTTTAAACCAAAGTGCTCAGAGAGAAGGAAAACTTTCTGCAACAAACTGTTTATAAGAAAGGGAAGGCATGCCTTCTGCTAAGTCAACTAATGTACGTGCAGAAAGTCCACCTAACTCACCAGTCACTAAAGCTAGTGGATTAAGCTTTTTGGAGGAAAACGTGAAAGTTATTGAAGAGGATTGCTGTGAAACAGAATTCAAATTTCAAGAATTATTTCTTTATTCAAACCATTGTTGAAGGACAAAGAAATTCTTGATTGGAAAACTAAGTCAAATCTTAAAGTTGTGTAGAGCGTTGATATCAATATTCCAAATTACCCCTTAACCTCCTCCAAAATATTCTGTGAAGTACAATTAACAGAAAGAAAAAAGGAATGTGCAATACAGGTGCTACTTTATGGTTGATGAGAGTACAAAGGCTTTTTATTATTATTCTTATTTTTTTTATTATTTTTAAGAAATCAAGATTCTTCTGTAAATCATAGTTAAGAGTCTCCCTTCAGGTAAAGAATTAAGTTTCATAGTCTGGCATGTAATGAAAATTGGAAGGGGTTTTCCCTGTCTTGATCTCTTTAAGTTAACCTGAGGGGTTCATCTCACTTTTATCTTCACTAACAAGAGCTTTTCAAGTTTCTTTGAAAGTTTTGACAGGATCTGTTTTATTAGAGATAGTTAACTTAGTGTTCTCTATTTTCGTGGATGTCAACAGGATAATAATTTTTCTCAAAAAAAAAAAATTCAGGATCTGTCAGTGACTACATTTAATTGCCACTGATAAGAATTTTTGCCAAGCAACTAATTTGCAATTGTTAAGAGTCTGAATGCTTGTGTTCTGAAGAACAGTGATCCTGACTCAAATATCCCTAATGTCCAAGTTTATAAAAAGCATTCTTAATAGAATAGATGAAAGTCATGCTGCACAAAACAGTCTTAGTTTTCTTCCAAAGATACAGCTTAAATGAAAGTGATTTTAGTAGTCTGCATTTTATGTAGACTTAGTAAAGTCATACAAGCTTAGAAATAATTATTTATAATCACATACTACATCTTTGTTCTTTACAGTGACGCAGCCTTTTTCTTTGAAGCCTGCTGTTCTTGAAGAATAACCAAACCTCATTGTGTCAGTTAACTTCTTTTTAAAATAGTTTTTTTAATTGGTTTGGCTACTTTGCTTCTTTTAAGAATAGTGCTCAGCAGCATTCTGTAAAAGTAAGGTTGGATTTCTTAAATGTAGTTTATCCTTTAATAAAAAGCAGGAATTTACATTAAAGAAACTAAGGTTTTCTTTGATATTTCTTCCTAATCTCAGGGTACTGAGATTTCACTTCGTAAAGTTTCTGAGCTCATATTCTGACATAAAGTTTATAAGAAAATTTTCATTCTTTCCTGGGCTTTGTTATAAATACAAATGCTTTGGTATTTGAAATCAGATGTTCAGAGTGAATTAAGTTACTGTAATATGTTTTAGGACAAAATGTAATACAGAGCAGTTTACTATGTTCAGATATATATGTCTCAGTCTTTCATGGTTTTGGACATATAAGTGTGAGGTTTATGCACTTGTACAAGAGAAACAAATAATTTAAGGTTCATTATTACAATAAGAGGGACCTCTTGGAGTCTTGATTTATATCTTTCTTTCTTTTAAACTTTAACTAAAAGTTTAGCACAGAGGAAAATGTTCTTTTCCACTGTGGATGAATTCATGTATATATTTGTTGATGCTATTTCTGATTTCTGCAGAGTGAGTGTGTATTGGTGTCCCCTTCTTTTTTCACATAAATATTATATGATATTTACTACATCAAAACTAAAAGCAACCTTTAAAAAAAATTGTGTTAATGTCTAGGCATGTACAAAATCCTTGATTTCAGGAAGTCTTCTTTTACGTTAATAATTGTGTTTTCTAGTGTGTATATGTCTGTAACGAATAGACGTTTTGATATTTCTTTTTCCTGCTCTTCCAGAACTACATTCCGATCCTGTAAGTTTCATGTAATAGCTTAAGAAAATTTATGTGCTCAAGTTCAAGGGTAGTTGGGAAAATTTTTTTGTAGCACTACAAATGGCAAATATCAAAAATCAATCCATACCTGTTTTTTAATTTTACCTGAGATACGCTAGAAGGAATGTTACATGGTAAGAAATCTTTTTGACTGGAGTAAGTAGTTCTGTTGTGATTCCTCAGAACACCATTCTTCTTTCGCTTTCAGCTGCATTTTCAAAGGCATATTCCCATAGAAAATGCTGTGCTGTTCATCCTTTTGGGATTCAACTCTGCAACATGCAGTTCAGTCAGGGAAGCCTAAGTTCCAGAAAGAAGCAAGAGCTCACAGCTGAGCTCTAGACTTCTGCTGGTTACCTCTAGCTGGTACCTTACTAAGCCTGAAAGTGTCACAATATTTGTGTCTGCCCTGTCTGGTGACATAGGCATCCTAAGCTGCCTGTTTGAAGCACTCTGAATCACCTTGCTGGGGTCCAGAACTCACATTTTAAGCGAAGGGGTATCCAGACAGGATCTTTGATTGTTGTTCTGGCTTGCTTAGCTGACCTGAATCCTTTTTCTCCCTTAGGAAGTGCTGTAACCATGTTTCCATGAGTTTGCCAGCTTTGGAGACAGCAGTACAATGTTTTGCTAGTGATGTTACTACACTGTGTGCATTATTCTCCCCACTGAATTCTGCTGGTCTGCTCTTCTAGGGCAGCAAGCGAGCTGCAAATTACAGCATACAAGAAAACCTGTCTTCCACCACTTCTTTGCAGTAGTTGCAGTCACTGAGTGGAGCTCCAGTTGGTTTCCAATGCAGGTTTTAGTTGTCTATCTCCAGAACATTAATCTTTCTTGCTAGTAGCAGTAGCCCTTAGCAGAAATTTTACTGGTAGCAAGGTGCCTGTTATCATAGTTCAGTATGGGTTGTGATAATTTCCTTTCTGATTTCTTTTCCCAAAAATACTTGAATGCACTTCCTGTTGGAGATGAAATCATAACTTGTCTGAATAAATGTGGAGGCAGCTTGCCAAAGAGTGTGCTCTTATTAAAGCAGCTGTTTCTTGCAGTTTTATTTGAATTTTTTACTATTTGTTTTAAATAGAAGGCACAAAGTTCTACAACTATTCAAGCCCACAATTGGTAACAGCTTGAAAATTGTGCATAAAGTGATTCTTAGAATGGTTGCTGCTTTAACATGTAGTATAATAATTATATTCACAGTAGGGTCATCAACAGTTACTGACATGTAGATTATGAAGATTGCTTTGCTCTGACTAGTGGGCATTTCAGGGGCAGGCTAAGCTGTAGCACTTTTGAAACTGCTCCTTTTTATGTGGAGTCAGTCAGTATCAGTTCATTCATTAACTGAAGTTGTTCTTTCATTCTATCAATTGAGAAGTAATGTGCAGTGGAATCACAGAATCACAGAATTGTTAGGGTTGAAAGAGATCTCTGGAGATCATCTAGTCCAACCTCCCTGCCAAGGCAGGAGTGCCTTGGTTTTGGTAGGGTTTTGTTGGGAGGCTTTTGTCTGCATTTACAAATACACTTGGTTTTGCATTTGAAAAAAAAAATGATTAAAGGAGCACCATACACCTGGGATAGAAGATGGGAAACTCTGAGTTTTTCTTTTAGCTTCAGGAGAAATTAATTTTACAGTCTTGGATCAGCCCTCAAAAAGGCTCTGCATCCTACACAGACAAGCTCTATCTTTGTTACTGGGCAATTTAAAATGCTAAAGGAGTGTATTGAGAGAAATCTTCATCTTGGAGTTTTATGTGGTCTTTTAGAAAATCTGGCATGTTTTGAAGATGCAGCCTGAGACGCTTTAACAGCATGAGAAATTTTTTTCAAAGGGTTGAGGGAAGAGAAGTTTGGATTGCTGTCACAATCACAGTCCCCATTGCTGCCAAGAAGTTGTGCTACCATGGTTTTAGATTGGTATGAATTTGAATGCCAAAATCCTGTGCCTGGGAAATGTTGTGTTCTTGCAGTTCCACTAACATGATGAAGCTGTCAGTAACTGAGGCTGGGTAATCATTTGCTAGCTAACAGATGCTTTTTTTCTTGTCATCTGGAAACAATGAAGTTGCTATTGGCTGCTACCATTTGAGTGCCTGAAATCAACCAAGAATCTTCAACAAGGGAGCATCTAGTTTGTAAACTCTTCCAAATACTTTTCTGCACACACACATCTGCCAGATCTAAGTTTCACAGACCTAGTAGAGATTGCAGGATTTCCTATGCTGTTCATTGAGTATTCTTATTCTTGGGAAAAATTCAATCTTTTAATTTCTTCCCTTTTCCCCATTGTCCTCTAATCTTATCTACTTGACGCCTTTCATTTTGCAGTGAGTAGGATTAAATCTTGAAGGTGGGGGCTCAGAAAAGAGTCAGTCATATGCTTGCTCTTGCCACTTAAAGGCAAGATCATCTATTAATAATAATTCCAGTAACTGAGTTTTTGATTATAGGACATCAGTTTCAGATAGCTGAGGTTTTAGCTAATTGCTATTCCTAAGTAAGCCCAAAGAGAAAGTTTTCCTGGAATCAGTGCAAGCCTGGGGTTAGGCTTTCTTCTGTTATAGTTGCTCTCACTTGATTTGTGAAAACGGAGTTCATGTATGAGGTAGGACCAAATTCAAAACTTGGTAATTGAATCTATGTTTTGGTGTCTGGAATGATTACTGCTTAGTGGGTATAGACTGGTATTAGACAAAGATTTTTGAGGATGTATTGCACACTTCCTGGAGGAGTAGCTTTTTTTTTTCCCCAATACCCAATACTCATTTTGAAGTATTATTGGTTATTATCCTCTGATTGTGATAATTGCTCTATATTATGGGGTTTAACCCCTTTCTCTATAACTCCTATGTCATTGTACTGGCTAGCAAACAAATAGACAACGGATGCCAGATAACTCAAGGTGTAATAATCACTACTGACTGCTGCTAGGTGCGTCCAAAAGTAATTTAAATATTGGATTTGTGTCATAAGTCACTGGTGGTGTTTCTGGGTTTTTCAATATCTTCAGCTTTGATCTCTTTTTGAACACTGAGGTAGTAGGCAAGGCAGAAATGGACAATTAAGTGAGATCAGAACTAGAAACATTTTACTGTTTTGGCATTCTGTATTAAAAAATACTGTTTTTCAAAACTTTTTTCATTTTTCCACTGGCAAGAGGAGCATTAATACACATCTTTCATTAAATGTGGGAGAGGTTTGATCCTGACAGTGTTTTACCAGAAGGGACTGACATCAACTTTGTGTAGTTTCTGCTAAAGTGGTTGTTTAGTCAGGTCCTCATTGTACTCAAAATGTCAGGATTGTGACATCTTCAAACCTTTGCCAGAGTAGGGGGCTAGTGTCTCTGGGTAGTCTGCCTTAAGGCATTATAGTCTGTTACTGCTATTTTTGTGTGGGGGTGGGTAAGTATAATGCTTTTTTCAAAAGACAAAGCTATTACAGACTGATTTCCTGCCACCACCACCCCCCCTCTCCCCCATACTTTGGATAGTGGCAGTGTATTACAAAGTTCTTATCAGAAAGCCTACTTCCCGTCTTCTTCATCCTGGGGTAAGGTCATTGGGAAAATGTACATGTTCATGGAGCACTGAGAATGAGGAAGAAGTAGGCATTGATCTTCTCCCTTTAATATTTTACTGTCAGTTCTTCTATCCATGAAGAAATACAATTGCTTTCTCCTGCTAGTATGATCCATGTTTCTGACAGAAATGAAATGAAACTTAGATTCAGGGTTGTTCTTTTTTTGCACCCCTCCAGCAAACACATTAATCCAGTATTTCAACTGCATGTGGTAATTCTTTGCAGTTACCCTGAAACATTGTCTTCCTCTGATAAAGCTGGAATCTGTCTCAAACTGCAGCTGTGTGTTCTTAGTCTTAGGCTCCATATGACATCTTCACAGAATAGTTGAGGTGGAAAGCTAGCCCTGGAGGTCATCTGGTCCAATCCCCTACTAAAGCAGTGTCCCTTAGAGCTGGGTGTCCAGGATCATGTCCAGGCAGCTTTTCAATATCTCCAAATAGCGAGACTCCATAGCCTCTGGAGGTAACCTATGCCACTGCTTGCTCATGCTCACTAGGAAAAAGTTTTTCCTTATCTTAAGATGGAATGTCTCATATTTCATTCTGTGCCCATTGCCTCTGGTCCTGTCAGTGGGCACCACTGAGAAGAGCCTGGCTTCATCCTCTTTGCACGCTCCCTTCAGGAATTTCTACTCCTTACTAAGATCCCTCTGAGCTTTCTCTTTTCCAGGCCCAACAGTAAGTCCATGTCTCCCTTGTCCTGAGGAGCCCAGCACTGGACACAGCACTCCGACCATGGCCTCACCAGTGCTGAGTAGAGCAGAAGGATCACCTCCCTTGGCCTGCTGACAATGCTCTTCCTAATGCACCCAGGTCCAGCAGGACCCCCAGGATCTTTTCTGCCGGACTCCTTTCTTGCTGGGTGTCCCCCAGCATATACTGGTGCCTGGGGTTGTTCCTCCCCAGGTGCAGGACTTCGTACTTCCACTTTTTGAACTTTTTGAGGTTCCTGTCAGCCCATTTATCCAGCCCGTCCAGGTTCCAGTGGATGGCAGCATGACCCACTGGCATATCAGCTGCTCATCCCAGTTTGGATGGCACCCAGTTTGGTGTTACCTGCCAACGACTGGACGGGACTGGATCCAGCATTGACTCCTGCTGGTCACTGGCCTCCAACCAGTTGTTGTGGCACTGGTCATCTCCCTCTGGGTGCTGCCATTCAGGCAGTTTTCAATCCACCTCCCTGTCTGCTCACCCAGCCCATGCATTGAGAGCTTCTCTGTGAGGATCTTACGGGAGATGGTTACAAAGGCTTCACTAAAGTCCAAGCAGATGACATGCGCTGCTCTCCCCTTTTCTGCCAGGCCAGTTATTTCATCATACAAGCTGATCAAGTTATTTAAGCATGCTGTGCCTTTGGTGAATCTATATTGACTGCTCCTGGTGGCTTTCTNCCATTCAGGCAGTTTTCAATCCACCTCCCTGTCTGCTCACCCAGCCCATGCATTGAGAGCTTCTCTGTGAGGATCTTACGGGAGATGGTTACAAAGGCTTCACTAAAGTCCAAGCAGATGACATGCGCTGCTCTCCCCTTTTCTGCCAGGCCAGTTATTTCATCATACAAGCTGATCAAGTTATTTAAGCATGCTGTGCCTTTGGTGAATCTATATTGACTGCTCCTGGTGGCTTTCTTGTCCTTCAAGTACTTGGAAACAGTTAAAAAAAAAATAAATTCTGCTCCTCAGAAAATTTTGAGTTCTCTCTTGACATCTTTAAATTCTTCTTGTGTAAAAGTGATTTAATTTCATGAAGCATTTTCAAGGGTGCTATTCTTTATTTTCTTATTTTCATGTTCTGTTATCCTGCAACTGAATGCACTGTTAGGAGTTACATATTTTAATTTTCTGCAACTGTGAAAAACTGATTTTTTGTTATGAATGTAAGCTATTGGTAGTGTTAAATTTTGGTTTACTGAAGTGTGTGTTTGCAGTCTTGCATCATATAGGTTCTTTCCTGAAATATCTCATACACTTGTCTCTCTTCTCCCGGTGGGCAGGGAGGAAATGGCACAGGAGCCCTGGATGATACTGGATGTCTGGGGGGAGGAGGATGTGAAGGCTTTGCACATAAGCGTAGCTTTGGCAGGGCTGACTGAAATGTGCTTTCCATAAAAAGTGCTGCTAGGAGCCATCATGCAGTGAAACCACTTGAGCATATCTGGAGTATGTATTGAGACAGCACTTTCATAGTGAACTTTTCTTTTATAGCCAGATACTAGCTAAAGAAGCAATTCTTTGAATTACAAACGGAAAACTCAGTTTAGTATTCACAGTGGCATGTAGGATGATGGTATAAGATTTTCAAGTGATGTGACAAAAACCAGTTCTAAACTATTATAGAGGTTGTTATGATTTGCTGCCAAAGAAAGGGTTTTTTTAACAGGTCTTGTAGTCTGTATGCAGGAAGAGGTTCAGAGCAGAATCAGGAGATCTGAAGCACTTAGTGGTGTGTTTAAGTTTTCATGGTAACAATCTGGACAGAAGGTGATCACAGAGTGATTCTATAAAAGTCTGGAGACGTCTGAGATTTATCCGCTAAATAAGGTTTCCAAAATGCGCTGCTGTTGAAGGGACTGCAATTCTTAGAAATTACTGACTTAAAAATTCTCAGGATATTCAGCACATACCCTGTAATTCTGTACTTGGGGAGGGAGGAGGGGGACTCTGTGATCAATCCGTGTCCTTTGTACTCCAAATTTCTGTGGCTTATATGAAAATTAACTCATCTCTTCTGCTTTCTTTTAGAGACTTGCTTTCAGTCTTTTTATCTAACTTGATCTGAAGTGGTTTATATCATGCTTATTTCCATTCTTTGGGTGTAATGACTTTTTGAATAAGAATAAAAATGTGTGGAAACATGCAGTCTGTGAATTTGTGTGAAGATCTTGAAGAAGTCTGTCAACATGGTAGAGGCAAAAAATGCTTTATTTTCTATGTTCTAGTATAGTTAAAATAGAATGGAGTACACTGGCTTTAGTGTCCTGCATTTGTAGTGTGAAAAAAGCAAAATCTTGTACCTTAGCATATCGTGGCTTAGAGGAGTAACCCCACCCTGCTGTGCCTCACAGCTCTGCGAAGCTGGAGTGGAATGGAGCTGCGCTTGTAAGCAGCACTTTGGCAAATGCAGTATCCGCATAGTTCTTCATTTTTAGGTCTTCTCTGTGTGGGAGCGGGAAGGAAGGAAGAGTAGGTGAGTGGATAGGGACTAACTGGCTGTTTCGCATCTCATCTATAACTAGGCCTTTGATCAGAGGCCTTAAAATAGCATGGTTCTCATCTTTGGTGTCCTGCTGATGTATGTTTAAATTTCAGTGACTACTTACAGTTTCATTAAGAAGCAAAAGCACAAGAGCATGCAAGAAGATAGAAGGGAGTGACTGTGATTCTCTAAACAGTCTTTACTCTGACACCCCAGAAAATGGTATAAATAATGCTTAGGCTTTGTATGTGAAATGAGGCAAGAATATTTTTTGCCATTTGGGGTGCACACGCAACTACAAGCAGATTACAGTTCTGATTTTGCTGTTGTCTCAAAAGAGTTGTGTGGTGTGGATCAGCTTGTGAAAGTTTACAAACCATTTATTTGCTTGATACACTTGTAGCGTATTTACTTTTTCTCAGGAGTCTCAGGAAATTTTAGCCCATTTATAGGCTGCATACATCTCTGAACTACTTTTTGAAATTTTTGTTCATTCTCAGTTTACATGTATGCATGCAGATGTATGAGTGTCTTCTGTGCTACGTCCTGAACATAGTTGTTTGAGGTTAGTGTTAGGAAGCTTGATCATGTTTGAAATCCATGTCACACACTAAAATTTTCAGGTGGCTCACAGCTGTTGTACATGGTTTAAGAGAGTCCCCAGAGCTTGAGGTGTGATTTGTGTGTGGAAGGTGATTGTGTCTACTTGGTGTTTGTATTGCTGCAGAGTCAGCAGTGCTTACCCCTTGGTTTCCTGCCCTAGCTGAGGATGTGGCTTACACCACAGCCAAAGCCGGCTTGTTTTCCTGATCAGTCACGCGGCACAGCCTTGGCATGGAAAAGGCACTTGAGTGCCAGTGGCCTCTTGAGGATCACAAGCCACAGCTTGGCCACCCATCGTGTTGCCATGGTCTGTTTGGGCTACATGTTCACCACATTTCTGAAAATCATAGTCAACATCTGTTGAATTTGATACCCCAATTTGAATATAAGAAAAATTGAGATACTGCAAAGCACTGTGGCTGTGACTTAGTTTCACTATTTGAAAAATAGAGCCAAACATGGCCACTAAGGGCCTTTGTGCTTAGCTAGTGTATTTTGTCACATCCTGTGGCTTGAAGGTGAGTACTGTCGTTTATGTAGCTCTGCTAACTGACTGGCTTGGAATTCTTGTATTTCCTTAGGTACAACATTGATCCTGGCTTGTACTGTCCATTTTTCTCTCTTGGGGCATGCATGGAAGGTTTGAACTCTTTGTTCAGTCAGCTCCTAGGAATCTCCCTTTATGCTGAACAGACAAAGAGAGGAGAGATTTGGTCTGAAGATGTTCGCAAGTTGGTAAGTATTCTTGTTCCCAGCATAACAACATGATAGCGTGTTCCTGTGAGCCATGAATCAGACTTCTTAAAAAATTACTTGGATGCTTATCAAAAGCACAGACTAGTTGTCTCATTTTAGTTGAAGTAAGACCTCAAGAAATTTATTCTAAGTGCCTTTTGTATGTTTGGTATTTTATGGCCTTTATAATATGTCTCTGTGGCAAGGGTGCCTGAATCAGAAGCAGTTTCTCTGTTTGGAGATCACTGTTGTACCTTTCTGAAGGAGCACTGCTAGATCATTTAGTTTCAATTTGTAGATGACTGTAGATTACCAGAATGCTGTAGGTGTGCATTCCAGCAGTCATGTATCTTTGCCTCATTTTTTTTTTACTCTTTATGTCATCTTTACTTTGAGATTGATTTTTATGTCTTTTATTTTTCTGCCCTCTTTTTAGGGGAGGGTGGAAATAAAAACTTGTGCAATAACTTACTCATCAGGTTCCCAAGTTCCTCTGTTGTCTTCCCTACATTTATTGACTGCCAGATCTTCTCCACTGCTTTTCTACCTCCAGCCTCCAGCAAGAGATGCTGTTCTTTATATCCTGTGGGTCAATTTATAATTACTCCTCACTTTTTCTATTTTTATTTCCATAGCAAATCAGCTTCTGTTTGTCTTTTGGGGGCTACAGACAATGTTTTCTAATACAGACAGTATTAATACTAATCTATGACTACTTAGTTTTGAGTGAAATGAGGAAATATCTGTAGTTTGAGAGACAAGTTGTGAATTTTGTACATACATTTTTATCAATTAAAATTGCCAACATATTCTACATTAATTATTCCCTGTTCGTTTGTCATTTTTTCATTATAAGTCTTTGGATTAGAATATTGTGTCTTCAGTTTACACATTATCAGTGCTTTCACTGTGGAAATGATACTCCTTTTTTCTTCAGGCTGTTGTTCATGAAACTGAAGGTTTGCTAGGATACATCTATTGTGACTTCTTTCAGCGACCTGATAAACCGCATCAGGTAACATTTCTGATCTGACTTCAGCGTGGGTTTTATACAAGTAATGACTGTAGCATTAGTGCCATTTGCACTCAATGTAAGTTTAGTAACGCTTACCTCAGTTTAAAATAAATTAAATTTAAACAGGGAAGGGCTGTAACTTCGCACGTGGGTTTAGGTAAAATATTTTTTTTGAGTAACCTTTCATTTAAAGAAACATCAACCAATAGGCTGAGAAAAGACTCTTTGTGGTACAGAATAACAGGCACTGTGAAATGACGTAGGACTCTGTTTAGAGAAATGATAGGCATTTAAACACTTATTATCTGGCCTGCTGTTTACAAATAGAAACAATCTGATGTTTACGATCTCTAAAGGTGAAAACTCATAACGTCAACTAATTTTTATTCAAAATTGTGCTTAAAAGTGTGGATGATTCTAACTGTTGTGGCTCGCTCTCTACCTAGTGCCGGTATATTTTCCATATGATGCAGTATAGTAGACACTCCACTCAGTAGAAGTATCTGCAAATTACCACCTTTAGTGAGGTGGTAAATGGACAAGCTTTAAATCTACATTAGTTTAATTTATTACTAGTATTTTACAATATACTAGGAATGCTGTGGTGATATATTTTATAAAGAAGCTACTGCTGAAGATTGAGAAAAGGACTTAAGCTATGCATTATAGATTTGACACATCAGTAAATTCCTTTGCGCTAGTGATATTTTTTAGAAAATTTGAGAGGCTCTGATAATTCTAAAACATAAATCTTATTTTCTAAGAGCAACACAGTCTTTTCGTTACGGCATAAAGTAATTTCCTTATGAATTTGAAGCATATAATAAAGATGGAGAAACAGTGCGCTGCTATTGAACAACACTGTTAATGACCATTTAATTCTACTTGTGTAACTGAATATATGTTTAGATTGGATTTCACAGTTTAATTTAATAATTGTTTTAATATAATTGATCAAATGACATTGGCTGTCCATTTGTTTGCTTTTGTGTTGAATAGGATTGTCACTTTACTGTTCGAGGAGGCAGGCTAAAGGAAAATGGAGAGTACCAGCTACCTGTAGTTGTTCTTATGCTGAGCCTTCCCCATTCAGCAAGGGGTGCACCAACGCTACTAAGTCCTGGCATGATGGAGAACCTCTTCCATGAAATGGGACATGCTATGCATTCTATGCTGGGAAGAACTCGGTACCAACATGTCACTGGTAAGAAAGTTATAATAGTGATTTTTTTGTTTTAGTCAAGTGTTTAATTTCCAGAAGAAAGGAGTAGATAAAAAAAAAAGAAAAAAAACAGAAATAAACAAAACAAGGAAAGAGTATGAGCCAGAAATGGTTGAGTCATGTTGATAGTTCTACACCTTTGATGACTTGAAAAGACAGTATTACATCCTCAGATATTATCTAAAACACAACCAAACAACACTTGAATATTATTCTTCTTCTAGTAAGATGTAGGCATTTGTAGTTCTTCCTTATGTACTGTTGATCTTTGTTCTGTTGGTGGTATCCACTTCTGCAAGTTTGCTTTTTGTGGAGTTCATAATCATTGGGATAGTTGGAGGATTGAAAATGGATTGTACCTAATGTAAAAGCACAGTGAATCCTGGGTTGGAAATGACTTACAAAACTGAATGAGGGAAAATCAGTGAATTATGTCTTGCAAAGAGCAATGAGTGTATTGGCTGACAGGTTGCTGGCTTCTGTAGCCTTCTGTGGTTGTGGCACATGGGCCAAAGATGTGCTGGCTAGAGTTGCTTGGCATGCTACTTTTTTTACCTGTGGACAGCTTAGTATATTCTTTTCTATAATGCTGGAAATCTCAAGTGCAGTAGGCATTTGCTTATTAAAAACATCGACAACCAAACAAATGAGATTGTACCTCCCTTGTCTGAAGAATTTTTTTTTGGTGTGTGTTTTACAATTTTTACGTTGGAATGTCCAGGGTACAGCTAATGTTTTATCAGTAGGTGCCTTCGCACCCAGTGGCAGAATATTCTTTTTAAGTCTTCCATTTCAAATTAAAATTGACTGAGCTGTTTGTGAGGATGTCACTACTGGACATTGTTATAACAAATAAACACTGCCTAACTCTGTACAGTCCTTGGGACAGCTAAGGGCTCTCCCTCATTCCTTCCACTCACATAACCTTGCTCATCTTGAGCTACAAGAGTACTCACATGCCAAAAATAACTGCTTTGGTGGGAGTTGTCTTGTGCTGAATCATACGTATCTGCATGTCAAAGTCTTTGAGAGGCAGGAAATGGCTAACTGTTAGGCTCGGACTTTCCAGGAGTCCCTGTGTATGGTTTTTGTGTTGTCTTAGCTCCAGGCAGTCCTGCACCCCAGAGGATTTCACTCCAGATCTAGCACTGCAAAAGCAGCATCGGAGGTTGGCAGTCCGTGGCATTGTTTCTGCAGAGCATCTTTTCTCTTTTAGGATTTGGAAGGTATAACAATCAAAGGGCTCATCCCAAGGATGTCTGTTAGGGACCATCTGTTCTCATGGCACAGTAGGGTGGCAAAGTATGGAAACAAGATGATTACAGGCTTTTGTGAGAACAAAAAATTTGACATTCTAGTTGAGATGTGCTGAGGATTTGACATCTTTCCTGCTCTCTCACAGCTTACTTTTCTGTAATTCAGAACTACACAGTGCAGATCATGCATTTACAGGATACAAGGAGAATTTTTGCTATCAAATGGATTTTTCAGCAGTGGGGGGCGAACAGAATCACAGTTTTATGTGTTAATGCAGAACTGCATATAGCTAATGTGTCTGAAAGGGTTGAATGTGATTTGAAATTACATCAGAGCTGTATCTAACAACAGTAGGTATTAGAATGGTAAAGATCTTGGTGAAACCTCATGCAATGCTTGGGCATAGTTTTGTGACTGTAGTCTGAAGGTGAGTTCAAACTGAAGCAGGTACAGAGAAGAACTACAAGGGATAGTTTTTTAGACTTTATCTTGCTTTTGGATAATGATGGCTCATGGAGAATATAGTTTTTCTCAATGTAGGAGGTGAAAACCAGTGTGACAAATGCTATTGCTACTAAAGAGCAGTATCACTCTGAAAAGACTGAGTATAAACATTATAAATTAAGATTAAAAATTAGAGAAAGGTTTGTAGAGGTCAAAGGAATGATTTTAAAATACAATTTTCAAAAAATAGTATAAGCATAATGGGATTTAAAACAGTCTGAATGTTGACATTGTCTCTAGCAGACAGGAGTGGAGGTGATGACTATGAAAGCAACACCTTTTACATTGCTAACTTTAATATAGAAATTCAGCTTTGATTTGGTGATGTGTTATACTTTTTAATAACTTCCATTGTGTAAGATGCTGATAAAAATTAGAGTAAATAAGGTTTTTGGGAAAGTGCTTTTTGAAAATACTGACAGCTAAGATACTACCTCATTGCACTCACATAGAACATGTCTGCAAGCTGCAAGAGTGTTCCTTGAATGAATGACTTGACATTATAAAGCGAGGTTAATATAAAGCAAAAGTAAGCTCAGCAAACAGATGGAAGCTAAAAATTGTAACTGTGAATGGGATTAAGGCAGAGTTTTATTTACATTGTAGTTTAATTTAGATTTAGGACACTTAAATAGAATTAGTGTTTCATGTAGGGCCAGTTTGGCTACAGTCTGGTTTAGTTTAAAAAGGGTGTGATCCAGAGTTTTATAAGGTGCCTCACCCAGCTGTTCAAATATTTTGTTTTACTTTGTGATTTATAGTAAAATGTGTAGGATCATAATGAAGCTTTTCTGGCAGTATGTACAATAATAGAAATAAAATATTGACTTAATAAATGAAAGAACATTGAAGTTCACCAAAAGTCCAAACTGAAAGTTGGAAAACCTTTTGGGAAGAATTAACTATTTGTGTTAATGGAAATAGCAAATGCTAATGTGTACAATTATTCTACCTTCAGGAACCAGATGTCCTACTGATTTTGCTGAAGTTCCCTCAATTCTGATGGAGTACTTTGCAAATGACTATCGAGTGGTTAACCAGTTTGCAAGGCATTATAAAACAGGACAGGTAGGGAAAAATAATGTGTAAAATATTGAAAATAGGAATAAATGTATTTAGGAGTGGAATCATATTTACATGTGTTACTTATTAATGCTTAAAGTAGAAATAAACAGTGGATAAAATTATTTTAGTACTATAATTTCTTATTCAGAAAAATATGTCAATGTTGTCATTGCAAAAGAGATAAATGTAATCTGTGGAAGAATACTAGATTCTTACATCCAATTACATATTTAAAACTTTCAGCCTATTTTTCCTACAAAGTGTAGTAGGTGAACAACTTCCGTGTGAATCAAGTTATTTGGAATGCTTTAATATACTTACAGGTAAGTTATGACAAAAATAGGATTTGTCATTGAATTCTCTAAAGTTTGTCTTAAAGCTCAGGTAGCAAATCATGGACGTAAATGGAAATGATCTGCAGTGTTTAAAAACTTCAGTTTTTAGCACAGTGTAGGGCAGTGATTGAAGTATTTTGTGATGAAAAACATACTGCTCTACTTAGGACTGTATTAGGATTAGGTAGATTCTGTCAGTCATGAATCTCTACATTAAAACTGATGCTTTTTACATGAAGTTACTATTTATCAGTCTACTGCAAGAATCTTAGAAAACAGTGCTCTTTGGAACAAGGTGACTTTTGGTGGTTGCTTTAAAATATGGCAGTAGAAAATGATTTATATTTGTACAGGCATTTCAAAAATTCCTCTCAAGTTGTGTAGTGTTACACTTCATTGAAGTTTTTTATGCAATACTGAGCATTCAGTTTACTTCAATATTATGTAAGTAGAATTATGTTTGCCTTCATTGAACTGTTATGAAAATATGTTGCTTAGCTTCTATTTTAATAGATAGTCTGAGAAATTTTTTTTTTAATTTTTTTTTTTCTTTTTTGCAACAGAGCAATTATTTCTGCAGAATTAATTGCACTGAGAAAGTCTCTTTGAAACCTGGGAGCTGAACATACTCAGTTCAGGAGTGTTGATCATGTATATGATTGAGTCCACATACAGAAGTGCATCTTTCTAACGTTCCCTATAAAGTTCATGTAGTGTTTAAAGAGTGTGGAGTTAATCTGATTGCATATGAGTTCGGAGAAGGAGCTTCACTAAAACATCTGAAAGAGATTTGTGGAACATTACTTACGGCTTTGTATTTTCAGAATGACTTAACAAATCTAAACCGTGTTTAGTTTCAGTGCAAAAGCTAAGAACCAGATGCTGTGTCCCATTTGGCATTTCCATAAACTTCTTCTGTTTATCGGTGGTGAAATCTTCCCCTTTCAATTGAGAGAGGTTTGATGTAGAAATTCAGTCTTGAAGGGGGCAAGAATAGATTATGCTAGGAGATGAGAAGAAGAGCCTGACACCGCTCTGTGGCTCTTGAGGGCTTTAGACGGCTTCCTTTTAATTGCTTTTTTAAAATTTCAGAATGGATTTTTAAGCCATTATCCAACATATATAAATCTGCTTTTGCTTATGTTGATTCATCTAAGCTGATTTTAAGAATCTGATACTGGCTTTCTGTGTCTGTTATTTAAATACAAATAGATTGAAGTAATCTTTTCTGTTCTTGAAATTTAGTGATTGTTACAGCAATTACTTCTATCTGTTGTGTATATTTTACAAAGTACTTTGAGTAGAAAATCCCATCTCTCTTACATTTACAACATCACAGAGATCTTTTGGGGACTTATTTTCTCTGCTTGTTCCCTGATTAATTTTTTTGTTGTGCAAACAGAAAATTCAATCTTTTTTTCTCCAGTTTTTGATTTATTTGAAAGAAAAATGTGTCTACCCCTTTTTCAAGGGAGAGTAAGGAAAGTGGATGAAACAGTTAAAATGTGACATTTGTAAAACCATTAAATCCAAATGTTGTTCCATATGAGAACTTCCATTAGCTTCTTGTTATGAATCAAGAGACTGAGCTTTTCTGTGTGAGAAAGATGTTTTCTGCAGCAGCTACACCAACATAGCTCTGCTGGATGCTGACAGGAGGGCTTTCTACTGACTCAACTCGTGGTGGAAGCAATGCAGATAATTTGTAAGAGCATCCTTCTTTTGGCATTGTTGCATCTACGCTCCAGATTTTGCATGTAGACTTCAGGTGGTGTGATTTAATAGGCCTACTGAACATAATTATATCAGAAAAAGTTGTTAGCATAGTCTCAGCTTATGATTGCCATTGCTTTAGAAGCCAGTTGTGGAAGGACTCTTCTTTGAGGATATGCACTTAGGATCAATGCTTAGTCTTATAGGAAGAGGAGGGGAAAACGGTGTTTTGATTATTGAAACAGGTGACGTGTTGAAAACTGTATTTCAGTAGCATTGCAGAAAAAAGAATTGGTGGGCAGGCTTTCAAAGATGAGAATGCATTTATATGTAGATCAGGAGGATCTGGTCCAAAATGTCTTGAAGTTCATATAAAGCTTATCTCTGCTTTCTGTCCGTTTTGGAAGGTTGTGCTGTTGACTGCTGAGGAGTGACAAAGCTAGCAAGATTTTCTGTCAAAAGGAGCAAGTCTTTTGAATTTAGTTGAAAAAAACAGGCCAGTACAAAGCTATTTGTTTTAAGAAAATAGCAAACCTAGTTTTCCTTTCATCTGAAAGATGACTCAAACCAGAAAGTCTTGAGATAAAAGAAAAGGAATAGAGAGGACTGTGTTAATTAGTTACTACAATTGAATTAGTCAGGTAAGCTCATGAAGTCAAGCCATACCAAAATGAGGTCCTTACAGTGTTTAAGCAGAAGTTTCATCCAGACCATTCTGCATCACTGTGATTGTTTGTTTAATTTCATTTTTAAAGCGCACAGATATGTGGTAGGTCTGAGCGAAATCATTTTAAGCTTGTGTGTCTTTGGAGGCTCTCTTGAACAACAGCCAGTGTTTCAGCTGTTCAAATTTGAACTGAGTTGATTTTTCACAGAGATGGAATTACAAAGACAGTATTGTATTAGCATGATTACAAGAATAAGCCCGCAGATAGTAAACAGTTGTAATGTGTTGCAGTTGCTACACAACAGTAAGGAGTTAAGCATGCTTGGGGACACAGGGAATTCAGTTCTTTTAGCCACCATGAAAAACATGCTGAAAAATTCATTCCAAGATCTTCAAGTTACTTAGTAGAGAAGGATGGAAAAGTGGAACTCAAAGCCTGTAGTGTTTAAATTTTAAAAATGGAATGGTTATTCAATTAACATAGTTGTAGCCAAAGCTCTGTGAAGTCTTTCTTTTAGAAGGAGGATGACAGTTTCATTCTGGTTTTATCGGAGAGTTCATCTTTCAGGATAAGTAAAATTAGAATGCTGATGCCTTTTTTATAATTCACTCAGCTGCTTATTAAGGGGCTCTGTGAGATTGTAATAGAGCAAGGAGGAATAGTTTGTATTGCCTGAAACAGTACATGTTTCTCAGTTCAAGATCTCAGCATATCTGTGTGCATGACATTCACAGAAACATACCTTGGAGAGGAGTGGTGATCTTTGAAAAACCCTCTGGAGTCAAATTTTGCTTCCCTGAAATCTTAAGTATTAAAATCCCAAAGGTGTTTTGGAAAAAGTGATGTCTTTATCATTCTTTCAATTTCCTGTAATTTTGGCAGTGTTTTTCTGGTGCCAAATTCTGCTTGTCTTGTGCATTATGATCACAACACAATCTTTGAGCCAGGTTTGTAACACTGATAGATTTAAAGAAACAACATTTATATCTTTCTCCTGTGCCTTTTTGTCAATAGGTGTTGTTGTAAGAATGACTTGTAATTTCTTGTTGATTGTAGTCTGCTCAAACAGTAGAGCTTGCTCTTTGAGGCACAGTAGATTGACAGTGTTTGTTTGACATTCATATGGCTACAAAAAAATTTAACAAAACTCCCTTGGAGTCTCTTGGTAAAATTACCTGTATTTTACTTGATCTCTAGAAGATGGTGCTAGGCAATCTCCTGTGCAAAGAGATTTTAGCACATTGTGAATGATCATTCTGTGTCTCTCTTTCAGAGAGTTAAATTTAGAATAGGATAGATGCTTGTGGCAGAACGTAAGGAAGAAATGGGTGAATGCAGAGGCTGCCTTTTCAGTTGTCTTCTATGGCTTGAGGTCAGCTGTTTGTCATACAGTCAAAAGAAGACAAGACTCTTTGGTGGAGAGTCTAAGAAATGGTTGGCTCTGAATTGAGAATCAGACATGCTCCGGTTGTTTCCTGAGCTCGGCTGGATATACAGGGAGTGTACAAAGTCTGGCTGCATCACTGAACCTTGTGATCTGTGCCCCAGTGAACTGCAAACTTGGTTTTCCCAATTCACTTGGGGAATCTGTAGGACTGATTTACCCAGATGCCAGTTGGACAAGTCTTTGCACTTTTTGTTGCACTTACTTTGTGTACCAGTGAAAGTCTGTGCAGTTATAACTTCCTTTTGCCATCATTTAATAGAGATGAAATATAAAATTGAAAATCCTTTATGTTGAACAAGTTGGTTTGACCTTACTGGTAGGAATATTCTTGGCTTTAATGCTCTTAAATGATAACTTTGTAAAATATACGTATTTGCTGTTGCCAGCTTTTGATTGTTTATGTTTTTTAACACTGAGAATTCCCATCCAGTTTTCTCATACTTTGCTGTATCCAAAATATAGGTGCCCCTGGAAGAAATCGGTTTTGTTTAATTCAATGTTGCACACTACTTCCCTAGGAAAAGAAAGCCTCCAAAAAGCTGCCAAAACCCGCATTATAGATTTTGTGCTTAACAAAATATGTTGAAAATTCTATAGGCTTTCTTTCTGAAACTGTTTTATTGTAAATACAGGTGTGCTTTAGTTTCCAAGATGAAAAGGCATTGAAAGGCATGCCTCACTCTGTGTAAAGAGGATGAGACAAGAGACATTCATAGAAGAAGGAGAAAAGTTGTCCAACCGAAAAATTGTCCAACCAAAATACTTCTTACCTTCTGTAATTGTTTTTCTACTTTGCTTCTTGCCTCATTAAATTTTCTACATAATATGGTAGTATTTTGAACAATAAAAAATCCAGTATGGAACCTCAGGATAGTCAGGTACTAATATCTTTATTGCAATGGATTACTACATTTTTGTGATGCAGTTTTTGTATTTGTGAAGGGTTAATACTGGTCCAAAAAGGATATGCTGTAGGACAGACTTCATGGTCATTGGTTCATTTTTATGTGTTGAAATTTAAAAGCTGGGCACATATATGACAGTCGAAATAGTGGATATTGTTCTATACCAGTCTGACCCAGCTAACTTTTGCCTTGGAGAAGAGGTTACAAGCCTTAGCAAGTACTGCAAAGCAGCTGTGCAACCTGGGAGGTTTCTTACCTGCTTCAACTTCCAGATTCTAGAGTTGATTGGTAACATTTTCTTCACTTACATGTAACTTCTTGAGAGCTGGGTTTTTTTTCTGTGAACATTGTTTGTGTTGAAGTCATATCATTTGCACAGAATCTAAACATATGGCTCTGCCATATCTCTAGACTTCTTGTATTATTTCTTAAACACTTCAGCACACTATAAAAGCATGATTTTAGAGTCCAGTTTCAATACCAAGCATCTCTATTACATTGTACAACTTGTAGTGCCTTTCGTAATATTTTAGCAAGAATCCAGTTGTTTTAACCATATTTAATTTGTTTGATTAAGGAAGCTGCTAGCAACGAAAAAGAAAGAAAATGTTTGTTAGGAAAGACATCTATTGAAAAGCTTCAGAAAGTGATAGAAGAAGTATGAGGTCAAGCATCCATATACAGACACTCCTAAAAGTCTGGCATTAAAAAGTCTTTGGACAGACTTGCAAACATCTTGATGGAAAGTCAAAAAGTTTGCTTAATGACTTGAAAAGTGTTTCTGGTTTCCAGTATGTGGTGCCGTGGATAATTTTATTGCCATAGATGTGGAATAAATTCAACTTTGTTAAAAATTTCAAAGGGTGGACGTTTACTGTTCAGTATAACTAAATATTTTTGTGTGGGTTAGGGTAGAAGGTCTGATGCTGCTTCAGTTGAAGTTATGAAGATCCCACCGGCTCAGTATTATGAGTTCTGTGGGCCTCTGTGTAAATCTAAATGAACTCTGCTCAGAGCTCACAGGAGATTTGTTATTATACCTGCTTGTGAGGGTTAAACAGGGTGATCCAGTCCGTTCTTTAAAGATAGTATTAGCATTTGTAACAGGCATATAAGGGAATATGGAATCAATTTATAGAAAAACGAACAGATCGCACACAGTGATTTCTCTATTGCTATGTGAATTAATGCTGATATTGTAATTGGCCATTTAATGGTTTGCTCAGCAGATGAGATTTCCTTCCTCAATGCTAAGCACTTCATCTATGTTTTTATTACCACCAGGGGTTTTTTTTGTATCTTCAGCCTCTTGTAGTATTGGCATGCTATTTGCAAATATACAATAATTCTAAATGTGATCTGACTGTGGTTTTTTTTTTGTTCAAGCCACTACCAAAAAACATGGTGTCAAGACTATGTGAGTCCAAAAAGGTGTGTGCTGCAGCTGATATGCAACTCCAGGTATGTTCTTTGCATTCTAGTTTGTACTCTCTATTCAGAAATTAAGGAACATATTTTAGTTCTTTATCAGATTTTTATTTTAATATAAATGTGTTATCTAACTATATACAAATTATTTAATTCTACAGTAATTGTCATGTTTGTTTTTCTGAACATACTCTCTGCTGTCTGCTTAAAGCTAAATGCCTAAATCTGTAGGAAAATTATCATGAAAACCATAGCATTTGAAAATGTTTGGTTTATCAGAATTCCCAAATGTGGTTTAAGATTATATTAAGTTAATGGAATAATTTAAGGAGAGTTCCTCTACTTGCAGTAGAGGAACTATTGTGTACCTTGGCTAATTGAAATTAGCAGTACTGAGAGATACAGGCTACCATAGTAAAACCAAACCAGCACATTTATTTACTACAATGTGATCGGAGCTCCTTGTGTTCTGCAGCTCCAAAAAGTGCCAACTTGTTACATCAGAATTGCTGGCTGAGCTGTAAGGATATAAGACTTCTATCTCACAGTGTTAGGAGAAGTAACTAAAATAATAAACCTTTATTTTCTGTGGGTAGGTGTGATTGATCAGTCATTTCCACAGACAATCAAGGATGCTGTTCTTCAAAGAAAGTAAAGGAAATTAGGGTTCTCTCTGCAAAGGGTATTTCGTCCTTTTCAGTCCTGCAGCAGCAGTTCTCCCTACACAGTAGTGTGTAGAGTAGCATTAGCCTCCAACCAAATTGTTTTACAGTGATCATTTGGCTGCATTTGGTGGTGCTACAAGTTTCTGCTGTGTCACTTTTCTGATTTTGTTTTCTTTGTTTTGCCTTAAGCCAGAAGCATATAATTTTTTCTTTTACAGTTAACCTAGTGTTTAGGTGAGATAACTCTGCTAGTACCTTAGTAAAGGTTAGTTATTATTTCTGAGATGTGCAAAGAAACAGTTGTACAGATCTTTGTATTTTTACCATTTGAGAAGTGCCCAAATGATTGCAACCCTATCTGCAAACATGAGTTGTGCTGGTTAACTGAAGTCAATCTAAAAGAAAAACTTAAGTATTTGCAGTTTTCTCTACACAGTTATTTATAGTGATTGAAAACTAATTGTAAGCCTGGAGTGTGGACCTGTGAATTATATACATGTCATTTACACTAATCAAAGCCAGACTGAGCACTGTTTTCAGTGTACACCTGTATTTTTCATTAGTTAAACTTAATGGACTTTTGAATTATGCTTTCAGTGCAGTGCTGGCTGTCAGCAGCCACTGTTGGCTGGGCAGGTGCTACCTGTGGCTATACCTCTGTGACGTGAAAATATAACTGCACCAGCTCTGATTTTGAAATGCACACTGCTGGCTTTGAAAGATTCTCATAGAGATATCTGATAATCCAGAAAGAATATGGGCAGGAATATAAATAATTCATATAGGAGGTTTTTATTGGAAAAAAACTGATTCTGGATTGAAGTAAAACTTATACTGCCAATACTTAATCACGGACCTTTATTCATGAGGGCACAACACATGTATAGATTAGTAACCACTAAAGTGTTATCAAGTCCTTTCATGTGCACCCATTCTTTTCTGGTGTCTCCATCCATAACAGCTATGTATAGACCTGACAGATTTCTTTTCAACTTTTGATATGTATTTGCTATAATCTTGTCCAGGTTTGAGATCAAATTGACATTGTGGAGGCTAAATGGGCTTGGATATCAAGAGTGATATAAGTCACAGATATATTCACAAGTGATGTGGCCTCTGTGTTCTTTGGTGCAGGAGATAGAATATTCTGAAAGGAGAATTCATTGCACTGGTTGCTCGTGTTGGGGCTGTGGAATGCCCCTGCTGCTGTTGGCCCTCAGCTGCTCCTGGGGTCTCCACAGCGTCTGTCTTGGAGTGACTCCACACCACATGGCTTAAGAACTGGGGAGGGAACACCCACTTCTGGTGGGCTCAAGTTCCCACGGGTGCCTAGTGATTGACTGGTGCTGGCAATGATGAAGTGGTTAAGCAGGTTCCTTGCCCTCAAATTACTCTCGTGTAACTGATGTTCAACCAGTTTCAACCCGTGTCAAATGACCACAGTGCTACACTGAATAATATTCATTTCCTACTTCCAGCACTATGTTTTTGGAGATGCCAAATGTAAAACCTGCAGAAGTATGCACTCATTTCAGAGATAGACTGGCAGAGCTGTTCTGTTTAATAATTCAGGAAAAAATGTCCCAGAGAAGTTCACTGCATGGCAAATATAAAGCGAATACATTCCTTTGTAGAAGTGCATATTGTTACTCATACAGATTTAGAAGTATAAGAATTCATTGAAGCAAAATATATTTTAATCTGCAGATGCCAAAGTATATATGTGCTACTAGTGTATGTGACTGAAAAAACTGTGAATGATTATTCTAACACCTGTCCTTCAGAGTTTGCAAAGACTATATTCTGTATTGATGGCTAGATGCTATGGTAACTATATTTGACCTTTAAAAGAAGGGAAAGTGCTAACAAATACTTCAGCAGTGTGGAAAACACCTGAAGGTTCTTTTGTGGTCTGTTCAGAAAATAAGTATTGGCATGTGAAAGTAAGAAATATTGCTGCTTTTTTATAACTGTAATGCCTCTGAATTTTCTTTTAGGTCGTGTAATCACTTACTCAGAAGGAAAGCTAGGAGAGTCCTTCTCGTAAGGCTTTTGCCAGGCAGATTGAGTCCCAGAATCTTTCAGTCAGTAGTAACTTCACTGGAAAATGCATAAGTGTTTACATATTAATGCTATTAAGCAGACAAGGAGCTAAAAAGAACTGGAATGAAGTGAAACTAATAAATACCAATGTAAGTGCAAAATAGAGAGACAGTATGAAGATAAATAACTATTTGATGGCCTTTTTATATTTTTAGGTCTTTTGAGAAATGTGATTTACTGAACTCAGAAATCATCTTCTATCTACTGCTTAATATTAAGTATTAGCTGCTTCTCAGCAGTATTAGCTAAAATCCTGTGGCCCTGGGATGTCTTCCCTTCCCATTTCAAAGGCCTGTGTAAACACACACAACTGTGGTTTGTAGTTGGGAATGCTTATGCGTATAAAGTTCATCCAAGTTTATTTTCAGGGATGTTTTTTTTAACTGTGCTGTCCAGGTGGTCTGGCTCATTGCTTTCTTCCCACACTTCACATGTGCCAGGATCAAGGGAGAGCTTATAGCTGACTTCAGTGACTCATTTCCTTATCAGCACATTGTTCTTTAGGCAGAACATTTCACTGGCCTTCAGCTGACATTTCCCCACTTCCTAGCTGTGAGTGGAGCTTTTTGCTCTACCGCCTTGACTGCAAACTGCTTGACTCCAAATTTCTCTTAAGAGAAGGTCCACTGCAGTGCAGATGCAGTTCCTCCATCTTGTGAGAAACACTGAAGAGCAACTGCAGATTGGTCCTAACAAAGTTGGGAGACAGAAAAAAAGATGATCAAGGCTCTGCTGAATGTGGATGCTAAGGTCCATTGTCAGATGCTGAAGTTTCTAATGTTTGATTTGGGTGTTTTAAAGAGAAGTCAGTGTGAAATGACTCCTGCGGAGTCATAGAGGCCTAGAATGACAGGAGAGAGTGAGCTTTCTAGGACTACTACATCAGGTAGTTTTCAGGTCTATTCATGGTATTTACTGTGGGTCGTATTCTCAGTCATCCTTGCTACCATAAAAGCTGTAGCTTTTGTTAAACTATTTTAAAAAATGAATGGGATTCTAGAGACTAGAAGTACAAGCAAAGGCATTGTAAAGCCTCTTTCTCTTCTAAGATAAGAGTAAAAAAGTATTGTAGTTTTTACGGTCTAGTGTAGGTTTCTGTTTAGATTCTTAGCTTTTCACATTATCAATGTAATGATGGAAAATGTAAAATACCCCTGCAAAATTTTAGTTTTAAAAAATAAAGTGCTCATTTTCATTTGCCATATGGTTGTGGAGTTACCCTCTGAAGAGATGTTTGCTCCCTGCTCTGGGTTTGTAGATGAGCGGCGATGTCCATGTCTTGTTCAATGTTGCTATCTGGTCACAAAACTTGCAATGTCATTAATGGGTGATTGTGCAAATCTAATCTTACTGACCTCTTTTCTACTTGTTAGCCATGTAGGAAGCAAGCAGGAAATTTAGGAGTAGCTCCTGCAAGTCACAGCTTATTCACCCCTCTCCTTATAACCCTCAGTTTTTCTTGAAAAAAAATCAATTTGCACATTTATTATTTGGCAAGAGACACTGTCAAAGGATTTGTCAAGATTCTGTATGTTAGAAGGCAGGTTATTCAAGCAGAAGGAATATACTGCTTTAGAAACAGTCACAGTTTTGGTGAAAATAAGTGTTGTATCCAGAACAAATAAAAAAATACTGAATTCTGATAAATTATCAGAGTTCGGAATTGTTTGTACTGAAATTTCGTAATAAAGAATCTTTTCAGAGATTGAGGGGGTTGTGTTATTTAGATGATATACAACATCCAAACAACTTTTTCTCCATGAAATTTCATGGTTATAATTCCTGGAACAGTTTATGTCATTGCGGATGGTATTGCACCCTGGGAGGATGACAGGGCCTGAACCTCTAGTCAAGTTATTTGCTTCATTCCTTACAAAACCTTTTTGGGACTCCTTACGGTCAGTTTTCCTGTGAAGTGTATGTACTACGGGATGGCCTGACCTGCACTCTTCCTTTAAATATGTGGATCCACCAGACTTCTCAAAAATATCTTATGTGGCACAGCAGTGTCTGTCCTTTTTCTGTCTTTCCTGCACTTCCACAAAATAGGAAATCTTCATAAAAAGATTTAAAGAAAAACAAGCTGCAATTATTTTCAGTGATGGCACACACAGAGCCTTGGCACTGTCTTCTGTCCACGCCTGTTTTATGTTTGCTGTTAAAGTGCCAGATACTCTGCTGTCTTTGCTTGGAAAGTGTTTTTAATGCTACTGCTTTCCCACTCTCCAAACACCTCAGTAATTTAGTCATGCACTTGTGTTGTGCTGTAGTTCACACGCTTCTGCATAAAAATTGCTTTAAAGCAGCTCTTACTTGTTGCAAAGTACCCTCCTAGTGCAGTGTGGTCTTAGGCTAAGCTTATGCTTTAGCAATTTATTGCACTGATGTTGACAGCTAAGTAGAGGAAAAGTTTGCCTTGGTACTACACTGAAGCAGGGCTCTGGCAGAAAATCAGTAGCATTAACAGCTCCGTGTAGTGGGTGTGGTGCTTTTAGGTCAAAGGATGGAGTTGATGATCTTGAAGGTTGTTTCCAACTTCAGTGATTCTACAATTCTTATGTTCACTGCCTGAGCTGTAACTTGCCTCTGCAAGGGTGAAGTGGCTGCATGCACTTACCTTGAACATAGCTTATTTTGCAGTGTCCACTTAAATAACTTTAAAATAAGTCAAATAACTTAAAAATATATGGACTTAATTAAATCGATTTAAAAATACTCTTTTTTTCTAAAGGGGAATTGCTAGAGGGCTTTAGGGACAGATCTTCATTTTAAAATGCAGACAATTTTGTACTGCCAGTGTTCTAGGTGACCTAAACATGGATTTATGATCGGTGATGAAGGTGGAGGTTGGTGTACTCCAAAAACCTGTTTCTCTCCTTGTATGTTACACTAAAAAGAGAAGATTTACAAAGCCTTATAAATTTAAACTATTCCCACTCTCATGTTCTTTTCTATGTGTCTTTTTTGATATTCATATGCTAATGACATGTGCCAAAGACAAACATGTATTTTATCTCTTCAGGTGTTTTATGCTGTCTTGGACCAAATCTACCATGGTAAACACCCTCTAAAAAAGTCAACTACAGAAATTTTAAAGGAAACACAGGAGAAAGTTTATGGATTGCCATATGTACCCAATACAGTGAGTAGAAACAGAATAACTGTATAAACTGCACCTTTTCTTTGATAGTATGTTAATACCCTGACCTCTCCCTGACCCTTGCCCTGTGCAAGGGCATGCTTATTGTTGTACTGCTTTATTAAAAGAGTTTTCTTTCTTTCAGCCACTTTATCTGAAGAGTAGAGTGTTGGAAATTTTCAGCCAAAAATCAAAATTTAATTAACGCACTTGGTTTTGTATGTGTGTAGTCTTGTCATGATGAACTTCATGACTTTGGCTTTTATTTTTATATTAAGGCAGGCACTGGAAACAATGCGTTGGAAAGAGGGTTTATTCTAGCTTTTCAAAGGACTTTATAAAAGGCAGCAAAACACTGCACTGCTAGTTGGTGTTTGTATACTGTCAGTGTCAGCATGAGAGAAAGTGTGAAGTCTTGGAAATGAGTTTTTCTCACTGAATTGCTGTGACCTTTGTCGTGCCATTTATCCTTTCATATGGTATCTGAAAGTGTAAAAGCCTTGAGTTCTACTGAGCTTTGTAATTTTGATCTTCATCATGGCATGCATTTGTTCTGTACTTTATGTGGCAGCTAAAGGTGCTGTTTGCATTGACAATACTCATGGGATTTCCTAGTCTGTTTGAAGCTGAATTCCCACCTGGAGCATGGCCCCCCGTCACTGTTTGACACTGTGATCAGAATACTCAAATCCTTTTTTTGCTTCTTGGAAAATGTCCTTTTCTCCTTAGCAAAATGTGCCTTTCATTCTCTGAGAAGGGTGTTAGGAGATCCATTTCCTCGTTGAAACTGTACTGCCAGTGCTGGCCTGGCAGAGCCACAGAAGTGGGAGCAAGGTATCTTCAGAGTACAATGTCTGACTTCTTAGCATTTTTATAAGTGTTGTTTTACACTGTTCCTCTGCAGGTGTTAGTTATCCAGTGAATGGAACAGTTTCCAGAATTGAAAGTTAGCCTGTGTTTTCTGTTCCATTTAAAATTCTTTTTATTTAGCTGTTACTGTAAAAAGCGTAACATCTTATAATGAGGCTATGATCATTATGAAGTGGGAGAGCAAGTTTTGGCCTGAAACTTTATCCCAGCAAAATGAACTGTGAACTTCTGAATTGTCAGAAAGTCTATGTTTATGTTTATTGAATGTAGAATTAGTGTCAAGAACTAGTCAAGAAGTGTAAGACAGTTTAAATTTCAGTAAAACATAGGGAAAAATTGCATTAGAATAACATTTGTGCCCTGTAGAGTAATTGATGTCTGTAATTTGTCTTCCTGTCATTTGCTGTTCTTTCTTCCAAACTTAAGATACATTTGCAATTTAATTTGTAGCCCAGATAAAAAAATAAAAGTCGGGGTTTTTTAAGTGAAGAGAATATATTTCTTCCTTTCATTTGATTTCACTGCTAGACATTGAAATGCAGTAGTAGAGACCAGTTTTTATTTTCATCTGTCATTTGGCTAGGTACATATATAGCTGGCAGAAAGAACAAAGCATTTTGATTATTTGAATTTTATCTGTTCTCTATACATTTAGATTGATTTATGAATTGCTAAGTCAGGCTTGTATATCGTAAGTTAGTGGTGTTGGGTAAGAGTAATTCTTCCTAGTGAAGACCTTTAGTACATTAACGTGATTTTTCTGTAGTAGCATTGTCTGTCAGGTCTGCAAGCATCCATTATTATCTCTTCCTGTTGAACCTTAATACCCTCTTACTGCTCTTGACAGGCAAGTGAACTTACTAAGTATCCTCTGAATGTACTTGGTTGGGCTTCAGTCTTTCTGTGCAGACTCATTTCCTGAAGTAGAGCCACAGCATGTATCATCAGCAGATGAATTGCTGTCATTCTCGGGCACAGCTCAGATAATAGAATAATTTGCACGCATCTTTTTGTTACAGTGCTTTCAAAATGAGGCACATAAACTACACCTAATAAGTAAATGCTGCTGCACCTATAGGGTAGACCTATTTAAGGTAAACCTAAGCATCATTGTCAGCAAATACCACGTGCTTTGTGCCAACAGTAGGAGGGATAGTGCGAAAAAAGTCCTGTTGAAGTCTGTGTTTGCCATTCAAACAGGTTTTACAGGCACTGGGGTGGTTGGCACTGCAGACAGTAGTGTTTGCCTTGGCTGCACTGATATGAACGGGCGCAGAAGCTGATGCCACATGTAAGGCAGAAAGGAAGTCAGATGGAAGCACAGAGGAACAGCACTCCACAAGACTTTATTTGTCTGAATAACGCAAATCTCAGTTTCTGGCTGGCCATTGCTTATCTGTTCAAAAGTGTACAGGGTTTACTGCTGGCTCCTGGAGGACAAAATTCCAGTGAGATTTCATTGCTTTGTTACTGAATCCAGAGGCTGACTGCCAGGCAGGGGGCAAGGAAATGTATCTGCCTGTTTTTGTAGTGTCGGGCAATTTTGTTGCCAGAAGAGATTTCTGTTACTGAGTTTGGAAAATGAGTAACAATTTTGCACAGGCTGGATTCTTGAGTCCTTGTGATACCTTTAAAAAGCAAGCAGTCTTCTTTTGGATTCTTCTAAGAAAGCAAGATAAACAAAATAATAATGACCACACTTTTTCCAGCCATTTCTTCCTGAATGTACTTGGTGTCAAAATCTGTGCACTGTAGGGAATTCAGTACTCTGCTTTTGCTCCAAGCTGTTTTTCAAATCACAGCTTATTTCTCATCTCTCGTGAAGTCAATTTTCATTTACTATGGCCTGCCTTGCATTTGATAACACTATTTGCTTTTAGAGTGTCTCCCCTGGTCTCTTCTACCTTTGTCTCCAGGATGCCCACAGAGGCTTTTGAAAATGTATCGGGTGACCCTTTGATCAACCTGAGACATGATCAAAGTTTCTCCCCATAATCTGTTGCTTAGTCCCCTCATGTTCCCCAAGTTCAGACTTGAAAACTACTTCCCTTTGAGACAGTCATCAAAACTTAATGATATGCCATTGTTAGGCCTGCGCCAAGCATAATAATTCCTATCTCCTGTTGTGGGTTTTGGTTCAATATTGTAACAAAAAATGACACACAGTGTAAACAGACTCTACATTGATAGTGGAGTTTGCAGCCTCCTGCAGTTACATGAAAGAGCTCTCAGTAATGAAGTGGTTGTACAATAAACACTATCTGCCAAGGTCATCGTACCTGTATTTTCTTTGTGAATTAGTTTGATTTAGTTTGAATTATTGGTTCGTATTTTCAGAAAATTATTATGGACTTACATATTAGTTGTCTGTCCATATTTACCTCTTCCAATCCAAAAGTTTGGTGGGAGATGCTTGTTTGACTTGTGGCTATGAGGAAGAGTGGTTTTGAAGAGTGAGGCACAGTGAATCTGGGTTCTTTTTTAGTTCTCTGCCAAATAGTCCCTTTTACATTTTTTAAAATTATGTGGTCTTCCAGTAGGCTTTCCTTCCAGACACAGATGAATTTCTTGTGTGGTACTTGAATACAAAATGCAATAATGGAATTAACCCACACACATCATTATAATTACATTTGATAGGAGGCAACATGCTGGTATGTAGGAAACCTTTGATATTTTTTGGAACACTGAATAATTTGCTATATACTTTTTTGATTTAGTGTATTAAAAATGCGTATTAGTTCAGAAGGACCAGCTTTACTGGTGCCATAAAACGTGCATCAGGTTACAGGTTTAATTATGGCTATATAGTTTTGTCCAGAGTGGGGGTTTCTTGGCAGCATGAGAACTTCTTAATAGGCTATGGTTGCTAGTGTTTGGAGAGACTAAAACACCTGTGAGACCAAATATGTTGGCCGGCCAAATGTGCCAGCAGAAGACAAGGCAGGTATTGTAAGAGATGCCCTAGAGCAAAGAAGTGTATGAAAATGGTGTATCACCAATGTGATTGTTAGTCTGTCTTCTTCCTGCAGCTGGGGGGAACTCTGCCCAGACAGGGATCCTGACCTTGGAAGGCTCCAGCTAGGTCCTTGTCTTAACTTGCTGTGGTTGTGTCTGTCATGTTGCTGACAAAGGAAATCAATGGATGAGATGCAACCTAGCATTTGGAGTGCTTGCTCAGGGAGGCTGTCAGGCACTACAGGAAGACGTGGCTTGCCATGGGTGCTGAGAACACAAGGATTTTATTAGCACATGCAAAGGCCTCCTGGTCCTTGGGCAGCTGAAGAGGAGTTGGTGTCAATACACAAAACTAGCTTCTCTGCAGAGAGAAAATAATTTTTGCATCACCCATGGTCACCGTGAGCCTCCTTTTTTGTGTTTTTGAAGAACACCTGTGTGCAAAAGAGTAGCTGTATGCTTGGTTTTCCTTCCTAGGAGCCTTTTCTTAGGAGTTTGAAGGTGACGTGACCTCTTGCTTAGCTGCGTTAGGTAAGCCAGAGGCCAAAAATGGAGTCTCTGTGATTTCTGAAGTTCAGTTGTGTGCAAGTCATGATCACTGTCAGCAGTGGTGCTGCAGTGAAGAAGAGAGTATTGATCTAACAGGCTTATTGCTCAGGCTTACTGAGGGCTGGCTGGCAGTTTGAAGTTACAGAATCTGCCATCTGTGTCCTTGTGGCATGTTGTCTTAGGATTTCTTGTTAGGTTTTTTGAGTGACTACTAATGTGCAGTTATATGTAACTCTTTCTGTATAAAATTTCATGTGAATGTCAGTAACACATATAAAAAGAATAAATAGTCAGACTGAGCAAGCAATGAAGCAGCTGTCTTAAAATAAATAACTGATAACCCTTAACCTCTGATGGTAAAAGTGGTTTTGAATTCTGAAAACCTGACTGAAGTGGTGAACATAAATCTTAAAATTATTGGTAAGGAAGGCTGACTAGTGGCTGCCTATTAAATTTTAAACTGTAGTTTCCCTTCATATTTATTTTGTCTAAAACCTCCCCAAATCTGTTTTAAATTTATTAAGCTAAACTATAATGTAACCCTAGAACCTAAGCACTGAAAAGTTAGGTTAAAGGAAATGTAAAAAGAACACCTAAAATGTAGAATGGGTGCTGTGGCAAAGAGCTTTTACAAAAGCAATACTGGGTGGCAAATGAGGGGATAAAATTCATGGTGCTAATCAATAAGATGCTAAAAAGAACTCAGTGGGAGAAAAAGCCTGTACATTTGAATATCTGAGAAAAGGAGGTTATTAGAGAAATGGAAGCCATATAAAAGTGTGAAAAACAGAATACAGGATAAGCTCTCATGAGCCAGAAGTAAAGCTGTGGAAGTTTCAAGCAGCTTAGAAACCAAATCCAGCAATAATAATTAAAAACAATGCATCAGAAAGAGGAAAGCTGCCAGATATTTGCTGGAACTGGAACATAGCTAAGTATGATGATTCAAAAAACATTATGTAGTTATCCAAGAGACTGAACCAAGGATACAAACTATCCTGATGCGAAAAAGATTTGGCAGTAAAGGACCAAGCCCTTTAAAACTTTATTAAGATAATAAAAAATAGAAATCATTATATGACTAGAGATAATTACTAAAAGAATGCAAGAATTCAGAACAAAAAAAGGCTGGAAATGCTGAGTTGCAAGGTGCAAGTAGAGAAGGTAATAAAGTTCCATAATTACTGAAGAAGTAAGAGGAGAGTGGGAGAAAGAACAACAATAAATGTCAGAAAAGAGAAAATAGTGATATTCTATTCTGCCTCAGTGTTTTTTGAAAAATAGGTGAATTCTGATTAGGTAATACATATAATTATTGAGATGGATTGAAACAGAACTGAGCTTAAGGAATAAAAGAGAGAGAGAATGGCTAGATTAAATGTAGTCAGATTGTCAGAATATTTAAGCTTATCAAAGTAGTCGGTGACCTGAAGGAATTATCACTCAAACTCATGAAAAAGTGGTAGTGCTATCATGATAATTGTTCTTATGAAGGGAGAAGAACTTAGGAACTGTAGCCCGATTGTTCAGATTTTGTCACTCAAGAAGTAGAACCAATTATTAAGCAGCTCATAAGTACCTTGAGACAATCAAGTGAGCAAAATAACCCGTTTTGTTAAGAACCACCTGAGATGAAAAAAATCCACTTTCTTCTTAAGACCCTGGTGGATCTTGGAAACAGGAAGTAAGTAGTTGATAGCATAACTCTAGGTTTAGCAAGCTTTCTGACACTTGCAAATCATAATTGTACAAGCAAACTGTAGGTTTGTGGCTCAGTCAACACACAGAAAACATGCTGACAAGGCATGTGAAAGCTTAGTTTCAGACAGGAACATTTTAAGTGGACATTACCAGGAATCTCTCCAGGAATTACTGCATTCTGTGTTTTTGTTAATGATTTAGATGATAATTGATTTGTAATAGTTACAGAAGCTCCTTTAGTTGACAAATGTTGCAGAAGTTTTGAAAAGTAGAATGTAAGTGATCCAAAGAATTTGGATCACTGTGGCGTAAGTCTAGCAAATGGTGCAGAAGACCAGCTTGGCTGAACAGGGAAGTCCTGGTGAAGCTCAGGAGGGGAAAGAAACAGTAGGATCTCTTGAAGTAAGGTCAGGCTTTGCAGGAAGGGTATAGAGCTGTGATTTGTTCATCATACAATCGTAGGATTGTTTGGTTGAAAGGGACCTTAAAGATAATTCAGTTCCAACCCACCTGCCATGGGCAGGGGCACCTTTCACTAGACTGTGTTGCTCAAAGCCCCATCCAGCCGGGCCTTCCAGGGATGGGGATCCACAGCTTCTCTGGGCAACCTGTTCCAGTGCCTCACCATCCTCAGAGTA
Organism: Atrichornis clamosus; assembly: GCA_013400975.1. NCBI lineage: Eukaryota > Metazoa > Chordata > Aves > Passeriformes > Menuridae > Atrichornis > Atrichornis clamosus. The sequence goes on from WBMZ01008773.1 coordinate 53,260, forward strand.
AAAAAAGTTCTTGCTAGTATCTAATATAAACTTGCTCACTTTCAATTGAAGGTCATTCCCCCTTGCCCTATCACTGCATGCCCTTGTTACAAGTCTCTCTCCAGCTCTTGTCGGCCCTGTAGGTACTGGAACGTGCTCTAAGGTCTCCCTGGAGCCTTCTCTTCTCCAGGCTGAATAGTCCCAGTTCTCTCAGCCTTTATGCAGGGAGAAGACAAAAATGGCCAAAGCTCAGTTAGAGTTGAAACTGGACAGTGTTGTTTCAGATAGCACGAAGGGCTTTTTAAAGAATGTTAGTAGCAAGAGGAGGTGGAAAACAGCTTAAGTAGTAATTATTTAAAGAACTATAAATGGCAAAAGAGCATGCTTTTATTCATGGGATGCTGTGAAGGAAACTGTCTGGATTTTTGGAATATATTTTAGTATTTGGTCTTGCAGGGGTAGTGTTGTGTCCTGTAGTAGGTGTCTACATCCTGAAGAGATGTAGCAAAAATAGAAGAAATACAGAGAAGCAGTTTTGGAAAGATAACAGGTTTAGAAACATGAACTATGAGAAAAATTAAGGAAATGGAGTTTATTTGGCTAGCAAAGAGAAAATTATATGGTCACATATGGGTGGTATTGAAAACCTTTATGAAAAAAATTTGGAATTGAGGCTGTGATAATATGTTTCTTACTAATGAGCACATAGTAGGAAAGGAAAAATGCTATATTTTACAGCAAATGTGGTTATGGTTAGTATCTAATCCTTTAAAGTCTTGTTAATTTTTTCCCTCGTTTGTTGAAGAGGGAAGCAGACACCCAGTAGGTCTTGCATCTCTCTTCTAGGCAGGTTTAAAGAAACCACTGTTGTAGATCACAGAGACATAAGTTTAATAGTAAAGCCAGAGAACCTTCATAGAGGATGGCCTTTCCACTTTTTCTCTCTCTTCAGTTGCTTGAAGAGGTACTGATGTTGCTCATGTTCCACTTTTTTGAGTCTTTTGAAAAGAGATTAAGTCATATGTTATTATCCAACCTCTTGAAGTTTGTGTAACCCCTTCAAGGTAATTTTTTACCTTGCCGTGTTGGAAACTAGAGTTGTTTATACAGAGTACAAGTCCCTGAATTAGTTTTCATATGAGCCTTCTCAAAAGTATACTGTAAAATCAAGTTGAAAAATCTGGGCATGAGGAAAAGATTAATAAAAGAGTGTGTAGTGAACTTCAGGGAAGTGATAGTTCTATAAATAATTAATAGCTAAAAGCTATTTCAAAAAGACTGGTGCCCTGCTGAGGTTAGTATTAAAGTAGGTGCTGGGACTTTCAAAAGCTCTTGAAGTCACCTTTCAAGGTTTGTTTAGGTTTCTCTCTTTGTGGAGTTGAGTTCATTTTATGATAAAGAAAATGCTGATAGCAAATACTGTGAAGATTTGTTTTCCAGTGGTAACATGACACTATTCACTGGGCAATTATCTGCAGCAGTAGAGTGTTTACAGATATCGTAAGATATGAAGCACTTTTAAGGAAGTTCTTTTTCGAAGTGTTAGCCCCATGAAACTCAAACATACTTTAGCAATAGTATTTCCCATTTTGACCATCTAGTAACGCATTTTAAGGAACAGTGCAGGAAGTAGTTGCATACATCTCCTGTTACCATTTTGAACATATTTAGATATATGTTACGTATATATATGTATGTCCATATGTATATTTAAGAGCACAGATAGCTTTGTTTAGTTTTATATAGTTCTGTTTTCATGGCTCACGTGTCCTTTCTTTCCCCCAAAATTGCAGGACTGGCACTATATTTTACAGTGATAGATATAACAATAGATCATTGCCATAAACACAGCCTAGAGACTGTGGAATGAAATGCTCTTCAAGTGCAGTGGTAGATGGTCCTTTCTATGAAAAGCTTGCAATTAAACCAGGAAGGAACAAGAAAGAGGAACTCTTAGCACCCTCGCTTCACAGGAGGCAGCAGTTAGACTGGGCATGTGTAAAGTAATTTCTTTAAGTTCACACTGCACTTGTGGCAGATTCAGGATTAGAATCATGATCCCTTAAATCCCTGTCTGGAATGGCTCTAGCAAAAGATGGTAAATAAACAGTACTGTAAAAAAGTAGTGATTTCATCTTCCAGTGTTGGTACAGATAATTTACATGATTAAGTTGTACTGGCAAATCTTTTTTGCAGTTATCATGTTGCTTAAGATATTTAAGTCTGTGCCCAAAGGAAACAGTGGTGATCTGATTCTACTAATCTCAGGCTTATGAATCTTTAAAGCTTAGACAATATAAATTATTGATTGTAATAGAAGGAGGATGTTGCATGTGTATGTGTGTAGAATTACATGCGACAACACGAAGGATTTGTTTGAAAATTGTATATTTGCAAATTTCTTACATTTTACTTTAAAGACCCGTTATAATGTTTGCAAGTAACAGTGTCTCTTAACTTACCCAAATAAGGACAAAATAAAGAATCCGTTTTCATATCTCTGTCTCTTAAAGCTTGTGAAGCAGTGCAAATCATACACACAGATTTTTCATGTCAGTATTCTTTGTTATCACCAATGTCCCCTTTCCCTTTATCCCTTTGTGAGGAGGAGAGAAGAGGGTATAAAGAGTTTTAAATTATTTTGGTATAAGCAGCTCAAATTCATAAATAGTTGATAAATAAAAATGAAATATTTTTCTTTAAGTATTTCAAAGACCATATGGTACATGTCTAGAATCACCTAAGTGGTTAATTGCGTGTTAAATTCCTTTCCTCTTCCTTAGTGTAAACAACTGCAAAAATATTTATATTCCCTGCCTTGCTAGATTTATTTATCATTTTATAATAAAAACACGGAAGTGTTATAAATTGAAATCTTAATCTCTTGCTTGACTCGCTTTCTGAAATGTCAGCGGTGTCTCTGGTTTGGTTTACTTTGTGTTCTCCCCCACTCCTAACACAGAAATGCCCAGCACTGGAAAACTGAAGAGTATCGACGTTAAGCGAGTTAGAGGCGCAGCATGAGATGTGATTTCTTGAAATTAGTTTTCTGTTATTCTAAGCAAGATTAGAAACTGCGGGAAAGAAAGTGTCTCTTTATTGCATTTTATTATTATTGTGAAACTCCAGAAGGATGGTGATGTAATTCTATAAAACTTAGAGGGTTCAGGTCAAGAATGTAAGTTGACTGAGCAAGCTGCTGCATACCTATGGAGAGAATTGTTTCTACACTCAGTGAGTGCTCCAGCTTTTCCCCAGGGGTAGCTACTGGCACAAAGTTTGCAAACTCTGCATTCCAAAACTCATTAAATAATTTCTTCCAGTGAGAATGAGTTGAGGACATCTTCAAAGCACTCTGTAAACTTATGTAACAAACTAATACAATAAGAAAAAAACCCCTGTTATTTGTTTTGGAACAAAAAGAGTAAATTCTTTAAGCTGCAAGGAGTATGTGAAAATCCTTGATTTGTTTCATAAAGTGAGTAGTTAAAGCAGAAATGATGGAGAATAAATTCTGCTTTGTGACAATTTGGCTTCCCCAAAGTAAATGCATCCAGCAGCAGAGTTTGACTTTTTGAGCCTGGCAGCCACAGCCTGGGCTTCTGCTAGCTGGGCTTCTGATAGCTGGGCTTCTGCTAGCTGGGCTGTGCTGCTCGCTCCCATATAGGATAGAAGCATTGGAGAGGTTCAGAGAAGAAGATTTAATTCAAGTAGGTTAGCACACTAATTCTAGCACACAATTCACTGTAATGAATGAATGAGACTGGAATTTTCTGTATAGGATGACTGGATGTTGTTGCAGTTCTGTGCTGTGAAATCGCATGAGTATCTTCCTTAAATTTGAGAAAAGTGTTTAGGGAAAGGATATGGGTATGAAGAGCTTGAAAATGCAAAGTGCAGTCAAAGAAACAGAAGTAAGACCAGATCTGCTGGTTGTCAGATAATACATTTTTTTCTTTTGCTAAAAGTACTTGATGCCTGTACAGCTGGTACAGCAGAACAGAAAACTTGCTAAGATAAATGTGGAGCAGCCTGAGATCTGCACCCCACAGCAAATTCACCACTCTTCTGTGATGAAAAGTGGCTTGATAGTTCTTGACCTGTAATCTGTAGTTCTTTATGTTCCACCTCCAGCTCCTGCTGTATGAGTGGCTGACACAGTGTCAAGAAAATGTTTCTGTGCTAACTTTAAGTGTGCTTGTTTGCATGCCAAAGCAGTGTTGTCCTGGATTTCCACTAGCCCTGATAAACCTTGGCCTCAACAGAGGGAAATAGCCTGCTTGATTTCCGTGCTAATCGCTGTTCTCTCCTGGCTTCAAGTAACCAGAGCCTGGAGCTCCTCCATGCCTCTGAGGAGTTTTCCACTGTGCTGATAGCTAATTTCAAGGGCATTAGGAGCAATGGTATCAAGTAGTGCCAGACACAGGGGTTCTCCACCCAGTAGCCTCTGAAGGAGATAAGCTGGCTGCTCCTCTGTTGAGTTTCCTGCCAGAGTAAGAATTTAATTAAGAAGGGGGAGGACACCAGATATCATCTCCATCAAATATTGTTCTTCATGGAAACAATTCAACAACTTGCTCATTGTAATGTAATTACTGTAGCACACATTTTGTAATTAGAAGACTTAAATGACAAAAATAATTTAGTATTGGATCTTTTCAGGTTCTCACTTGTGTTTTTTTGTCTTAAAATGCAAAGCAAAATGGACATAAATATACTTAGAAGTACCTAAAATCACAGCAGAAACTGTTGGAAGAGCATTTTGAGAAGTCCAAACACTAGTCAAGAACTTCTGCAGGATTTCTTTTTCTTTCCAAAAGATGTAGGAGTATCCTGTAGCACTGATTCCTGATGTAATTAGTGGAGCCCTGTGGAACAATGTTTACCCACACTTAAGCAAAAGCTAGTTTAGTATATATTAAGCTACTTATGGATTTTCTTGCAATTTCGTCTTTTTACCATCACATCTAAATTTTTATATCAGATTATTTGAGTGATACTATTAACAGCTCTAAACTTAGAATTCAAATAATTGAATCCTAAACTAATGAGTCTTCAAAATAGTTTAGTTTAACTGATCCTACCATGTTGTTAAAATGAAGTGACTTAACTTTTAAATAGAAGATAGAAGGTGTAGTAAACTATTCAGATTTCTCCCAGAGCAGTAATCCTATCTTCTCAAAAGAAAGCAGGACACATTCTTGTGTCCTCTACTATAAAGGAGGATTAGTTTGGGCAAAACGTAGTAGCTAAAGTAAAACGAACTGAATCTTATCCTATGAATGTATTCTACAAGGACTTTAAAATAAGTCCTGATAAGGTGTCAGAATACAAAGGTATGAGTGAGGTATTTTTGTTGGTTACTTGATGGGATGGAAAGCCATTGTACATGGAATTTTGGAAACATTTGAGACATGGTTATAAGAAAGATTGATAATGTTGGTGGAAAACCCACCCATTTAATAACTGCAGTGGATCAGTTATGCACCTTTATATCATCTGTTGTGCTGAATAAAAAGCAGGCATGAACATGACCTGTGGATGGCATATTATCATAACCCATGGGCTATGCTGTAAAATGCACTGTTTTATAAACTCCTGGATTGGGTTCATGGAACTTTTTGAACTAAGAGATTACTAAGAGTCTTCATTAACTTTCTAGCTGCTTACCAAAAATATAACATTTAATAAGGAGAGTGCCCTAGTTCTACATGTCTAGCCTTTACCCTGTCCAAAAAGGAAGTTGATACGTCTTTTTTATTTCTTTTCTAATGGAGAAATCACTCCTCATTGGAAATAACACAAGAAATCAAGTCATCTTGCATCTAGCTGCATTTATTTCTAATGGAGAAATCACTCCTCATTGGAAATAACACAAGAAATCAAGTCATCTTGCATCTAGCTGCATTTATTAAAATGGAGAAATGGAGTTTAATGATAAAAGGTCAACCATTTTGCTTTAAATACATTTACAGTGATGATGGGGGTGTCTTTTTATTCATCATAGGACTTTTTAAAGGAGCAGGAGCCTACATATCTTTGGGGTTTTTTGAATATTTTATTGTCTAGGTTGTAGGCTCATCTGTATGAAGTAGGTAGAGGAAGAATTTTTTTAATGTGGGCAGGCACCTCCTTGTGAATTAGGGTAGAGGATGGGTGTTTTAATATTTAAATATTTTTTTATAGGTAGCTAAGTCTAGTCTTGGAAAGGTAATTGTTAGGACAGCATAGAATCAGAAAATGTATATGAGTAATGTGATAAGTTCTGGGTAATAGTGAATTACTGAAGATTGGGAGTTTCTGATCAGGAACTTTGTGTGAGGACTGGGACAAAAGCAGTGACAGGAAATGATGACATGCTAGAGTTATTAATGCTCTAGAATAGGGAAAATCTGGTTAAAAAAATTAAAATTAAATCAAACATAGACTTCAAAGTTCACTGTAGAATAGCAGTGTTTGTTATCAGTTTTTCTTCACTGCTGTTTGCAATAGGAAAACAATCTTAGTTTCAATATGCCTTTGAAGTTGTTGTCATTTTGTATAACTTGAGCTATCTTAAAGTATGTTCCATACATATTCCAACGAAGGAATAGAGTCCTCTATACCTTATCACTCTTAGGCATCTCTCTTAAGATGGATTGACTCATCCTCCATTTTTGTTTCCTTTTTTTGGATACTGTCCTGTTCCAAATTAATTTTTGAAATTCCAGCTTCATCATATTTGAAAGCCTTCCCAGATGCCGGGAGAGAGATCAGCAGTGCTTTTCTTTGGGATTTCTATTTCCTTTCCTGTCCTGAAAGGAAACAATGTTAGTAAAACTTAGTAGCAAAGATAAGACCAAACAAAATTGAGCAGAGGATACTGAGGCCTGCTTTAGGTGCAGGCTTTGAAATCAGGCTTTGAAATCAGGGTTTTGGTCTTGGTCAGATTGCTCAGAAGTTGTTCTTTTCTCCTTACTTGTGATACAGAGTTTCAACAAACCCAGTGAATGGAATAGTTGATCAAGGTGGAAGTTCAGATGGGCTGCTATAGCTGCAGTCCATTAAATGCAAGAGCATTTGACCATAACAGTGTAATCTGAGCTTTTGAGGAAGACATACTGTCTTAGGTACAGCTTATATGGTGTGTCAAAGTGACTTCTTTCTGATGGGAGAGGTAGGAATATCCTTCACTATGCCAAACTCCTAGAAATTATTTTTGTTTGTAGTCTAAACAACATTTCTGAGTATGTGAAACCAATTCATCAAAGTTTTCCACATTCCTGAGAGAGAAATTTCTAATCATAACTTCAAAAACTTGTTATAAAATAAACTGACATATTTTCCTGCTCAGTTTTCTAAAATGTAGGTTCTCTTCTCTGTTTCAAAATGTGCTTTTAGTTTCGTGATTATGGTTATAATTAAGGGACTAGTTAGAAAAAGTGTAGCTATAAAGTATAAACATGGTAACCAAAATACCTTTCAAAGCAAAGCAGAGACCCTATTTAAGCTGAATGTTTGTACACACTTGCATTACAATGTGTCACTTCTTAACCTTAAAAAAAAAAAAGAAGTTAATAATTTTTAAGAATTTGCACCATGCATCAAGACCCATAGGAAAATTGAAGACTTGAGACCTTTCTTCATCTCATTTAACCTCGCTGCTCCTACTTTAAACTAGTTGTGTAGATCACCAGAACAGTCTCAGTTGCTCACCCATGGCAGATTCCATCTGTTTTGGACACCTCTCTTAGAGTGGAGATAACCATCTTGTAAAAAGTAGCTTTTGAATGGCTGAATTACAGCTAACTTTGAGGACTTTATTTGTAGGTGTTCCTCAGGAAAGGGAGAAACTTGTTTCTCATCAGCTTTTCAAAGTAATTTAGATTATGAGGCACTGTTTGCTACGTTTCCTTTTAAGGAAAAAAGTCTGATTAAAACCCAAATACTTTTTCCACCCTCACAGTTGGTCATTTTTTTAGAATACACATACATCTTTTTGGCTAATGGAGAATAAGATGATGATCAGCACTTTCCTGAAGCATAGTTCATTCCTGTCAAAAATCAGGAATTTGTTAATTACAGGGTTAAAGAACCATAGTCGAAGACAAATAGTTTTGGAAAATTACTAATGCTCTTTCACTTTTTTGTTTGGCTTCATCAGAGTTTCAGCCATTGACTGTAGAATAAGAACAAGCATCTCACAACCCATGGATTTAAATTTAAAACATCTGTTATACTACATTATTGTTTATCTTTTAGTTTGTCTTCAAAACTCTGTTTTTTATAGTACCTACAAAAATCATGACACAAGATCGTTCAGAGCTTTGACTTTGGATAGGAGGAAAAATTGACTACAGCACTTGTCTTACCTTTGGTTTCCTCAGAGCTGACAGGGCAACATATGTTTCATGCTCCTTCATTTATGCAGTCATCCATTCTCATTTCAAAAACTATGCCCAGATCTGTTAGGAAACAACCTTGTTTCAGTTTGGACCTGCTTGCCTTTCCCCGTCGCACTGGAGAGGTGATGAAATCTTCATCCCTGGGGATACTGAGACTTTAGACAGAGCCCTGAGAAATCTCATCAGAGTTGGCTTTGCTTTGAGTGAGGATTGGACCAGATAGCCTTTGGAAGTCTGTCACTATTTAAGTTATTCTATTGCAGTCAGGGAAATAAAAAGAAAAAAGTAGTTTTATTTCTGTGAAGATGAAGCTGATACTTCTAATTTTCTTTGCTAAGGAAACAGTCAACACCAAACAGCATTATAAAATAAGTCCATCGTTACTTGAATGAGTCTTAAAGTCAAGTAATAATACATAAATGAATAGCAATATAATTGTGGATTATAATCTGCTATATATATGCATTTAAAAATGTGCAGGCAAATCTGTGAATGGTGGCATTGCATGTGGATATAATCTGTCTACCTCTAAGGTTTTTGGCACATAGAAAGCTGTGTTTTTTATGGTATTAAATGCAAGTCTCCATTACCATTTTGTTGGTGACAAAAGCTTATGAGTTGAACTTCCCGGAGTGTGACACTGCACTTAACCCACATGGGAAATTAAAAAGTATGGTGTTACTTGTAATAAGGTAATTGTGGTTTTCTTTCAAGACCAGTAGAACAACACAGCTATTATCGCATATGAATAGTTTTTTTTACTGCTTGGTTTTCTGCCCTTCTTACCCTCTTTATATATAATTTCAGTTGAGATGATCAGTGTGTGGGATATACAATATTTAGATTGAAAAATGCTTCTTATAATAACGGATTGTTTATTCTGGGATCTATTTCTGGTGGGGTTTTTTCTCCTTTTTAATTGTTTATCATTAATAGTATCAAATTTATTACATCATACACAAGAAAGTGCTGAACAATTTAAAGAATTTAAAAGATAACTTACGGGTTTGTTGTTTTGTTTTTTTCTTCTTACAGGCCTGGCAGTTGCGATTCAGCCATCTTGTGGGCTACGGTGCCAAATATTACTCCTACCTCATGTCCAGGGCTGTTGCCTCTATGGTGTGGAAACAGTGTTTTGCTCAGAACCCATTTGATAGGTAAAAACAGAGAAAATGTCAAGTAGAATGAAATGTCATGCTAGTTGCTTCTGGAAAACATGAAACAAACGGGGCCATGTAGGTTGATGGGTTTTTTTGATGCAAATTAGTTTTTATCGTTTTTCTTGGTTGTTAAGAGGATTACAAAACAGGAAATAACCATAGGTATATATATACTTTGGGACATATTCACTGGTGCAAAAGAACTTGTGTCGATGTTTTAAAATACAGGTGTGTCAGTTGGGAGGCACTGAAATCCCTATTTAGGTATAATTAAAGAGCATGAAATTCATAGATGCGTAATTGTTCGTAATTTTCTACCAAAATCAAAGCAACTGTGGGTATTAAATAAGCTTCATGTCACCAACTTCAAAGCTAAGTACAGCTGCTTATCCTACTCAGTTTGCTTTGTGGAATTAAAAAGTAAATTGTGAGATCACAAATTGTAAGCATTTTTATACGTTTGGTGAATGTTCAGGACATTGTAACAGAGCAACTTTTCCCCTTGGCACAACGAAGGCTGAAATGTTGTTCGCTAATTAACTTCTGTGAACACCAAGACCCACTCCTGTGTATAAAATTTGTCTGGTTCGGTTACTCATAGTGTGATTTCAAATGTAACTTGAATTTGAGGAGTCAACATGGAATCAGTCAGTTTCAGGGTGGAAAATTTCAATTGGTCCCTGTGTCTGAGTTCTGTAGAGATCCTAGAAGCAAATCTGAGAGCTGGATTGGTTGTGTTTGCAGATGGCTCTAACACCTGTGTTTCTCCAGGGCAATGGGTGAGCGCTATCGTAGAGAGATGCTGGCACACGGCGGTGGAAAAGAGCCCATACTGATGGTTCAAGGTAGAAAATAAATTATAACAGGTTTATTCCCTTGCAAAAGGAAGAAACTCGAGCTTAGCTGCTTTTCCCAACTTGGTCTTTTTAGTGTAATTACAATTTTCATTGGATTTATGAAAGAAAAATTAGTTAAGTGGACTGGTCATCACCTTTGTGTCATGGTCAGCAGAACTCCTTGGTGAAGTGTTGGAAAGGTTTTTATTACAAGGTTGTCTAAAGAATTCACAATAAAAGTATCACATACTTGAAAGAGGATAGATAACATCATTTTTGGATACAATAAATCAGTAACTTTTTCATACATGGAATTAATGATATCTCTGGTTATTTTGTATAGGAGAAATTGAACTTGTTTTGGCCACATCATTTCAGCATCATCAAAGTATCTTTGGTTGTATGGGTACTTTGAGTATACATTCTCATGAAATGCAACTCTGAAGACTAATAAAAAACCGTGGTTCTTTATTCATCTCATTACCATATTTGCCTTTTGATTCTGGAAAATAACTTTTAAAAACCATTCATATCCATAGCAAGAATACTGGTTTTCATACATTAAAAAAATAATGCCAGGAGAATGAAACAAGTTTGAGAAACTGCTGACTCCATCTCAAATTAATCAATGAGATCAGGATAAAGACTTTCCTATGTAATGTTGCAGGATTCAAACCAGACTTTTTGCATTACCTTTGCTGTTCCTAAGATGAACACTTGCTAAGTTCTTCATCTAATGGCACATCTTTCAGTTTTCTCTGAAATTCTTAATATTAAGGATAAATATGAATTCACTGGCCTCTGTTCACTCCATTTTAGTTGACTGGAACTTGTGGCAGTTTTTTCTATAGATAAGGATGACAGTGGTAATGTGTCTGTATTTCATCATGAGATTGGCACAGTTTCATAACTAGAACATTCCAGTTCTTTGACCCTTCTGTTTATATTTGAGGCCACGACCTCTGCTTTCCTTGGACTCATCATATATTAAGCAGCTGTATATTCTTTAGGTTGTCTATTTATATTTCTGATCTACAGGGTTACTTTTCCTTCAAAATGACTTTCCAAACTTCTCTTTAGTGTTCTTGAAGAGTTCGTGTTTGTAACCTTGAAAAACTGTAGCCCAAAATTGTGGATTAAGTAAGTAGTTGCAAGACAGGCATCTACATCTTTACAAACATAAGCAATTTTTGTATTATAAGTTGTATGGTGGAGAAAGAAAAAACGTTTTTAAATAGCAAATATGCTTATGATCTCTTCTCTTTCTGGGATATATTCTTAACTCTACTGAGCATGGAATTTTCCTGGAATGTCACAGAAGCTGTGCTGAAGATGCTGGCAGTATGCTTCCTTGAATCAAGTACTATTTGAATGAAGTTTTGAAATTTATCTGTGGATGGTCTTACAGAAAATCTATGGAAGTAGAACTGGCTTTCCCCCTAGTGTGTGATAGAACACAGTGGAATACGGTGCAGTCAGTTTGGGATTGAGAGTATGCATCAGTTATTATAGATAAAACTTGCTACTGAAATTAGGCTGAAAAAGTGATGTCATCGTCCAGGAAATTCCAAGTTTATTTTAAGTTTAAAGGAAAGCCAGATATAAAGTTTGGCAAGGTAGAGTGAAAGCACACAAACAAGTTTAACTCTTGTAATTCAGTATTTAGGTGTTTTAGGCATTTCAATATTCATAGTCCTCATGCTTCTGGTCCTCAATTAATCTAGTGCAGACAGTTCATTGGTGACTTGTCAGGACCAATGGTGAATGAGGAAGAGGAGATGGCTGTGCAGCCTAGGGCTTGAAGAAGAGAGCCAGCTTGTTTAAGGAATAGTTGTGCATGCTGCAGAGCAGTGAACTTGACATTAATGGTAGAATAATGGCATCTTTAGGGTGTGACAAAAGAAATTTGTATAAAAGATACATGGTTTGATTTTAAATTTTTTTCTTTGAGTCAGTAAATCCATAATCGACCAAACAACTGCAGTGCACCTGCTGGTGTGTTTTTTTCATGTGTAATAGGACAACGAGACAGCAGTGACTCCTCTGTGTCAGCATTAGCATGAGTAATAATACTGCTAATAAGAGCACAGACTGTGATTTACAGAAAACGGCAGAAGTTTTCAAGATGTTTTCACAGAATTACAGAACCACAGAATAGCTGAGATTTGAAGTGGCCTCTGGAGTTCATCTGGGCCAACCCCCTGCTAAAATAGGGTCCTCTGGAGCTGGATGTTCAGACCCATGCCCCAGGGTGCCTTTTGAATATCTTGAAGGAGTGAGCCTCCACAGCCTCTCTAGGTAACTTTGCTACTCTTGTTCATCCTCACTGGGAAAAAACTGTTTCCTGATGTTAAGAGATAACCCTTGTATTTCAGTTTTTGTGCCTTGCCTCTGGTCTTGTCACTGGGCACTACTGAGAAGAGCCTGGCTCTTTGCACCCTCCCTTCAGGTATTTATACCACTGAGCCTTCTCATCTCCAGGCTGGAGAGTCCCAGCTCTCTCAGCCTTTCTTCCTAGCAGAGACCCTCCAGGCCCTCAGTCATCTCAGTGAGCCTTTGTTGCATTCCCTGCAGTATATCCAAGTCTTTCTTGTCCTGAGGAGCCCAGCACTGGACACAGCACTCCAGTCATGGCCTCACCAGCTGAGAAGAGCAGAAGGATCACCTTGCTCAGCCTGCTGGCAGTGCTGTTCCTAGTGCACTCAGGATGCCATTCACCTTCTTTGCTGGCTCATGTTTAACTTGGTGTTCACCAGGACCCCCAGGACCTTTTCTGCCGGACTCCTTTCTTGCTGGGTGTCCCCCAGCATACACTGGTGCCTGGGTTTATTTCTCCCCAGGTGCAGGCCTTCGCACATCCACTTTTTGAACTTCTTTAGGTTCCTGTCAGCCCATTTATCCAGCCCGTCCAGGTTCCAGTGGATGGCAGCATGACCCACTGGCATATCAGCTGCTCATCCCAGTTTGGATGGCACCCAGTTTGGTGTTACCTGCCAACGACTGGACAGGACTGGATCCAGCATTGACTCCTGCTGGTCACTGGCCTCCAACCAGTTGTTGTGGCACTGGTCATCTCCCTCTGGGTGCTGCCATTCAGGCAGTTTTCAATCCACCTCCCTGTCTGCTCACCCAGCCCATGCATTGAGAGCTCCTCTGTGAGGATCTTACGGGAGACGGTGCCAAAGACATCGCTGAAGTCCAAGTAGATGACAAGCACTGCTCTCCCTTTTCTGCCAGGCCAGTAATTTCATCATACAAGGTTGGCAAATTAGTTAAGCTTGACTTGCCTTTGGTGAATCTATATTGACTATTCCTGATGGTCTTTTTGCTGTTCACGAGACAGAAAATGGTTTCCAGGATTAGGTGGTCCACCACCTTCCTAGGGACTGAGATAAGACTGACGGGCTTCAGTTCCTCGGGTTCTCCTTGCCCTTCCTGAAGGGAAGACGTGACTTCTGCTTTCTTCCAGTCTTTTGGTACCTCTCCTATTTTAATAGGTTGCTGGGAGTCGCCTTGCAGTGCCGTCTGCCAGCTCCTTAGCACACATGCGTACATCCTGCCAGGGCCTGTGGGTTTGTTTATGCCCAGTTTTCTTAAGTGTTCCATGAGCTGACCCTCTTCCATCAAGGATACATCTTCCTTGCTTCAGGTTATTTCCCTGGCCATTTCTGTATTCTGAATTTCACTTTTATACTCTGTGTTTCTTTATAAAGAAATTTTTTAAGATATTCAAGATCATAAAAATAACCAGAGTTCATCAGCGGATTCTTTGCTTGTGCATATCATGATGTTCATTTGTACACAGTGCAAAACTTAACAAACATGCTTGAACAACTCCCTGAAGAATGAAATCAGGGTGACTCAAGTGTTTTGACAAGAGAATAACTTGATTGCTGATTTGGAATTATTTGAAACTAAATCATAGAACGTACCTGATGAAAAAACTTTTATTTATACTTAATTGTTCTTTATTTTTTACCAAAATTGAGAATTTAAGGAGAAAAGTAAGAGCAATTTAATTTGCTTTGGTTCGATCAGCTTCTGATTCCTCTTGTTGCTTTTTTAAAAATTTTCATTATAGATGTTCCAGAATACTTGATTTCCATCTCATGTTGGCTTCCATCAGTTGCAAAACCGTGCTCCCATAGCAAATGACAAAACAGATATCTGATTAAAGACAGATTCCACCAAACTTTAAAGCTTGTTGATTTTACTCTTCTTCAGGGAAACAGTCCAGATTCTGTGCTCACTGGTGCCCTATTTCAGAAAGTTCTGTAGGTTGTTATTTCAGCTGGTTTTTTGTATGCGCTTGCACATGTCTGACTTTTGGATGTACATCTGCAGCCTCACCCTTGAAGTGCTTCCATATCTCATTGTGAAGTCAGCCCTGTTCATTGGCTGATAACAGGTAACTTCATGAGCACATTTCATTTATAGTTTCTTTGTTACAATTTTCTTCTCAGAAGCTATCTATTGTCTTTCTTTTGTGTTTGGATATGACCCTAGCTTTTCATCTTTCTCCAGCATGATTCCACAGATGTACTGATTAGAAAAGATAAAGGATCTGACCTGCCATCCAGTGGAGTTACTGATGAGGTTCCTGTTTGGACTAGTCTTTAACTGGGAAACACAATATACTTTTTTTGTTGTTGTTGTTTGCCTTTGATTCTCTTGGCATTTGTTTCATTTCAAAAACCAAAATCATAAAGGTTTTTTGAAACTTTTTAAACATTTTCTGAAGTGACCCCTTTTATCTTACCCTTTTGATGGTCAATCAAATACAGAAGTAGTCACAAATGTGCATAGCAGTAGCAATTGAAAATGGGTGAACAGTGCTTTGTCCAAGAGGCTTATTTTTTAAGAATTTTTCTTAGAGAGAAAATGTGTTTTGAGAAGAACTTCATTCCTCTGTCATTTTGTGTTGACCACATGGCTCTTGCAGGTTTTCTCCTTCCTAGGACTGCATAACATTAGGGATTCCAAATTCCTTTAAAGTTATATAACCCAGGTGTCCCTTCCAGGTCCAGTTGTGTGCTGGTTGCAGGTCTGAACAAGATTCAGGTGTGCCCCATCCCTCTCTCTCTCCCTTGGCACTCCCTGACTGGAAAGAAACCCAGGTGCATAGGCAGAAAGTGAATGCAGTGTGAAAAGTACTGGCTTGGATGTTTTGGGAACTGAGAACATGGAACATATGCTGGACTGCATTTCTCCTGCAGCCTTGACGCAGTCACATTGCCCTTGGGGTTTCTGAAGAAGTCCTCATGCAAAGTGCCTGTGCAGTTGTTCTTGATTTGTTAATGCTGTATTATATTGCAGACAGTCATGCTCAGCTCTGTGCCTGCATGGTAACCAAACCAACTCTCAAATAAACAGGCATTTGCCCCAATGCAGTTTGAAAATTTGCTTTTCCATGCCTCAAATTGTACTTCATGGAATAATTATGATTTGAAGAGGCTGCAAAAATCTTCAGATAATGATTGTATGTCTCTTTGAAAGTGTGAGAAATATACATAAATCCTAAAAGGTGATGTGAATGGCAACATATGTTAACTCAAACTACATAGACCCAAAATAATTAGTGTTCCAGAGGGACAGAGGCCAAATTTTGCCACAGGCTTTATTCTTCTCTCAATTTTCAGTGATTGTAGGTTATAGCTAACCATCTCTCAAAAGGGTGTGGTTAACCACAGTGCTGTAATGTGAAAGAAACTTCAAAGCAGAGAAGATAAGCTATGCAGTTGCCTTAGGCTTGGGAGAGACTGAGCTGAAATAGGAGTTGGGCTGAACGTATTAAAATACACTCCTAAATTTGAAAACTGCAAGCATCAGACCTTGTGGACATCTTACTAAATCATGTAGACTGAAGTGCTGAGTACTTACAATATATCAAAGCTGGTCTTGCTTTGATATATTTTAATGGAGTTTAAAGAGAGACATGACCATTCTTAACACATCTGTGTAGATGGTAAGAGGTTAAAACACAGCAATACCATCATTGTCTGTTTCTTTTGGAGCTGTCTACTCTAAAATCTGTAGTTATTTATTTCATAAGGGCATCATCATTTCACTACAGTAGGATTTCTTCAGCAATGACCTCAGTTACTCTTCATCCCTTCCTTGCAAAAGCAAAGTCTGTTAGTGTCTGCTTTTGATGTCAGTGATGGGAAAACAGCAATGCAGCAGACCACTAATGCAAGAAATTTGAAAACTGTTTTTGTTATCAAAAGCTGGAACTACTGGATAGGAGGTCATTTGACATCACTGTTGCCAGATGATTTTGAAATCTCCTGCATATTTAAAGCAAACCTTGTGGAGTCTAAATAAATACAATTTGTAACAAGTTTTGAGTGAGATTTGATGAGACTGAATTCAGCTGCACTAAAATACATCGAAGTGTACTGTAGTTAATTATATATCTTTTATTCATTTTGTAATATCCAGGGTTGGAATGTTTTTGTTATGATTTGCCATTTTATGTAAGAGGGGAAATTAGATCTACTTGAAGATAATCCCAGCTTCAGTTTCTTCTCTTCTGCTTAATCATTATACTGTTAGCTCTTCTTTTGCGATGTATTGCTAATTGGCAGAATAATTTTCAGCGTGTCAAATAATTGACTAAACCTCATCCAGACTGGCTGTTTTTTCATAAAGTCAGTTTTGGAAGGGGATTTTGGTATTGTGGGGCTTGGGGAGTGGTGTTTATGTCTCTTACGACCCTCTTTCTGTACCATCTATGCAGCATTACATCCATCTCTCTGTATTGATACCTGGTGAAGAAGGCATGACAATACATGTTCCAGTGGGCTGCCATCCATGTCACCTTCTTAAGGCATTCTCTCTGCTTCTGTGAAAACTGCAGGAAAATATGAGTTTAACTGGAATTTTTCCAAGGCTGTTAGGGAGCAAATATGCATGTCCCCCAGCCGGGAATCCGAGAGAGGGAGTCTGCAAGAGGCTGTGGCTCTCTGGGGAGCTCAGATTAGTAGCTGGGTATCTGTACACATCTGTTTCTCAGCCCAGCTCATAGCAAGCCATTTTTCATTGTGAACTGCAAGTAATTCCACAGCAATTTTTCTAACATTAGAGTAGGTGACAAGTTTACCGAGTACTTGGAAATATTAATTCTGTTCTCTCTCATTTTGAAAACAGTTTGACGCAAACTTCATTTAACAGCATTTCAGTCAACTTGTATATAGTACGAGATTTGTTTTCCTTTTAGTGCTTAGTATTAATCTACTGGGTCATGGCAGTTTGTGTTGACACTTGTAACATGTGTTTAAATCAGATTGAAATGGAATTCTGTAAAGTCTTAGCAAAAAAATTCTTTTTGGTTGCTCTCACCAATTTACTTTGAGCCGGTCTGTTTCCTGATGGGTTTTGAATCATTGTGTTATAGTAAAAGATTATGGTCTTTTAGCAGCATGCAATTATAATTTCCACCTAAAGTAAATATTGTTGAGGATGTGAAAGAATATAAATTTATGTTCAGTAGGTACACTGATCAGAAAGGGTAGAACAAGGTTATATTTACATTGGCAGTTGTCAGAAAGAACAGATCACTTCAAAGAAATACAAAGATTAAATTTTGCATTATTTGGCAGTTGTACTGTTGGGGTTTTTTTCTGGTACAAGTTATGTGGTAAATTTCCATATATAATCTTGAAAATATTAATAACAGTGAAAAGACCAACTTTATATAGTGCTGAGTACAAAGAAACATCTGAAAATAAATTAAAGGATATATTTTCATGCTTTCTAAAAATTGGGATTCTGGGGAGGAAGGTATGAGATTTTTAGCTGCTTTTTTAATAGAATTACCTGACAAAGTACTTGAGCACGAGTCTTCATTGTGCTAATATCCCTGTCTGTTATCCTGTAGCCAAATGCTACAGCTAACAGATTCACTAATTTAAATTCTTACTGAAAGGTAAGTCCTGGTACTGTAAAAAAACAAAACTAAAACTGCAGTGTATTGAAAATTCTTTTGTTTGGATATGTTTCATGCCTTGTTAAAAATTTCTTTACTTAAAATACTACTTTAAGTACTAAATTAAATGCTTCTAAGGTGTGTAACACTTGGAGGAAATAATTTTTTTTCTAGCTTGGTCAGAGCTGAGACTTAGCAGATAAGGATTTATATACCCGCTCAATCACTAATTTATTCAAGTCATTTGGAAATGACTGAGTCTGTGGTTGCATTGCTTTAAAAGATATATAATTCTCTGCTTAAACAAGATTGTAATGATAAAATTCAGTTAACAATCTTGAAACCTGTCAATTCTGTGAAAATATGTAATTAATGGGTAGCTTGAAGAAATTAAATAATCCCTATACACTGTAATTGCACTTACTTCTTGACAAAGAAACCTGATAGCTGTTTCAGTTGTATAGTGACATTAAAAGTTAGCAATAAGTGTTATTATTGACAAAGCTGTCAAGGTCACAGTATCCTTATGAAGAGTCTGTTGTCTTGCTTTTTTGTAGGTATGCTTCAGAAATCACCTTCAGTTGAAGATTTTGTGGATGCCCTTGTTTCAGACTTAGACCATGACTTCGAAACGTTTATCATGGACTCATAAAAATGTTCAACAGCACTGAATTCTTTCATGGAAGATTGCATATGTCTTCATAATTGTCGATAAATATTGTTGTGACTGGCTCTGCTTTTTGGTGAACACTTGTAAGAGGTAGACAATTCATGTTGATGGAACAGTAATAAATGTTTTCATTGGATCACCTGGTTTCATTTTTGAAGATGATGGTTTTCCATTGCATAGGAGCTTAAGTGTGGAATTTGAGAGAACAAATCCTCTAGCATGTACTGTTAGAAAACTTGATCTTGTTGGAACCTCTGACTAAATGGGATTTGAACTCATCTTCAGGGTGACTGGAGTGGTATGAATGGTCTTTTGGTGCAGACGTTGATTCAGTATTAGGGCTTACCTGTTGAGTATTGTGGCCCAGAACCATTCACACAGGTCTTTGTCACGTGCTCATGGATTTTCTTTAACCTTGTTTAACCACATTTCTTGAAGGAGTTCTGCACTGGGGAAAAGCAAATCGTGTTTGAAACAAAGGGGAAATTGGAAAGAAAGATGAAGCGGAAAACCAAGAGCTGTATTTGGGATAGGGAACAAAAAGATGGGAGAAGAAAAACTGTAGTCATACATGTCTGTAATGTAAAATTTTGGGGTGAGGAGGAAAGAGATATGTTTCAACACCTAAGAGAGACAAAGGAATAAAATAAATACCCCACAGATGCTTCCTAGTGGAGGATAACATGAAGGGTAGTGATGCTTTTGGAGCTGTGATGATCCATTGGGTGCATGTGTGGCCATGGTTTTAAGGAAAAATAATATGGTTAGGGGAGGAATGGAATTTACAAGGTGCCGTAAAATTGGTCTTGCTATTGAGTTAGTAGTTTTAAAATATCCAGCAGTATTGGAATTCCAGTTCCTAGGCTTGCCTTTTGCAGATCTTTCTCTGAGCTTCAATGTTCAAGTGTCTGCAGTTGTTTTCTGAGGAGTATTCTCCTGTTAACTGGGTCCTTTTATCTGTTGCTTGGATGTATTTATTTTATTGTGTGGTGGGGAATTCGTTTTGACCTCTTATTTTAAGGGCGTTACTGGATGAAGTCTTATCATGTTTTGGTGAATATGGATCTGCAGGCATTTTGGTGATTCCATTGCAGAGAACAATTAGTACAGAAAACACATTGGCAGTGTTGCTGCATAGATATGGCCTGAATCTGGTCTGCCCTGCATGCCTGCTCACGTGGAGTTTCCTTTTAATGATGAGTGGATGACTTTGGGAAACTGTTTAAAGTATAGGAAGGCAGGTTTTGGAGGGGAAACAAAATAATTCAAAACAAATATATTTTTCCAAGATAGGCTGGAAGCAGTTTAAGGTTGCACATTAATTAGTGGGTGATACACAAAGGGAATGTTATCAGTGGGGTTTTCTTTTTCCCTTTAAGTAAATTATGAAATGGTATTTGAGTGGGCTTTTTTTTTTAGAAGTGATGAGTTTTTCTCTAGGAATGGCCTTGTTGCTTAGAGGTCCTTGTAGGTTGTTAGAAAAGGTATCATAAGTCCCTCAGCAGAAATGCAGTGAAAGAAATGAAAGGAAGAGGACCAAGGCTGAGTGATGAGGGCATGTATCTGGGAGGGAAGCAAGTAGAGAATAGATTAAAAAACTTAGCCAGAAAAGGTGGATGTTTGGGAAGGGATAAATAAAAGTGAGAGCTAAATGAGTGATTTGGCCCCTTTGTTAGCAGAATCTGTGCTATTGGGTATCGTTTGATATTTTAACATATTTTTTTTACTGCCTGTTTTTGCAAGATGGAAATTGTTCTTGCAACACTGTCATTCTGTTAGAACTGGATTTAGGCATTTTTAGATGCTTTGATGAATTAGTAGTGGGCACATTTTCAGACACGCTCCACAAAAAGGCTTCTGACTACTACGGCTGAGTACATTCTGTATCTGCAGTTGGTCCCTGGGAGGAAAGGATGAATGGTTTTGCTTAGCAAACTAGGTGGGTATTTTGCTGTAAATTTAGTCATTAAAAAAACCCACAAAAACTAAATGTCAGTTTAGGTGTGAGTAAAAACACATTGTGAAGATGGGAAGGTCTGTAAAGAATACAACAGCTGATGAATGTAAATTTAACAACCCATAGTAGGGTATTCAATGGAAGTATATTTCAAAGGAAATTCAAGGGTGTTGCTAAGGGAGCCTTGTGGTGTTTGTCGCCTGGTTCTTGTTCTGGAACAAACTAACAATTATGTTTATCTGGAGTTGGCACATGTTGAAAGATTCATTGTGACAAAAAGAACTTAGCAAACGGAAATCTTAGTGCTGACACGGCCCTGGGAACTCCATGGTAAAGAAAATAAAGCATCATAATTGGCAGAATAAGCAGAGCATTTAAAATAAAGAGATTGCCCCTACATTTTAATTTGAAAGAAATTCAAGTGATGTTGGATCTAGTGTACAGATACCTCATCAAACTATATGTAGTAGTCACATTGTTTTATGCCCATGGCTGCTGTTACTTCCTTAAGTCACCGTCTCATTTGATCCTTCTGTAAACAACAGTCTTTTCAAGGTTTTATCAGAGTGGCATCAAACAATATCTTCCTAACATGAAACCAGATATCAACAAAGAAAGGCAGAAAATGTTGCCTTTTTCCAGAGCATAGTGGATTGCAGCTTATTGCTCAGATTTAGAACTCTTGGGATGTCTGACAAAGATGGGAGCTGGTAGAAAAATAAATACAACTCAGAACGACGGCTTCAGGTTTTTTTATGAGGAAACTCTGTTGACTCTGTTGATTTTTCTTTTATGAAATACCCTTTGAGAATTGAACAGTAGACATGATTAAGCCTCTAGAGAACATATTATATCACCACTATGAGCTTACTACAGAAAGGGAAATATTATTCTAATTTTTTCTCTTTTTTCGATAGTGTCTAAAAATGCTTCCGGCTGTTCAAATGTCTGATGCTTTTTCCTTTTTTTCTTTTCTTTTGCTTTTCAAGAGACTTTTATTTTCCAGCAAATATGTGTACTCTCAGTAACGTGAGACCTCTCTTGTGACCAGCAGTGTAACTCTTCGTAAATGTAAAAACCACTGTAATCCTTTTCCAGCATTCCATGCTTTCCCACTGGGACTGCTGAACTAACTATCCAAAAGTTGGGTTTATAATACTGTAACTCAGCATCATGCTTTTAATCTGAAATTTTACTATGTTTTGGATTTTAGCTGCTATGGAAAATTAAGTAGTGAACATCTTCAGAAGAAATTATAGCCTTATGCAATCCTGAAATAATAACACATAATTACAACACATCAGAAAGGCACAGGTGGATTACACTTGGAAGTCTGAGGTGTGAACTTTGCCTTTTTTTTTTCATGTTTGATGTGATTATTTTTCTGATTCACTTAAGATAGACTGAAATATTGTGTAATAATTACTTTCTGGTGACATAAATGCAGCTGGTGCTGCATGGAGTTTTCCGAACACCAAAGAAGATAACAGGAGCAAAAGGCAACATTTAAGAAGGCAGAGAAGAAAAGGGAAAAATTTAATATGGATTAGAAACCAGGCATGGTAATGGGTTGATACAGAAGCAAAATAACCTCTGAGTTAAAAACTTGGGCACAGTAAAAGAGGGTTTTATTTCCATAGCAGTAAATCTGAAATGGAAATTACAGCTTTGTCAGTAAGAGAAAAGGCAGAGGTGTTAAAAAATATTTCTGCTTTGTCTTCAGTGGAACACCAGATGGAAGAATTCATATCATATGTTGATAAAATCTTTTCTACAGATGTTAAATAGCTGCTTGTACAGCGAGTCAGACTGAAATCAGTGTGCAAAAAAAAAAAATAAGGGAGCTTAGTATTGTAGATGACACTAAGATGGAAATTAAGAGAAGATTGTAACAGCAATATTGATGGCTCAGAAAATATGCTTCTTAGTTTTTTAGAAGATTAAGATAATCATGATACAGAAGCACAAATTTGGAAGATTGAACCTTTGTCTGAAAACAAGTGTTTAATAAGAGCTAGTAGCTGAAATTAGACAAAATTGCATCTAAATTTTAGTTTATATTTTGACAACAGGGACGTGTGAAGTGGTGCTGATCAGCAGTAGCAATGTACATCAAAGCTGGACTGCTTTCTGAAAAACATGCCCTAATTCAGATTAATTCAAGGAAGCCTTGTAGCCTTAGGTACATCAGAGCAGAGCCATGTTTTCTGGTCCTACAACTGTGAGTGAAGAGAGTGTCTTTGGAAGGAGGTTTTTCCACAAGGGAGCAAGTCTGTGCTTGCGGGGTAAGTGTCCTGCTGGTGGCTTCAGGGCTGGGGGCAGCTCATGAGTGGAGAACTGGAAAAGCAGTGTCAGCCAAAGCACCTCCTCTGCTTGCTGTGAAGTGGGAGGCATTGTGCATCTGCTATTTCAGACTGCTTCTTCATGTAGTATTGGAGATTTTCTGTTCCCAGAGCCAGGGATTTATTTGCGTGCTGTTGAGAACAAGTTCAAGTTGGCACTTTACCCCAGCAGGTTTGCAGTACACCAAAAGGGGAGCATAACATTAAAATTAGAAGACTTAAAGAACTTGAGAATTGAAGATGCACGATAGCAGACAGCAAGCACTCGGATTTCCCTGGGAGAAGGACCGTGGGAGAACAGCTAGTGTGCTCAGGGAGGAGAGGGAAGGAGATAAAAGATAAGGAAGTATAAATCAGCACCGGTAGGACTGTCTGTCGGCCCTTCTGATCTTGCCCGGGCTGAGATTTGTTTACTTTTAAGTCTGCCGTGGCTGCTGCTCAACAGCTGGCACATGGAGCTGCACGGGTGTAGGAAATCGTTACGACTTCTTGTTTGGAGGAAGTATCCAAAAAATCACTTAGAGACAAACTACTTAAACCAGAGGCAAAGTGGTGATACGGATCTGGCAGCATGACTGGTCAGTGCTCTGCTGCTGTGTAGGGTTAAAAGCACAGAGGGAGGGGAGTGGGATGCCTCTTGCCAGCAGTTGCCAATGAGCCTGTAGCTTCTAAGGCAACTTGTAGGTGGCTAAAACTTGCCATTCTGGCTGCCTTCACTCTTGATGAGAAGGAACAGATGCCTTCAAAATTCGGTATATCCTACCAGTCTAAGGATAGGGATGAACCGGCTCTTGTATGTGCCTTTTATTGCTCCAGTAACTAGAGAGAGCGCAGATGGTTGGAATAGAAGTGTCAGGCATCCCGGTTTGAACTCAGAACACCTGTCATACATGACTGAGTTCATGCATCATTGACAGCATCATGTAGTACAATATTAAAATAGGGCCAGAAGATGCTCTTAATTATTCTTCAGGACATTTTGGGTTTTATGAAGTGCCTTTTGGCCATTGTCCCTCTGACTACTTACAGCCCTCTCACTTCAGTCCTTAGACACCTCCAAACGCCTCCTTCTCTGTCTGCTTCAGTGGGGCACGACCCAAGGGGGTAGGAGGAGGTGAGGGATGATCTGGAATCTGACTCTGACCTAGGGGTTGTGATCATGTCAGAGAAAAGCAGTGGCAGCACGGCAGGTTCTTCCCACCCTGTCCACACAGCTGGTGTGGACGCTGCTGGTGCCCATTCAGCCTAAAATTTGTGTCATGCTTGAACAGCATTTCTCATCTGCCTTCCCCGTGCTGCAGGAAAGCTGGGCCTTGGGAAAATGCCCTGAATGTGATCCACCGAGAAGGTGAAGCGTTGCCAAGCTGGGCCAAATCAGGATGGATGAGCCCCTTTGGGTTACAGGCCACAGGACAGCAGCTCTCAATACACTGCAGGCAGCTGCACCTCATGAATAATAGTAATTTATCAGGTAGGTGTTTGTCCCTTGAACATGGTCAGAAGCCAGTGTTTGGCTGATGTTTGCAGCAGCTCTTAACCTCCTCTGGCATACTCACAGCAGATTAGCAGGGCAGTTGTTAAAAATAATCTGTTTATTAATGGTGCTCTCAGAAGTAGCCTTAAGGCTCAATCATAGCCTACTTTCACTATTCAAAATATATATGAAAATGTGTATAAAATCAGAAGGGCTTGCTGGTTTCACATAGTGCACACTCCTACCAACCACTCTTCCTCACAAAGATGAAATCCAGTTAACTCACCTTGAAGCTCTCTGCACAGAGACAAATCCTCATCCTGCATAAATTTCCGTAGCTCAAATGAAGTTATTAAAACCCCGTGTTATTTATACCTGTTGAGTGTTTTCCCCCACAGTCATTTGACAGCATCCCAGCTCCTGGGAGCTGAGCTGCATCTGCTGTGGGCAGCCAGGGGCTGTGCGGAGGCGGCTGAGTGACAGCCGGGGAGGAAAGGGGTGCCTTCAGCTTTGGACTGCTGATAGTGCTGGAGCCTACAAGGGACTGCATTTCTTCACATGGATTTTAGAAATGCAAAAGGCATCAAAATTGCCTTGAATGTCTTGGCTTACAATGGTTCTCTTGACATACGGTGTGCTCAGTTTTCTGCAATTCATTTCCAAGAAGAATATAGTTGTAACAAAATCATTTTATAAGAGAGCCCCAGGGGAGCACAAGTGATAGAGCAACTTTTATAACATACTAAAACTTCTATAAAACTAATTATATGTGTTATCAAAATGATTCATGCTAGCCAGAGTAAATCCCACTCATTACAAATGAGAGTTGAAGTGGCAGTTCACTGTCTCTTAACATTTGCACAAAGAGTGTCTGCTCCCTGTTCTGTCACAGGGAGGTTGAGAAAGGAATTCCCCAAGAACTGGAGATACCACTGCATGCTGCAAGAAAGAGGCAGCGCCATTAGGGTCCGTAACCCAATTCAGCTGACAGTGGCAAGGTAAGTTCTGATCAGACCTGATTCCTCACCATCGTGACAATTTTTCTTCTTATTTTGCTGTAAGTTTAATTTGCTGTCTCGCCCTAACACCTGCCCAACAAACGTGTCCTTCCTGCATGGAGAAGTGCCATGTATCTGTAGCTATTGCTCTCGCTGAAACTATTTAACGTTGAAGGTCTTTTGCAAAACAGTGCTGAATTGCTGGCGGTGTTTTCCCTAAATAGGGATTTAGATAACTTGTGCTACTTAATCAAATTAGCTATCTTTGATTTGATCTGGTGTTTAAGCCAAATTCACAAGACAAAGTGGTTTAAATAGTTTGTTCAGTTTCTAATCTCTCTTTTCCAAGAAAATCAGCCTTTATTTCTTTATTTCGTTTGTTTCTGACAGTCTCAAATGTGTGTGAAAAACTGCTGTAGGCTGGCTGAATTCAGGGAAATAGCTAATTCGACATTCAGTTTCTTGCTTTGTGAGCTATCCCATTTTTCATGCCTTTCCCTTGGTCTGTCACAAGTGTCTGTCAGCTGGTCTGGCACCTGTGCCTCGATGGCTATAGTCTGTATTTTTTTTCTTCTTCCCTGATTCATGTTTGTTTCTCATCCCATCTTGCATCTCCAGCTTTATCTGCTTCGTTTGGAGCAAAAAACCAAAAAAGATGTTTTACAGACTGCAGTGGGTCAGTAAAAGCTGAAGACTTTTATAACTTGTCTGTGTGTCGGGAGCCTTCGTGCCAGCTGAGAACATTTCACATCCCGGTCAGCACACCCTACGGAATGGGTCACTTCAGGGTAAGCTGCTCAGAAGAGCAGGACTTGTTTAAGCAAACAGGACCCTTGAGCTTTGCTCTTCCCCTTTCATTATTCACGTGGGGTTTTAGGCTGCAGAGGTGAGGCTGTGCACCTCACATCAGCGTCAGGACTGGAGAAGGAGGCCGTCAGCTCTCATTGTCCTCCTCGCCCAAAGACCCCGCTGGTGCTCCAGCTGTAGGTAAGAAAATCCATCAGTGCTCTCAGTCAACTACAGGACATACACGTGAATGCTGCATTAGCTCTGGACCTCTGAAACAGTATTTAAAGGCCAAAGTGAGTGTGGGACTTCTGTGGTTGTTGAGAGGCTTTGTTAACAGTGAGCTCCTGAATAGTTGTTTAGTTATCAAGACCTGGAATAATAGTCACAGTATGAACCTGGAAATGGGAGAAATAGGAAGCTGGAGCTGGTGGTTTGGCTGACATCCTAGAATTATATTTTATTTCCCCCTGAGTGTTGGGGGAAATGGTGGGGCAGGTGAAAAGTTTTTGTTTTCTGCATATTGAAGAAAATTCCTTGCCAAATCATCAAAGCCAGTTTGGGGTCCTTTCATTTATACTGCTGCTGCTTCTGACTACTATCCCCTGACCTGAAAGATTTTATTTATCTTTCAGGTTAGATTTGAATATGCTTTCTTTGGCATAACATAGTTGCAGGAAATCCTTCAGATAAATGTACCCCGTTTATGCTGACTTACCCTGCAGAGGAATCGCATCTGGACTCGGGGTGTTGCTCTCCAGCCCTGCCATTCTGCCAGTGAGGCTGATGCTGGGAGAGACAAGCTCTGTCTCTCTGCAGGCAACTCATTCTCCCAAATTTTATTTGCTTTTTTTCTACCTATACCGTAAATACTACACCCTACACATTGCTATTTGTAATAGAAAATAACACTAACGGAAAGGCAAGGCAGGTCTCTGGCAGGGCCAATGTGCATCTGTCTGTAACCTCTGTCTTTGTTATTATTCATTATTATGTGCTAAGGATGCAAATGCCCCTCCTCTCCTTTCCTCTCCCCTCCCAAGAAGTATTTCTGCAGTGGCAACGTACTCAGGCAATGAAATGAGGTGGCTGATCCAAGTTTCTCCTTCCTGAATCCCAAGAAGGCACCATTTTGCTGCAGACCTACGTTGCTGGTCCAAGGGCTGGCAGCCAGCACGCTGCCAACAGGCTGCTGGCACCTGCCAGTGAGACCGAGATGTGGTTCCAGCTGCAGGGCAGCCAACAAATGACTGTCCGTGCGTGAATCTCTAAGAATTCAAATGCGAATAAAACAGCTCGCAGTGGAAGGAAGCACTGGATCCAATTTGGCCACTGTTTGGAAAAGGGTAGGTGTTCATACGCCTACCAGAGGTCATTTGGGGCTTGTAACATTCCTTGGCAGGGCCCATGGCAGCCATACTGGTATTTTTTTACTCTTCAGGAGTACTGGGACATTTGGCGGCAGCTTCCACGTCTCGCTCCACTTTCAGGATCATCAGTGGGGCTGCTGAGCTGCAGCTGTGCAGAGGAGACTGGGGCTGCTCTTGCTGCTCAGCAGCATAGCCGCAGTGTCAGTGTCCCAGGCGTGTTTACGACTCCCATGGCTTTTCCTGTTGGCCTGAGCCTAGTTTGCCTCTTCTCCTTCTCCCAGAAGAGGGATGCTGCAGGGAGTATCCCTCTTCACAGTAACTATGACAAATGGCAGTAGTTGTCAGCTGGCTGTTTACAGTATTTAAATCATAGTTACAAGTCTGAGCTCTGCGTTCACATTGGAGAGGTGGGATCAGCCAGCTAAGGAGTAGGTAATTAAAGGTCCATCACAGCAAGCTGGTCTCAGTGGAGCCACGGTGATCACGGTGAAGACACTGCAAGCAGGCACTCAAGTGCATTCCCTCAGCTGCCTCTCCGAATTCAGGGATCAGGGAGTGTAGGCTGCTTACAAGTGTGTTTGAACTGAAATGTGTATGGCACAGGTGTGTTCATTGAAAAAAGGGATTCAAAAAGCTCTAAAGAGGGAATTAAACCTTGCTGAGGCTCACCAAGAAAATGTTGAGATCTTTTATTTTGACTGGAAACGTGTAAATCACCTGCATACCTGAGTCAGACTTAAAAACTGCTTTCAGAAGTGTTTATACAGAGAGAGCCCGCTGTCACTGTCTTCATACAATCCTAGATTGGCATGATGCAAATTTTACTCTTTTCTAGAATCTGTGTACCTTATTTAGCTAATCTCTGGGCAGTTTTGTACATCCTGCATTGCATCTTGTCTTCTCCTCCCCTTTGGCTTTGCTGATGTATCTTTTTCACCTTCCCATGGCTTTCACCCCTCAGTGCTGCTCTGAGTTGGCTGCTGGCTACACCAGCCCTCTGCACTGTTGGAATCCCTCCTCCTTGTCAAGATCTGCCTGAGACTTTGCTTTTGCTTATTTAAAGTGTAAGAGAAGCATTGATGTGTCACACTGGTGTCAAGGGACCAAACCCCTCCCCAGTACTGCTCTTCTGCCTCACTGTGGCCCTTGGGGGGTCTATCCCAATGCTCAGAGCCCCATCTGCTGCCACAAGCTGTGGTGCCTGAAGATGTGGTTCCTCAGGGTACCTGAAGCTGCTGGGCTGAGCCATGATGCCAGGGCCAGTGGGCTAATTCAGCCTGTGAACAAATGCCACAGAGCTATGTGGGGTAAAAGGAATCAGTTCTGTGACAGTGGAAAGCAGCAGCTCAGCCCTGCCATGGCCTTCCCAGTTGTAAAAGGCAGAACTAGGTTGGGATCTGCCCTTGTTGCAGCCCAGGCAGTTCAGGTGCTGCTCATTGCAGCAGGGTGTTACAAACCATCTTGTTCTGTAGCTCTGCCGAAAGCAAACACATGGTGAATTGGCCTTCCAGGTGTTGCACCAAATTCAGGGGTGAGACTGGGCTCATGTGATTTACACATTCTTCTGTGCTCCTGAACTTTAAAATCATTCCTGTTACACCAGTTTTTACTTCCACACTTCCTCTGGCTGCAGCTTTGCCCATCCTTTACT
Source organism: Atrichornis clamosus (assembly GCA_013400975.1). Taxonomy (NCBI): domain Eukaryota; kingdom Metazoa; phylum Chordata; class Aves; order Passeriformes; family Menuridae; genus Atrichornis; species Atrichornis clamosus. The sequence goes on from WBMZ01008773.1 coordinate 82,794, forward strand.
CATTGCCTCTGAATTTGGACTTTACAAGGCCAGTCACTGCTTCACACATCATCTTCTCTTCTTGGGTCTCTTCCTGGTGCACTCTTCACCTTTTCCACTGGGCAGTGTATCAGCAGGGACTTCCTTAGCCTGGCTTGAACCTGGGACTCCACAGAACCATCTCAGCCAGGAGGAGCGTGATGGTGCCCACTTTGCGGGAGTTACAAAGAGATGATGGGTCCTCAGCTGGGATCCCCCAGCAAAAAGCCTCTACAAAAAAATCCCCATCCGGAACAACACTGGAAGAGCTGGCATGTGCTAGTGCCAACATTTTCAGACAGTCCTAAATCTGGGTTTTCATTCACCAAAAACTGATGCGTTAATTGCAGACAAGAGTGCATTCTTCAGCTGCTGGAGGTCCATGAGCAGTGGTAAGGAAAAGGCTCACTCATTGAAATTAGTTTGCAGTTTCCCACTCCATCACCTAATGAAGTCCCAGAGCCAAACAGACCAAATGCAAATGCTCCTTTGTGGCCACATGCCACAGCACGGCAGGACATTGCAATGCAGTGCCCGCTTCCTGTGTAAAAGCCAGTCACCCACTGGAAGACTTTGAGCAAACACCACCAAAACACTTTGCAAAAGCAAAGGGAGAGGCAGACGTCCCTATAACACAATATTGCTCCTGCTGCTGGGACAGACAGAGGAGCTGCTGTGTGCAGCAGCTGGGGCAGGTGAGGAGCTGCAGAGGGACCGGATCAGCCAGAGCCCAGCCCTGATCAGCAGCAGAAGGGACTCTTGAAAACCTCCATTTTAGGGCCCTATAGTTTTCTTCCATATCGAAATGTAAAGATTGTAACAGTATAATACAAAAATATTTAATTCTATCATTTAGATGTGGTCTGTTCAGCAGCAAGAGCTGATGAGGTGGAAGAGGTGAGGGTCTGAGATGGGCATGGGGTGCTGTCAGCGAGCCTGCAGGGAGTGGGTGGGTGATCCCTGCCCAGGCATCTCCTCCCACTGCCCATGGGCACTTGCTTATTTTGGCCCAAATTAGACTGGATTCTTTGTTCCACTTCCTCCATGTTGCTGTTCTGAAGTTTTTGAAGTGTTTTAAAACATTAGTGTGAAAATAATTTCAGTTGAACAAAAATAAACAAATAACTTGGATGTGATTTGGGCTGATTTATAATTAGCAGTTCTAAGCAAGAGACTAATTTAACTGTCTCATCCTTTCTGCAGTAACTCCTTTGTTTTGTTGATGCTGTTTTCCGCCAACCTGAGCGCACGGGAGGGAACGGCCTGCTCTGTCTCAACTAACAGGTCAGCCCAACCTGCTTTGACTCATCCATTTAGGAAATTGAGTTGAATACCAGGTGTGCAAGGTAGATCTGATATGAAGTGTTATTTATTTTGCTATGGTATTTTGTGGTAAGATTACCTCAGGGAAGAGAAAGTGACTGTTCCAGGCCAAAAAGGAGGGTGGCTTTGTGTTTCCAGTCATTTCAAACCACTATGCTTCCCAACTGTCCTGCCTGTAATCTTTTCTAGAGATAATCTTTTTTGCAGTACTTGAAGGTAAGTCCTGTTATCAGCAATTTTTAAATATTGTCCTGAATAGCTCTGCCTCGCTTGCTGCTGTGACAACTTCCTTATCTCTAGTTTCATGGAGGGTTCTTGCAGAAAAATCCTGATCGGGGCATGCACTTAAAAATCACCATTTTAAGCACTAAACCATTATCTTCCATTTTAGAAGCAGCTGTCCACAAATAGGAGTCCAACCAAATCGAGTCCTGGGCAGATTGGCTTTGAATGTGAGCTCTCTGCCTTTCTAAAAGCAAGCTTTACCTCGTGTTACATCCTCCAGGTTCATGAAATCAAACCCACAATCCTGTTTTCCAGTGGTGATGGGGGAGCAGACCAGGCAGTTGAGGAGAATGAGAAACCCAGGCCTGAGGGAAAGAAGGCAAACAAATGCCTGAAAATTGCAGCAGTAATAAATACGGCAGGCAGGTAGGAAAGAGTCATAAAACAGGAGGAGAGGAGATAAGAGAGAGAGACATTCCTTTCCTGAGTGGAAAGAGCCTTCAGTGCGAGTGCAGTGTGTTACTATTTCTGACACTGGGCAGGGGATGGGGAGGACAAATCCTCCTGTGACAAGAATCAGGGGTAAACGCAGCATGTCTTCTTCACAGAATGGATTTTTTTTTGCAGACTAAGAAGATAAAATGCCTGGTGTGCTTGAGGGGTAGGGCAATTCTAAAGATTAGAAGAGTTTTGTTTCCTACTTGTTTTCCCATGCAGCCCAAGGTTATTTAGCTAAACTTTTAATACACAAATGGGAATCTTGCTGAATGATTCTCCAGTACAATTTTTATGTATTCTTTTTTCTCGTCTGTTTTTTTTTTTTTAACTTTGTTTTGTTTTGTTTGAATCATCCATAGGCAGTAGTTCAATAATAGACTTCTAAAGAATGGGTTACTGGTGTGGGTTGGGGTTGATCTGGTCAAAGATGTGGGGTTCTTTTTTTCCTGGCCCAGTTACTGGGCCAGGGGACAGAGCAGCAGCAACAACATGAATCAGCAGCTCATTCCAGGGCCATCTTCTGGGTGACACTAGGGTATCTATTTCTTTTCCATGAGAAAATGCAGTACAAGTTAAGCAAAATCTGAGTACAGTCTTTTTTTTCTTTTGTCCACAAACTGTGGTAATTAGGAAAAGAACCCAGATTGTCAGGCATTTAAACCCTCCAGCTCTTGCAGCATGGAGTATAACAAGGCCAAACCTAAAGACAACTTCTGCATCCTAAGATCAGGTAAGAACTGCAGGAGTATCCTCAGAGGAGCTGCAGCAGCTGTAGACCTTTAACTGGATGAAAAGAAAACATTAGAAAGCGAATCCAAGGAGCCTTGAGTCCAAAACTTCTTTCAGTTATTTTTGGTTCACCCTCTCAGCTAACAGATGATATTAATTTATTTTTACCTCTTTCAGCTACTGCAGTTACAAGACTGATACATCTGCAGACGGTGCAGTATTCCATCTTTGGGGATTTTTAGGCTTCCAAGCACTTTTGCAGCTGATCTCTGCATATCTGGACGTTCCAGCACTGCACCCTGTTCTCCCCTGGCTCCTGCAGCTGTTGCTGCTTCCCCCAGTGTCCAGAGTCCACTTGCTGCAGAAAGGCAATGAAAAGATCTCTTCTCTAGAAAAAGAAAGCATCTGAGCTGTAAATGCAACACGACCTCCTCAGTGACATCCTGTGTATTAGGCAGTAAGGCATTTCTCAGGAATCCCTGTTACAGCACTTGTCAACACCTTGAGTAAACTCCAACACTATGTATTTGTTGTTGAAAGCCACAGGAGATATAATTTATGGCATTCTTGAGCTCTTCCCTGTGGATCCCATAGTCTCTCTCATTGTACTAATGATAGGGCTGAACCCACAGGGCTTGCTTCTTTTAACCCACCAATACAATAGGCATTTTATCATCTAAAGGATTTACAATTTCTTCTGCCTGAGTCCATCTGTTCTGCTTGTTAAAGAACAGTTCATGAAGATAACGTTGAGGTAGTTCTGGCTCATAAAAAAATTGATTCGTCCTCCCTGAGTAACCAACAAATCCTCCAAAGTTTAAAGTATATTTAAAGATACAACTTAAACTGAGGATTTCAGTAGATTGAGGATTTTACATGGAGAATAGCTGCACAAATCTTCCCAGAGAAAGCTTCCTTATGTGAGTTTTTAGAGCATTTTGTCATGGAATATACATTTTTCCCATCAAGGATTTTTGTCAAAATACCAAAAAACTGTGATGAATTTTAACAAAATGTAGTGCAACGGTTACTTACTGGAATATTATGGGTCTGTTTTGCTATCTCAGTCAGAAAAAAATTCTCACCCTTGCACAGGTGCAGTGTTCCCTTAATTGTTTAACATCCTAAGGAATAAGGTTTAACGAAGTTGAAACTATGATAAAGCAACACAACTATTGTTGTATCTAACAATGTAAAACGGCACCAGGTTGGTCAAAAACTTTCTTTTTTTTTGCAACAGAGAGACAACAAATGGCCAAACTGATACTTGCTGTTGAATTTCTTCAGGTTAAACTCAGCTACCATATGTTGCAGGAGTCAACATAAAATACCCAAGAAAGCACATTTACAACATATGGACAAAACGGGTGTGTTAAATGCTGTTACTCTGCTGGTTCCAGATCTTCCTCATTTTGCTCTGGAGTGACAAAGACTATGTGTGTTTAAGTGAACGTGAAGTTAGAGAAGTAAGGTGGATGTAGACTAGAGCTTTAGTTTGGCTTTTAAAATATGTTTTGCTGTGTAATGGCCCACTTTGCTCTTTTTTTTTTGGCACACTAAAAGCTAGATATCCTTTTCTCATTATTTTTATTCTCATAACGAATAACCCCTACTGTTCCTGTTTTGCTCAGTGTTGTTCTGTTGAACACCCCGTGTGTGGAAGCACGTGCACATGAGTGCACTTCCCCAGCACAAACATCCCGGAGATCCCCACCAGCTGAAGGGGCTGGGGCAGCTGCTGCACTCTTGGCATCTCCAGCAGGGCCAGGCAGGGCCTCCAGGTGCTCCCGACCCTGAGGGAGGAACTGCATCCACTCCAGGAGTATTCCAGTGTGGTGCTCTGAAAGTCCTGGAAGGGAGCCATAGTGGAGTGGCTGTAGGTCTTTATAGCAACTTTTTTTTTCCCCAAGGCTCCCATATTGACCTATGAAATGTCTGGGGCACTTGGATTCCTGCACTGAAAGGCCGTTTAAAAAATTTGAAAAAGAACCTTAAGTATTTTTTCTTTTTTAAATTTAAAGTTCTCAGTTCATTTTTTTAATCTCTGCCACATGCAGAAAAATGCTTGTATAGTGTACAGGTCTCCCCTGAATTGGTTCACAGTGTTCTGCAATTTCCTCAAGTCTAAGGACTTAGGAATAAAATTCCTAACTGACCTGGCCCTGCCCCAGGTCATGTGCAAGGTGATTGGTTTATTATTTTATTCTACTACAGAATCCATCTTCATGCACACATACACATTCTGCATTTATATATGTTTATCATTACGTTCCAGTGACTGATCTGATACAGATCTGGGGCAAATCAAAATGATCTCTTGCATTTCCAATGGTTTAATTTTTTCCAAGCTGTAAATCAGTGCTCTTCCTTATACTGCTGGTTACAAACTAGTTTTTGGTATATTAGCTGCTATACTTAGGGGAATTTTTGCATACTCAATAGTGTGTGAATTGTCCATCCACAAATTGAGACTGAGACCTGGGCAGAAGAAATGGAAAACTCCACAAAGACTGAGGCTCAGGCAAAGCACTTTCTAAAAGCTGCCTTCTCTTTTTGTCAGCTTTTCCACCAATGCTTTAGAAAAATGTCATTTATAACCTTTTGAACAAGCCAAATCCCCCTTTGTCAGGTCAACAAAAAAAAAAAGAAAGAAAAAGAAAATAATCCAACTGTGATATGGATTTAGAAAATCAAATGATGGGAAAACCCCCTCAGTCTTACTCAGCTGACCCTGCTGTTGAAGCTGTGGTGCTTGTTGGAAGCCTCAGTGTGCCCCCAATCTCCACCCTCTCCACCAGTACACTATTACAAAACATTTCCTCTAATCCCATCATTCACCACTGTTGTGGAAACCAGCGGGCTCCCCAGCAAATCCACCCACTATTATTTTTATCCCATTGAAGGCGCTACCTTATCGGACAGAATCGAAATGGCTCCTGTGCAATGTGAAGAGCAAGTGGGCTTTACCATCACTCATGCCAAAACTAAATATGGATTAAATTGCACCCTGCCAGCACAAAGTGTGCATTGTGTGGCTCTGCTCTGCTGCACCCAGCCTCAGCTTGCTCTGTGCCTGATAAAACACTGCACACTCCTTCAAAACCCCTTTTCTGAAAGGGCAAAACAAAGCAGCAGTGTCTGCGCTGGAATGTGCTGCAGGTAGCGATCTAAACCTCCATCCCCAAAGACAGTGAGAGGATTAATTTAATGCATGAAGGTTGTTGCTTGGAGGGACTTCACAGGAATGCAAACCGAAGGCCCTCAAAGAGCCCACAACAAAGGGAAAAGCCATGTGATCTCAAACTCCTGTAGGATGAGGAGCACTGGATTAAGAGTTTGTAGAAAAGGCAGGAAATACTGTTGTACTGAACAGCAAAGCAAGCAGGGAAAAGATTTTGGGGTGGGTGGGGTTTTTTGTAGACCTTATAGAAAGCTTGGCTGGAAAATTGCAGCCTTGGTACTGACATTTATATAGTAACTGATACGAGCAAATGTCTGCAAGTTTTGTGGTCATATATGTCATGTGTTTTGAGTTATACTTTGTTTCCAGATAAAGCAGAATACATAGCTGTTTTTCAATTCCTGTTTAATTCTCGATTTTTTTTATTTTTGTCAGGGGCACTCCGTTGCAATCCTAGCAGTGCTGAGTCACGAAGCTCCCTGTATTGGCACACAGTGACCTCTCAAACATGCCCCGTGCTGCTGTGCAGACCTGCAGCCCTCCACGTGAACTAGCAGGATGATCAGGTGGGCTGGGCATGTGAACTGCTGCCATTTCTGACAGCCACAGCGGAAAACAAGTAGACTCAGGAGGGCAGCACAGGGGTATAAGGAGTCCTTGCCATTCTGGGAAGGTGATCCCCAGTTGAGCTCTAACTATGTACGTAAAAGACTGTAGAAATAACAGCAATACACAGAGAAGAACCAACGCGAAATTTGCTCAACTAAACTAGTGACAGGGACAGAGCAGCCTTCAAATTTCCCCAAAACTTTCCCCCTAAAAACCAATAGTGCTACCACGCTCCAGCACAACCACCCTGGCTGTATGTTATCTGCCATCCTGCTCTGGATTCAGTTTCCAGTCACTGCTTATAACTTTACTATGAGTCATGCAATTGTATGAAATTATCAAATTACTCTTTCTTCTCAGTCTGACTCTCGTCAGTCAGAGCGTGCCATTCCTTTCTTAATCATTTAAACTGGGGCCATGACTCCAATTCTGTTTCAAAAATACAGCTCTTCTCACTATTTACTTTTCTGTCTTGTCTGCAACAGCCTACTTGTGTGGAGCACCAGGTTCTCTTTTCTAAGACATTACAAAGACAGCAATCTGTGGTGCTTATCAGCTCTCCCCCCACTTTCTCGAGAAGCAAAATTTTGAAACAGTTTTGAAGCACTGTGCTTTTAAGTATTGATGTTAACTTACTCCTTCTTCAGGGTCCTCCAGCTTGAAGAATGATGTTACTGCTGAACAGCAAACATCTCAAGACAAAGGTGTACCAAATTCTAACATAACCTTAATACAATGACACCATTAAGGAATTCTAAAAACACTGAAAGAATTGATCACTGCATTTGAATAGGATGCTATTATTAATTTGAGGTCAACAAACCAGGACTGGTTCACGTAACATTTTATTCACAAGTAGAAAAAGTATTACAAAACAATTTATACAAGATTTTAATTTACATTCGTTAAAGGAGTATTTAAAACAGCACTGTAAGTCCCTAGACATGACACGTGGGCAATCTAAAGGCAGTGATAGTGTATGTTTTCTACTGGCATGTACAACATTGCTTGCCACAGGCAATATACAAAAGACCAATTTGGTTAAATTAAGGAAAAAAGTATATACATAATATACACATATATTTAAAAAACACTCTCTTAATTTTTTCCTCCCAATTTGCTCTCAAGCTATCTGTAACTCATTTTTAAAAAATGAGAATCTTTCTCTAGAGTTGCTGGACAAAACCAATTATGCAAAGTTTAAATTCCAATCGGAAAACATACTGTAGCAGATGCTGGCAAAACATAGCTTTTTAAAGAACTGTTATTAAAGTGAAGAGTTGAATCTCTGTATGTTCTAAAAATATTTTGCCATACCCTGAAATGCATGTTGGATTTTTTTTTCTATTTACAAAGTATATACAAAGAAGCACACATCTCTTCATGCACATGTAGTGAAAAATAATGTTTTGTAACAAGTGTATGAAAGTATACAAAGAAATTATTCAAAACTACTTGTATTTAAATATATACTTGAAAGTATTTAGGTGAGTAATCTTACTGTATAACTGCCTATTATTCCATCAGTGAGCAAGAGGTGGTATCTACTACTTAAAAACCCAAACCAAACAACAACAAAAAAATCACTTAGCTAACTTCTTCATTTTGGTTTAAATTTGGGAACTGTTGCTCATGGCTTTAGGACAAATGCATAATCTCACTGGTGAAGAGCTGGAGCATCTCCCTGCCATGGCTGCCTGTACTGGCTTTAGTCATTTTTGTGCAGGTCCAAGCTTCTACTTTGTGCTTCAAAGCTGAAGTCTTTTTCCATCCTGGATTATGAATACTGTCTCAACATTTCCATTGCCACACAAGCCACGTGTGGAAAGATGAGTAATATTTATTGCAAATTTGCATCTGTTTTGCTGATTGCTTTGCTTTGTCAAGGCACATTGGGTACTTTAAGGAATAATTGCTAGAGTTCATCACTGACAAGTTTGAGCCTGTTAAATGTAATGAATCAGTAGAGGTTACTGGGATTATTCACAGAAGCAAAAACTATTTTAGGGATAAAAATGTCTGCAAAAAACTGGTATTAAGGGATGTGATAAAACAAACTGCTGTTAAAAAAATGGTGAAGTACAGCAATGAAGGCAGAGAATTGATAATTTACTAGGTATGTACAGAACAGGATTCAATTCAGAGGGTTTTTTAAAAAAAATGCTATTAATTAGTTTTTATGTTTTGTATTGAAATTTTGAATTGACACAGTACTATAGTGAGAAGGACAGAATGCCACGAATAAAAAGGACTCCTAAATGACTTAATTAAAGTCATCAAGAAGTTTGACCCTTAAAAATAATGCATTAATTAAAAAAATCTCAGTAACAGTCTCACTGTATAAATACTTTCATGGCACACCTGCTATAGTCTGACATTTTGATTTGACAGTTACTTGCAACTATTTCAACATCCAAAAATTACATGCTGTAACAAGAAGTGCTGTATTCCAGTACTGAGACTACTAATTAAACACAACATCCTTATCTGTATGTCTGACCTTCATGAAATTAAATCTAATTTAAAGCTAATCTCCTGCTACATTTAACAGAACAATGCCACCTCCCAAAAATGTAATACTTGGATGGAGGGGACTTCAGTCATACATATGTGACATGCTAACTCTTAACTCCCCAAACTAGCTTACTGACTATAATGTAATGTATAATAAAAGCTTCAGCTTATTAATAGGTGATCCTTGCATAAATAGAAATGTTTATTTTTTACGTCCTTCAATAGCAGGAAAATTATTTAAAATTAAAACCAGCAGAAAAAAAAGAATCCTAATGCATGCACAAATCTGCAGGCAGAATAACTGGCACCATCTTGTCCCACGTCTTCTGACACCTGTGGCCATATTTAAGAGAGCCCCTAAACACACTGAAGCATTTATAATTTTTTTGCTGTATTTACACATACTATTAAGCTCACTCCATTAGATGTTTTGAGGATCTGAGGGAATAGAAAAAGAGATGCAAAAGATCATAAACCCACTTTCAGGGTCCTCACAGGATGCTCCTTGAAGTTTCACTTTACAGCTGTTACAGCTCAGATACAACTGCTTGGAAGGTGTGAAATGATGCCATTTTTTTCCAGCTGGTTTCGAAACCAGGCAACACAGACGACCAGACTATGTTTGATGAGAATCAGCAGGGAAGCATAAGGGAAGCATTCAGCTTTAGTGCTGAGAGAAATAGCTTCAGTCCCTAAAAGAAAGTGATAGGAGAGTGGTTACATAAATTCACAAGAAACCTGTACATACTTCTGTATTTGAATAAACACTAAAAGAGTAGAGGTATACTTACTGCTTGCTGTAAAAATTCACCTAAACTTAAGATTAAACCTGTGTTAAAACCCACAGAAAAAAGCTTATACTTGTGCGTACATATATAAAAATATGCAGTATTCTGATTTTATGTTATTATTCCTTTGAAATATAATAATAAAAAATGGTATAGATTGAAATAATTTTCTTGGAGTTGTACAGCTGGCCAACGTTCGGCCTGAAAATACATCTCAGGTAAGCCTAGTCCTGGTCCTGTCTCTCAAATGCTACTTAAATTTCTCCACCAAAAATGCACATAAAATGATGCACTGTAGAGTCAGAGTATGGAGAAATTGTACAAAATTTCAGTAAGGTCTATGAAAGAAAAAATAAAGAGGAAAAACTTAACTCTCCCAAAGACCTTGACTACTCAAAATTACACACAAATCTCAGTAGAAATACAAAACTATCAAAGAATATAGGATTTTGAGATGCTAGAAAAGATGTCTCCATACACATAGGAATCAATAAGAAAATTAACAAAGCATATACTGTAACAAGTATGGTGAAATATAAGCTAATTTTTGTAGTTGTATTTTCAAATTCTGTGGTTTCTTTCACCTAGAAAACTCTTAAGTAATATTAATTGCAAAAAGCTGATACATGGTTTAGTGGGAAAACGCCCACAAACTTCTGATTTTTAAAAATCTTGTTATTATGAAAAGACACGCCCATAATATGGAGCCTTGTTAATAAGGAAAATCATCAAGAGCTGGGAAGTGGCAGCACCGAGACCTGCAGTGGTAGCCGTGTCACTGTCCCTTCCTACACACACCGACGGAATGCCACTGTCACCCACCAATATTGGGCACACACCACAACAAACCCACGGGAGCTGCCACCTGGCACCCGGGCAGTAGTGCCCGACGTTGCCACAGACAAAACTTGACACTGCAGATCACGCGTGGTGAGAAAGAGGTGCCACCTGGACCGGGCTGGTATTTTCGGCGACAGCGGCGGATTCTCAGGCTGACAAGTTCTGCCGAAGCCAATGGCAAAACAACTCTTGAGTTAAGTCTGTTCCCCTCCCTTTCCCCCTCTTGACAACGTCACCTAAACAATTAAGGCCAGATTTACAAAGGAACTATTGCACTTACATGTTTTCAGAACGTGCATATATTTTGCTAAATACTAATTACTTTCTACTTCATATTTAGGAATAATACAAAAGTGGCCTGCAAACCAAATGGAAGAGGATCAAAGGAATGCAGTTTTATTTCTGCAGATGGCTCAGAATTTTCGCTATTACAGATGGCATAATTTTCTTAATTAAGTTCAGTGCATTATTAATATTAGTGGAAACTGCTTGTGTTCCTGCCTCTGAGTGCATGCACAGGAGACTGTTTCAGCTTTCCAGCCACAGCCTGAATTAACCTGGAGCAACACCACCACTTGTTACCAGCACACATGCCATAATTTGTGATCCTTTCACAGAGTAGTTACTTGATGCTCCAGATTACTTCCAGTAGTAGAAAATTCCATGTTAAAAACATGGAGTACAGCTAATATTAAAAAAGATATACTGATGAAGCAGTAGCAGAGAAGACTTTTTGTGATGGTTCCACTGTTACATAGTAAAGACAATTGTTTATTACCTCTTCTCATTTTGACCTCAGACCTGCATTTTCTCTGAGCTTTTGTAGATTAAATTGTATTTTATGAACAAACTTATGTTTTATCTGATGGCATGGGAATATGAATGGCATTAAAAGGCATTTGAGATTCTCTCCAGTTTCTGCTACTACTGTAGGAACTCCACAGAAAGGCTTTGTAAGTATTTTTAGATGAATACCTGTATGTCTTTTACGCTTTGTTTACAATAAGCGAAGGCAATCCCTCAGTTGTCCCTCATAAACAAAGACTAGCTTCACATAACAGTTTGGTCATAAGGCTATTACAGTGAATATTTCCCCTGAAATGTAATGAAAAAATTCCGTGATAAAAGCTGACTGGTGTACAGACTTATCCCTGTATTCTGGTTAATATTATTTCTACACCAAAGTTTGCGTAACTACACCTTTCAAATTCAGTTAATGATTTAAAAATGTGAAACTGCTGGATCTCTTATAGAGGTTTAATTTATTTCAGCAATAGCTAGATGTAACCTATGGAGAAATATAACCCTACAACTTCTCACAATTCTATTTTTATCTAGCTCTATATGCCTGGAGCACTCATTCTCACTCCTCTGTAGTTACGTTTTTTACCTCTTTATCAGTCTGTAGAGTCATTTGTTGTTCCATTACACTTTGGCTGGGTTTCAGCAGTCACCAAGTTCTGAAGTGATGAAACTTCTATGCACGTTCTGTGTTCAGAGATTTCAAAGGACTTTGCAACATTTCCATCAAGAGCCTTAGCTGAAATAAGTACTTCACTTAGTTCCTGGTTATTATCCAATTCAACAGCGGCTGCATTTTCAGTCTCAGGCCTGCAGGATTTTGCAGATCCTTCAGCCAATTCTGAATATGATTCACAGATAGAAATGCTGTCACAACAAGCTGAGTTTTGCATAAGAGGCCAAGCATCTGGAATGTCTCCACAGGTAGAATGTGAAAGAGAACCAAGGAAAGCAGGAATCATTTCTCCAACAGAATCAGAAGCTCTGCAGAAGGATAAAAGACATATGGTTTCCAAGGCATTCCAGAAAATATTATCAGTATTATAATTATTGTCATTAGTAACTGTAAGTATTTCAAGAAGGTTTAACAGGGTTATATTAATACTGTAGAGACATCCTGTACAAACAAATTCTCTTGAGAATGAATACAGTTTGTTCCTTATGTGGAAATGACAAAAGCTCTGGTGAACAGAACTAAAGGCTAAGTGCCCTTCAGACAGTGAATCCAGGATTCCAGGAAACAAGAACTACGGCTGGGGTAGTTTACAGTCAGAAATATGACAGAAAGTGCTATAGTAGTGTTCAGATACAAACACTGTTGCAAGGAAGAAGGAATTTATTTTTTCTCAATGCATGGGGAAGGGGTATTAAGACAAGATATAACAGGCTTAAAGTGCAGCAATAAAGGTGGTTGGGCACACTCTGGAATCTTCAACAGTAAGGGCTTTTTAGTTGTTCTTCTCCCCCCCACCCCCCAACAACCCAGACAAATATCTAATAGAAGGAAAAGAAGTAAAGTGGGTTCAGACTGGGGGAAGGGAATAGGCAACAAGACTGCTTGAAGCTTTGTGTTTGCTTTAAACTTGAAAATGCATTCACTTTAGATTTTTCAGTTTGTTCTGTCTAGGCTTCAAAATGTGAAGAGTTTTTCTCCTATTCTCTTTCACATGGAAAGGATCTAATATTAAAGAAGAGCAAGCATTACTTTTATTTAATGGAAAATGGAAGAAAGTAGAAGTGGAAACTCAACATTATCTACCTCAAGTGTATTTAAAGTGCATGATAATACTGACATATGCCAAACTCAGTTTAAAGTCCAGCAGTGTTTTTCACTATATATACACCAAAATAAGTACTACTAAAACCAGAAAGTTACACCAATATGGCTTTTTCCAAGAACTGTCAACAGATTTATAAAAATGCAAAGGCTATATTAAGTCTGATATGCAGTAATAATTTGTGTGACAAAACTCATCCCATATTAACATGCCTATAACAGAGTTTAAGCCTTACTCATTTCCAAAACATGGTGTTTAATAGCTTTGATATACACACAAAGCACTTTCGGAGATGAGGCCAAAAGTCAGGACATTGCACCACAATTGAAGGAAATACATTATTCTGGCAAAGGAAATTGGCACAAACTCCATTTCTACTGGAAGGAACCACAGGATCTTTGATGTCCACATAGCATGGATATTAGAGTTATTTTTAAAGCCTTAACCAAAAGATTCCTCAAGGAGTACACAACTCTCAATTTGTCAGCCTTGGTGGTGTACAAGGATGACTCAAGCTTGTCAGTATTTAAACAAGTTGTTATAGAAAATTTAGGTATTTGTACTTAGGTCACTAAGTCACCTTGCATAAACAATACTTATGAAGAAGCTGCCTCTACATTTTTAGTTACATGTGGCCATAAGAACTAAACAGCTGAAGACCAATTTAAACCTTATATGGAAAATTATTCTAGCTAAAAGAAATAAATACATCCTGTGTTAAAATCTGTAACCAGGAAACTCTGAAGGACACCATAAATTTTATATATTTAGCTCATGGCACTGCTGTAAAAATAACTACTCTACTACTGCACTTACTGCTGATCAGGAGAAAATAAAGGTTACAATCTGCTAGAAACTCAGAAACAACAGATATTTCAAATCTTGCAGTCCTAAAGAGTTCCTAAAGAAAAAAAGAAAATCTTAATGCCACTTGTGAACTGTACCTCAATCCCCTAGATTCATGGGTTTATGCAGCAACTTACTAAGCAAGGGCAGAAGAGGGGATGGCCAAAGCCTCTAAGGTGCTACAGAGTAAAAGGAAGGCTGTCTGCTTGTGACAGAAGTCACTTCTTCAGAGAAACCCATGTATCGAGTCAGCATTTACTAAGTAACACTTGAAATCAAATTTTGCACCATAAACCTGTTCTTGCACAACATGGGATGGTGTGGTTACAGTTCACCAAAATCCCTCATTCCACTTCAAACAGCTGTTGTATCTGTATAAATATTAATTTGACTGCATAAAAAAATATTTAATGTTTAATACACATTTGTAAAACTAAGTTACCTTTCATTAAGTGTGGTCTGTGAGTGGAAAGCACAGCTGTGACTGCTGTGCTCCATGCTACAGGTCTCCTCGCAGCACAGTGATGGAATCAAGTGAACTGGTCCTAAGGAATGAAAATTAGTTTGATAATGTTAAAACTGTTAAAACTCTGTATAAATTTAGTCTCTGTTTTCTTTTGAACTTGAGTATTATTTTGCCAGTTACATTATAATACACGGATTGAGGAAAGAGATTTCTAACTGCAAAAAACAGGTTCTTTATTCCTTTAAAACTGAATTACTTATAAAAGCCAAGACCTTCCTCCAGGAATAATATAGGTGCCAGTCATGAATATCCACTTTTAAAATTAATTTGCTTCTCAGTTGAATACATGTAAGTGGAAGCATTCTGAGTTAACCTATCAGGATGCTATTTGAACCTGTGGTCTTGTGTTAAATTATGTATTTCTTAATGTCATACTGCATCTGTTCTGATATGACTTCACAAAATGGCAATGATTTGAATTGTCCAGGTTGTTAATGTCCTTTAGCATTCATATCATGTTCTTAGATACTCTCTGCTAAACCCTTCACACTAATTTAAATCTCAAAGCCAGATGCAGTGCTATTTTTATCACAAAGAAATGAGATTAACATTTAAAGATTTTTTTTGAGTGAAGTCACTGAAATGAAAACAGGAAAAAAACCCCAACTCCAAACAGCTCCTTAAAAATCCTATCTGCTTATTAAGAAAATTAGCCAAGGACAAAGGGTAGTTTAACACCGTCAGCTCTGCAGTTAAGTCACAACTCAGGTGTTAGATTAAATAAAGTCACCTTTCAGTAGAGCTAACATACCACATGTCTGTGATGTGCTTCTTTGGCACTGGCAACATGTTCTGTGGTCATATTCATTCAGCCGTGGTCTATCAAAACAGGATAATTCCGAGCCATTGTAGTGAATGTCTTGTGATCTCAGAGACCCTTTGAACAAAGTGAATAAAAATCTGTATTAGTAAGTGTTACCCTTTTTCCTGCTCAGAGCCCTCTGTCTTGACAGAATGTTTAAATGTCATGCTATAAAGTATGTCCATACATTTTCCAGCTGAAAGATCCACAGGGGTCATGTGGCTCCATTCAACGTAAACCACAGATTTTGTAACAAACCCTACAACAGCTGGTTCAACTACAGCCTCATCTAGGAAGACATCTGCTCTTATTTTGATGATTTGAGAGTATTTCTTATTCAATGTTACATTTTTTCAGTGTCTCAGTGATTTCCATCTGAAATGTTCCAGAGTCAGCTTTCAGCCACTGGGATTTTGTTTATATTATCTTAAAGAGCTTTATATTAACAACAGACTTCCTTTAATCTCTCTAATTGTAGGCCAAGGCAAACGAGTTACTACACTTCACTAACTGAAGTTTGAATTAACTATGTCAGAATTTCTCAAAACTTACACTGTAAAGCAATTCTAGATTAGGAACAATTCTTACAACGCCCCTCTCAATCTTTTTATTTCTGCCTATGCTGAAAGCAGCAATAAAATCTATTAATCCTAGATATTATTCTTATTTGGCATCCAGGGTTCATTAGATGCTATAAACATATTTTAATAAAAGTTTTATAAAACTATAAATGGGAACTAGAGTACTTTTGACTTTTTTTCTTTCTTAATTTAAATTGAGGGGCAGAAAAATGTTTATTATAAACAAATTACATTGATGAGATGTTACTGATTTTAAAAAAATTTACAAATCTAACTGGATTAGGCATTTAGTTCATCTTGAATGTGCCCATACAACCAAAACTGTTAAGGACAAATCTCTCATCTACACTCACCACATTCATTATCATGAGCACCTTATCTGTGTTTCACAACACATTTGATGCATTGATCCTTCAAACTGGTATTTCCACATTGACATTGCACCCCTATAATGTTCCAGCTTGGATCATGAACAGTCCAAATGTACCTGTGCAGCATCTAGCAGAGCATGGCATGGAATTGATGCAACCGGACTATTTTTGGGCATGTACACAGTATTTCCTCAGTAGAAGTTGGAACTTCCACACTGAGCTGGCAAACTTGGATGGAGTCTTGGGCTCTGCTACATTGACCATCTCAGTGCTAAACTTGCCTGAATGATGCAGACATTTATTTTCCTACAGAGAGATCTGCCAAACTAATACCACTGTACAAATATTACGAAGAAACAGCAATAACTGGAAACTCACAGCTTGGTTTCTTCTCCATAAACTGCCTCTTACAATAGATAACACAAAGGATGAGAAGAGCTAAGAGCACTGTTGCAAGTGCACTGCATATAACTGCTGCCAGAGCAGTGTCTCGGGGGCTGGAGGCAGTTGAAGGGATCTTCACAAGATTTACCTTGGTGGTACCTGAAATACAGCAAAAAAACCATTAGGTCAAACTGCAAACATTTCAGGAATATAGTCACATAAATGAAAGTCTGGGAAATAGAAGAGGTTTGTAGCACAGAAAAAAAGAGAATATCCTATTTGCTAATGGATTAACATTAGATGCACAAATAAACAGATACGATTATCAGCAACCCCATTACGAAAAAAAGAACTTAAAAAGTATATATTGCAAAATGAGTGATAATGAGTGGAGATGCACACACATTCAGACTGTCCACGAGAATGGAATCAGAGCCATGAGCCACGGAAACAAAGACATCTGAATGTCTCATGTCAGATGAATTTAATATGGAGAACATTTCCCAGTGTAGAGTTGAGAGAGCCATCCACCAGAGGGAGTCACAAATACACGAGCTTAGTAAGGAAACTTTCTGGGAACTGAGACACTCACAGAAGTTCAGCTGCTGTCAAAATTATCATTCTGCTTTGTTGCATATGTCATGACTCCATGGTCATTTCCAGCATCAGACCTAGGATTTCAACTCCACCAACTTTTTTCCTTCAGTGGTAATTTTTTTTATTACTAGATAATACCTCTAGTCAATATTCAACAGATTAACTTTATATCAACGCCATTAAAGACTTAAGCAATGTTTCTAACTTTGACAAATGTTGCTACCTTTAGGTGGAAAGTGAAAATTATTTTTAAAGGATCAAACTTTAACTACAACTATTGGAACTACCTTAAATTATGTAATTTTTTAAAATTATATAATACATAATACATAAATACATTTTTAAACAATGCATGAATTTTGATAGCCCATCTATTTCAATCTACTTTGAAGTCCACATAAATCCAATGAGAAAAAGGAATAAAACACAGAGTACTTCTCTGACAGCATATGTTTAAGAAACCACAAACCATATTTTACTAACTTACAAAAATAAGTTAATGTGCCTATTTACCCCAGAAGAAATTTGGTTAAAACCTAAAGACTATAATATCCTAAGAAATGTTCCATGAAGTCATAAGTTTAAATTGCCAGATAAATGTCTGCCAGGGTACATTAAAACACCTAATCAAATTGTACATATATACAATTGTTCGATATCTGCAATTTAATAGTAGCAGGAGAGAACTTACTAGCTCAGTTAGTGCAATCAGTGGAACTGTGTAAGTCAGGAATGATTTTCTGCAATAATTACAGTATTTCCTTTATCAAGCACAGGCACCAAAGCTTTTGCAATATCATTGCTTTGTTACAATGCCTAGATTGACAAAACCTAGGCATTTTGAAAAATCAGCTTAATTCTAACTCTTTAGACCACTTAACGCCATAGAAAACACTAACTTCTATGAAATAAAGAATCCAGAAATTTAAAAAAAACCAACCCACCACACATATTAAATAAAAACAGTTTCTGTGGCTTACAGTATCATGTAGTTGCTGGTGAATAAGAACCAGAGGTGATGGGCACAAACTGAAACACAGGCGATGCCCTCTGAACATCAGGACACACTTTAGTAACTCTGAGATTGACTGACCACTGGCTCAGGCACTCTTCCTCTTACATAATTATTACCTATCTTCCTCCTTATGTTCTTCTGTAATTCCTACTACTCACAGAATTAAGTTCTACGACCTCTTTTCCAAATCTTCACTGTTAATTTTAAAGAAAAAGCTACCAGTGTCATAATCTTTATGTCATCATTTGAATGCTCTGGGGAGGAGCACCTCAACCTTCCACAGAGAAAACTTATCACTCGGCTTCTAGGATTCTTGCAGCTGTATTTTTAAGTTTATAGTTTTAGCAGAAATTTCTGCATGGTATGCAAAGTTCCAGGCTATCTGTGAGAAGCAGTAAATCTATACAAAACCCTGTCTATACAGCAATGTGTGCTGGCTTTGGTGTGAAGATCAGACTGGGCTTTGATATCCGGTTTTCAATTTTAGTCAACTGCCTGATCTGGTATTTGGAAGGTTAAAGATGGCCTGGACAAGTATTTAAGAACAAGAGAATTTTAAAAATGATCAGAACATCTTCAAATGTTTTTCATAACAATATAACTATTTGTATCAACAAATAGCACTAAACAGTTCTTAGTAATCAGGCCTTCATAATTTGAAGAAAAAAGAATTGTCCATTTTGAAAGCAAAAACAGAGAGCAGGAGGTAAAACTGCTATATTTTTGTCTCTCTTCATTTACTCACAAAATATATCTATTTTCAAGTATGACTACATATTACATATTCTGGGAAAATAAAAATTATGTATTTCTTTAATGCCCATCAGCAATATCCAGACTGGAAATACAGTGATTTTATTTTAAATAGGGATGGCAAAATTTAGAATTTATTTTCACCATTTGGCTATTTAAGATTTGTCTTATTTGGTTTAATTTTTTCTCTTGAGAAAGCAATTCTCCATTCCTGAGAATGCCTACCACTCATCTTCACCTTCAAAGAACTTTTTGGAACAGCTACTGTGAGCAGTCCATTGTAGTCTAGCTCTAATTATAATGATAGTGATCTTCCCTGCAGAGACCAACATTTATTTCAGAAGTGGATTGCTATTGTAGAAGTGGCCCGTTGGGCATTGCTGAACTCTGCTTTCACTGTTACTCAGACATGTATGCATTTTCATAAACTCTTTCTTTTCACAGACTTAATGGTCCCACTTCAGTAAAGCAAGGAGCTGCATTTTAAACTTCAACTTGTACTGACATCTATTAAACGATTACATGATTAAATTTAAATATGCAATTAGACACCTTGTGAACTGGATGTGATACATTCAGAAAGGAGGGAGGAGGTGCACACTGTTTTCTGATCCTGGAAAGCATGTGCTCATTATCCGTATTTTATTTAAGAAATTGATTTCCTTTTCTTGGTTCTAACATATTCTGAAAATGTCTTAGTGCTGAAGAAGAATGACCCAAAATACCAAGCTGTCTCCTGTATAGTTTTGAGCAGTAAGCCTTAATACACATTCCTCCCTTAATTAACCAATATTACATTGTAATGGCAATATATGCAAAGGTGTGGTTCTTAAAAGCAAGTAAAGTTTCTGTTAATCCAAGATGGTTAAACAGCAGTAACTCAGCTAATACACAACATATGAATCCCAGCTGTATCGCTAAAACTTCTGCCAATAAACAGAATAGTTGCATTTTCAGCCTATTATACCAAACAACAGGAGATAGGGCAAAATGTAAAAAGACTTCCTTTATCACTTATTTAATGCTTATTTTCTCCAACTTTTTTTTCCAGAACCATGTTTAATTACAGTCACTACTGGAATCAGCAAACCTAAAAGCTTTTTGTGGTGGATCAACCAGGTGAAAACAAAACTTGCAACATTGTATGCCTCTGCCATGGATACAAGAAATACATAATTACTAAAGTTGAGGAGAATGAAATGTGGAATATTATGTCTGTGTTTCTTTCTTAACCTGTCAAGTCAATGCTAAACTAAAGAGAGCTGACTCAAAATAACAAAGCTAATCTAAACTGCACTTAGGAAAGCAGTAACATGGTAACATTGGACAGAGTGCTATCTGATCAGGAGAGAAAATAAGATGCAAAAGTTAAAATGCTGTTAATTCCTTGTATATAGATATTCCTGGTCAATAGGGGAAAGGCATATTTGCCTATTACAAAAACTGTTTGCCCACGACCTTTACGTTGAATGGCCCAACTCCGTGGTATCAACCTTAATTTGACAAGAATTAAGGGCTCAGACATACCCTCAAGTTAAGGTAATTTAACAAGTTACTGCCTGTCAGCTGAATTGCAGTGGCTATCTGTATGTGTGCTCTTGATCCACAAAAAAGGCAAGGCAATGCAGCTTACTTGGAAATGTCTTCATTTTGAAAAAAAAAAATTAAAAGATGTTTATGCGCATTTAAAAGTAAGAAGGCAATATGTCTACCTACCCCCAACTAAGCAAAAGGATGCACTATTTATATAGACAATTCAAATACTACATGCATAAGATGTGTATATATAGATAAAATACATGTTTTATGTACTACTGAGCATTAACATCAATGGAAAGTAAATGGCCCTGACTATATTTTTGAGTCTTTACAAAGATTGGCTCCCTTCTCCTGATCTTTGAAGTAGGAGGTAAGAAACTTTATTAAACATTACTGTTGAAGACTGCGGTAAACAGTGGGGACAGTCTCCCAACATCTGTAGAAGGACAGCCATTTGCGTGCATGGCCTACACCCAAAAGTTCATCATGTCAAACCACATTTTTCAAATATGCTCCAAGTGCTGACTTTAAAGCCTTTAGTCTCCAAGTTAATGCCCTATAACTTTTTTTTTTTTGCTGGTTTTGTTATTTTTTTAATAAAAAATGTACCAAAAAGCCCTAGGGGAGAAAATGACTATTCAAGTATTTATCCATTGTTTGGAAACCCTGAGAAATATGCTTATAAATTAAAATCTTTGAAATCTGATTTATTCATTTCCAAGACCATTTCTCTTGCACTGTGTATTTTCACAAACTCCAGCTGCTGACAGCCTTTTATGTTTAAAATGGTAGAACAATTGCACTGTGTTTATGAATTTAAAATATATATGAACTCCACAGTACTGGATACACACCACAATCTCTGTAAGGCATATCCAACCTCTGCAACACATTTTTCTTTTAGCAATACAGAAATGTGAAATCTTGGTATTACCATGGTGATCTAAATTCAAACACTACATGGGCACAAAAGTAACATTGTTTCATACACAAAACTTTTAGCTTTGAGAACTGTCTAGCCATTTGAAAATACCACTACATGAGAATAATGCCTCACATCACTGCTACCTCAAACAACCTGAAAAAACTTGAGAGTAAGCAAAAAAACCCAAACCAGGTAGTGGGATAAAATCTGTGTCACTGCTGAACTACAAATTCTACCCCATCCCCCAACATAATGTAACTGGTTGTTAACGTGGAAAGACATCTCTCCTCCATAGATTGGAAACACTTAGCATGATCTGGTGGCACCAAGTCTATGTGGCTGTTAATGACTGTGGTGTTGTCAGCAATTACTTTTCTGACTTTTGCTTCTGGAAGCCAGCTTTACATCTCTGACAGTTGAGGGTGTTCAATAGCTATTTTGTAGAAAATGCAACTTATTTTTCAGGTGTTTTCATGTTTTAAAACAATGTCACATAAAGCTTATGTCAGAACATACAAGATTGCTAGATACAGCAAAAAACCTACTTCCTTACATCACTTTTAACTTGTACTTTTAACCAAATTATTTTCCAGACATGTTTTGTGAAATAGAACACGGTATTTTGGACTATTCTCTTATTCAAATCCAACTATAGAAGGCATCCATCTTTCAACAGAAAATGGAAGCAGAAAGTATCTGCTTTGTATTCTGTATGTGCGGTCCTATTTAATCTTTAGGACTACCCAATTAGAGAATAAAAACATCCTTGTGCAGTATTTGAGTCAATTCAGTCTGTTTATGACAGTTACTGCTCGTATACACACCCTTTCACTCTCAGTTCCAAAACACTTACACAAGACATTGCCCACATAAGCAGAGGAGGAGTTTGCATTGCTTAAAAGCAAACCATTTTCAAGTGGGCAACTACTGCCATTACCCATTTGCTAAGGGAGGAGAGGGGGCCACGTACCCTTTAGAATCTACCTGTATATTCACTAGTTAAATGACAATGGCATGTAGGTAAACACAAGAACAAGCATGTCTGAAGGTGGTCTCTTTTAGCCGTAGAGTAACCCACTTTCATGAATCAAAAGTGCAATTGAACATTGTGAATCCTATGCACACATATTACAGATCTGTTCCAAAAGGTTTCAAAAAGGATCTTACGGTTGCTGTGGCATGAGCTGGTAGATTGGTGCATGGATTGGTTTTCAGTATGGACTGAAACATGACAGCGTGGAAAGCTCTATGCTGTGACCACGACACATGGTAAAGTAGTTACGTCTGCTCCTAGGCAGGGAACACGTGCTCTCTCTCTCTCTCTCTCTCTATATATATATATATATTTATTTGTATAAATCCCAGTAAAGCAATAAATGAAATGTAAATCAGTCATAAAAGAGTTTTTGTCTCTCTCTGATTCAATAAGAAGCGATTTCTAACACTTCACTTTCTACCCCGATTATTTCCCTCTTTATCCTGGTTCAGCTGCAGTAATGCCCAGGGAGTAGAGCAGAAGATTTCACACTGATTGCAAGCCTGTGCCCTTAGTTTGTCGACAGAAACTTCAATAAACATCGCTAACAGTCTACACCAGTACATTTTCAAGACCTATAGCTTTTTTTCTTGCTTTAAAAATGCTTTGTAAAGGTAACAGTACTCAGCTACCTCACTTCTGTTTGCAAGCTGGATACCTGTTTTGTCATCAGAATAACACAGTATACTGTGGTAATTTTCATTCACAAAGTTTCTACAGCTTTAGACAATACGGATTGCATATTCAAATAAAAATATATAAGTGACACATTAAAAAAACTACTATAATCGAACATCGAATTAAGTGCAGGAATCATTTCCTTCTTTTGCTCAAAAAGTAACTTTTTGAATTGGCCAAATAACTTATGTAGAGAACAAAAACCTATGAAGAACAAAAATCTACGACCTTATTTTAAAATTAAAATAAGGAGGGAGAAATTACAAGCATAGCTTATAATGCCTTTCAGATGCAAGTCTTGAAAGAGGAGGTAATGATGGGGTTTCTGCCATCTGCGAAAGCTTAAGAGCTCCTTGTCAAGGAGTATGAGATGAGATTGTTTGAGCCACTAGGCTACAAGCTAAGCTTGGTGAAAGCTAATTTCTTCTCTCCAGTTGAATTTGCCCAGTTGTAAAGCTTCAGCAGTAGTAAGGGCCCCTCTCTGCGTAGCCAACAGTCATGTGAAATGTAGATTGCAACAAAATTAAATCAACTAGACTTAGGCTTGCTCAGCACTTACGTTTTTCCTGTTTATAATTATGTTTAAATATCAGTAAGTTACCTTAAATTCTCCACACAAGGCACATGTTGGGGGGGGTAAACAAGTCTGCACTACAAAAAGTATGTTTATATAATTAAGACAGTTTCGTAATACACACCACAAGCTGAATTACAATTCTGAATTAAGGTGCATGTTAAGAGTTGCATAATCAAGCCTAGTAGTATTTTCTAAGTTTTTTATGTTCAACCTTGCAACCTCAGGATCTTTTAAAAACACTTTTTATGGGTAAGTAATATGAAATATATGGAATTAAATATCAATGTTTATAATTTTATAATATATAGGTTAACACCTTTAGAAGCTGGTCATGTATCCACAGCTTGTTGTACTGCTAGAAATATCATAAATGTTTTTATTTACTGCAAAAAAGTTACCTAAAGTGTATAAGTAAGCATGCACATGCAAACTATATTACAAATGAAAATACTGTAACTTTGACATCTGAATTAATAATAGCTTATAAAAAGCAGTTATTAATTCACCACTTAAAGCTTTGGGTATAAAGTCAAGTTACACAGAACAAAAAGCTGCTGTGTACAAGATCCTTACTTTGTTCTATTACTTAATCCGAAACATAACATCTCCCCTCTTTAAAGAAGTCAATAGGAATTAAGTC
This sequence comes from Atrichornis clamosus, assembly GCA_013400975.1. Taxonomy (NCBI): domain Eukaryota; kingdom Metazoa; phylum Chordata; class Aves; order Passeriformes; family Menuridae; genus Atrichornis; species Atrichornis clamosus. Next base: position 107,368 of record WBMZ01008773.1, read on the forward strand.
ATAGAATACAGAAGGCATACTGAAAGGTTATCTTTCAAAAGTCAAGCTCTGTAAGTGAGATTCATCTGACCAAAGCAAACATCTGCCTCGGAGGGAATCTCTACAGGGGGTGGGGAGGGCTGAGTAGGAAGAAGACTCTTCTAGGATGTAATTAGTCTGATTTGTTTTAAGCACCTCCCTTGATCATTCCTCTTCACTAACCATAGAGTGAACTTAAGATCACCAGCTCGTAGATGTAACCATTACAGATATCCACAGAAGAAGGTCGCATCCTACTCTGGTTTGTCAAGAAAAGACAGCATTTTGGATGCCTTTGACTTTCTCTGTTTCAGTTTGTTAGCAGATGCTAAACATTTTACAACACTTCAACAGAAAAGATGAAAGTTAATAATAACTGCAAAATTTGTAACAACTGCTTTACAGTGGCAGAACCACAGAAAAGCCCAGCACTTATGTTTTTTATGTCAGTACCTCACCTTCTGCACGGAATATAGTGTGTAGCAAATAAGGGGAGACACAGAATTATAGGTCTTGCCTATCCTGTGCTTTAAATGAAGAAGGGCCTAGTGCGAAATAATATGCAACAATGTAAATACAACCTGTACTAGAGTAACTACACATGAGGGAATCTCATTAAGGTTGCAGGCCTCAGTTCTGACATATTCTAACTTTAGCAAGTTCTCTTGGAATATGGGCTTCCGTTTGTAAGAGACATTTCATCAAAAAGACAAGTATTTTAATAAATTTTTATTTGTGTTTTTATTTATATAGCAGGAGTGAAAAAAAATCAACACTCTAAAATGTCATTTTCCTCTTTAAAATTAATTAAAAAGAAAAAAGAGGAAGATGAGGTTTTAGGGAGTCAGACACAATCACTGAATGTTGAATTGCAGTTTTCATCTAACCAGATGAAATTCTTAACTACAAAAGTCTGAAGGTCTAAAGACAAAGTCAAATCTAGTCACCTTAGGCTCTCTTTTTAAAACAAAGCCAGAAACAGAAATCTCCAGAGTAGTAATTATTCTGAAATGGCTTGAAAGAATGCTTAGTGTTAGCCATTGAAGCTTACCTTATCTGGCTTGCCTGAACCCTTGAGGTACCTAATTCTCACTGCTGACTGGGAGTTTGGTCTGACAATTGCAGTGCTAAGCATTAACTTTTATATGCTCAAATTAGGGTGCCTTAATTCCATCCTGAATTTCCACACGCAGACAGGGTAACTAGAAATTACACTCCGTACTATGCACATAGAATCATACCACCTGACTGAAATGAAACTTCACTAAAACTGGTGGACACAACCCTTTAGTTAAGAAAGCTCTAACAAATAGCTCATCTTATAAGGGAACAGTCATAGGCTATACCTCAAAGGCACATGTCACTGCCCAAAATAACAAGTGGAATTACTCCGTCATCTTTGTAAAAGGGGTTTTGACAGTGCACTGCTTTAGCACAAATGAACCAGTAAGAGTGAGAATGTGTGACGTCTATCACCCAAAAAATTAAAGGTGAGCAAAGTAGAGGAGAGCAGATGGAAGGATACAAGTGATTAGTAGGAACATCAGGTCCTTCTTCTTTCTATAAGGCTGCTTCCAGTTCATGAGGTGTTGGTTTATAATGGATGATTACTGCTAAGGTCCTTAGCACAACTCTTGTTTTAAGGCTATTGCATTTTATCTGACTTTCAGTACATTCCAGTCCTCCATGCAATTCCAGTCCTCTGGTGTGGTATTTCAGGGTTCTTTTGCTTGAAAAGGATTTTCTTCATAGAGCTGGCAGTATGGAAATTTGAGCCTAGATGGAGTCTCTGTTTCCTACTGTATTTTTATTAAAATCAAGACATTTAAGTGTAACACAGCCTAAGTATTTTGTAGCCAAGCAACGTAGAATTTTAGTATCCTTAAAAGTTGGAAAAGACTTTTAAGATCATTGAGTCAAATGGTACCTACCAGCACAAAATAGAATAAAAACTCCAACACACTACTGTGCACTTGTTTAGCAGTACTTTATATTCACATGTTAGTCACTGCTTGGACTCTGTACTCACAGCCATAGCAGTCAGCACAGTTTTACACCATAGGTACCAAACCTCAGTGCTGCTGAAGTGGTGCTAATGCAGCCTTTCCCAGAGTTATCTGTGCAATTATGAGAGATAAATTTGAACCAGTATTTTTAGTCTTAACACAGCTTGAAAGCATGTCATCAAACTAATATATTTTAAATAGTCTAATGCTTCTGTAGTTAGAAATTGTCTAAAAAATACTGAAAAGCTGTAACCACTAGTTATTTTTTTCAGCTTACTCCCAAAAATAATAATGCAAAAATTTACTGAAAAAATGTTTTGCAGCTTTACTGCAATGTATGCAATACTGGAATAATTTTGATCAACCTAATGGCCAAGTTAAATAAGAACCTTGCAAATCCACTCCATACAGCAAACAGATAATTGCTTATAGCCACTGCAAGCCCGGGCTGAAGGGCTACCCACATTAGTAAGTACGCATAAGAGAAAAACTATAGGAAATAGTAGTTATTCACTACAGGTCACAGATTAGCCCCTTCTCTGTAACTCAGGAATTTCAAGTTCACTTTAATCTAGTGTAATTGAGCTAACCAGCTCTTACATTAAAAAGTAATGATTAAGTTAAATTTCTTGCAGACATTCTGTACCTAAAACAAACATGCAGTATGCCTCTGGCAAAGAAGGATACTAATTATAGGATTGACTCATAAGATGAAAGGTTGCACAAGTTACTACTAGAAACTAAAGTATGGTAAGCTGCTTTGAAAAAACACATTGAAATTCTCATACTCTGCAGTTGAGAATTTAATTTTCTAACTGTTCTTAACAGTGTGAAAAACAAAACTAAATATGCTTGCAAAGTGCTTGTTTATATTTTAGAAGAGCAAGCTAGAAGTGAATACTGCTATTACTTCATTATTCTATACTGAGGATATTTTTAATGTAACAAGTGAGTTTTTACTCCACAAAAAGCATGCAAAATTAAGTATTTCTGTTTACTTTCTGCATTCTTTTGTTATAGAAAACATGGTATTTGAGGATTCATTGCTTGACTTCACTCATTGCAACAATTCATTCCCTGATTTAACAGGAATCAAAAAAGAAACACATCTCTGAGGTTTCAGACATCTGTGGGGAAGGATATGCAACTTTAAAAGTAGTTTTGCATTTCAAACTGAAGCTTTCACCAGGATTAGCAGATAGAGTTGCCAGCTGTGAGTCAGAACGAAGATACAAAATGTGTCCTATATGTTGTCAGGTACTGATTATAGATACAACCCTCTGAATGCCAGATGGGTACCACTTCTGTGAACCCCTGTTATCAGCCGCATGAGCTTGTGATGTGAATTCATGAAATAAATGAAATCCAATTCAATTTATTTTAAAAATCACGAGCTGATTTTTCCACTTCTGTTTTCGTTCTACTTTTCATATACACTTTCCATCATATTCTAGCAAGCAACGAGGAATGTATTTTCAAAGAGATATAAACTGGGTTCTCTCCAAAATACATGAATACATGCTTTCGTAGGTAAAAAATGGATTATATATAATTAGCGCAATTCTCATGGTGAAACAAGACAGCTGGGGCCTTTCAGTGCAATTCAGCTTGGTCAAATATCACATCAACGTCATCTGCTCAAAGATTTACTGGATTATGACCATGTGTATTTTATATATTGTATTTTCAGAGATTATGACCAAGTAGTGTTGAAAAAAACCATTTCCATTCCTATTTTATTCAATGATTTCCATCTGTATTATGGAAGCCATTTACACTACACTTTCTCACTCTGAAAATCACTTAATATTTATAATGCTAGCATCTTACTAAGTAGGGACTGCTAATATTAATCTAGATTTTTTATTAGAATAGATGATTTAAGTTTCAAACTTCTAGTATTCAAATTTTTCTGTTCTTCCCGCCCAGTCATAAGTGAGTGCTTTCAAGAGGTCCAGAAGTTATAATGGTTTGCATTATTTTCTTTTCTGTACATTTTCTGCTGTCGGTAGATGTGGTAGGAGCTTATGCCACAAACTTCTCACCTCAGTAAGTGCACTAATGTCGCTCTCTCTTTACTGCTAGTTCACTTGTTTTTGTAAGATCAGGAAATTCTTTGTCTGAGTTCTCTGTTACTCTATCAGAAACCAACAGAAATTAGTTATCATGGTCAAAAGGACTAAAAAGTGATAAATGACAACAGTACTGGTTACAGTTGACAACAGCACTGCATATGCTGTGTTCACCTAGAAAACCAAACTCCTGAAAAGTTTGCAGTAACACTTACATTTACAACTCTGAAATTATTTTTAGCAGCCCAAAATGACAACTAGTTAAAAGCAATGGAAGACAAATTGCCTGTTCTCAGAAATGTAACCTTCTGTGGCAAGGAATGAAAAAGCAGTTTCCCCCCAAGGAATGCTAACCTGGCAAAAAGGAAAATTCTACAGATCCAGAGACTAGTATGATGCAGGCTTTAAAGCAATGATCCATATGCTCAATAATAATCACCAAGGCTCTGATGGGTGTTCAATCAACAGAGCCAACCCAGCTCTTGACTCAGAACTTAAATGACTGGGATGTAGAACAATGGGAGATGTTTGACTGTCAGAAAGCAAGCACTTGCTATCAGCTAAGAAAGCCTTTTATAACCTCAGGAATGTCTGTGAGGGTCAACCAGCACAAGTGTGGGACACAAGCTCATCAATTCTGTAAGAGAAAACTTTGTGGCAGCATCCCCTTGTGTTACATCACAAGCTTGCACAAAGTATTGGCAGGAAAGCACTAGGAAAGAACTAGGTTTTTTCCATTTGGTGTTTCTCCTCTATTGCAAGAACTACAGCAGCATTCCTTCATTAGTTAGCTAGGAACTGAAGCAGTGATCTGAGTCAGAAGACATCAGAGAGACAGTAAATTGTCTACAAAGTACAAATGTCTTAACTGGCAAGTTAAGATAAAAATGAGTATTCTACCTCCTTATTTATCACTTACTAGCACCAACAGTCTTTTGCATAAAATGTATACTTGATTGCCCTTCAGTCAAAGGAAAGAGCACTATTTTCACACCCGCATAAAAACCTTATCCTTTACTTTTGTCAAGACAAAGTGAGGTTACAATGTTGTTTATTTACTGAAAGATGGATAATTTTCACTGTTGGTATATCAGTTTGGGCTTCCTTCTTTTATTAGGTACCAACTCAATCAGACAGTTTTCACATATAAAAAATTCTTCACTATGGAACTTTCTACCAATATTTTGATCCAGAAGAATGTGCCACAATCCATCTCACACAACCCTAATTATGGAAACCTGGGTAAAATGAATCTAACAAATCATGTTTTGTCAAAAGAAAAATCACATATTATATTTACCATATGTAGTAAATGGAAAGATTTAACAATTTGCTCAGAAAATGACACAGGGAAACGGGGGTTCAAAGCACATACTTCTGTAAAGCCTCCAGAAAGAAATACTACCAAGACATATGCCTTAAAGTTCAAATTTTGTTTGCAGTCTATGTTACTTATCCATACTCCAGTCTTGCATACCTCACAGAAATACTTATTTGTGTATCAACAATATTTTGTCTTTTTAGACAGAAAATATTTTCATTTCAGAAGTGTAAATATAAGTACAATGAAGAAAAGACAAAAAGACAATACCTTTCTGAATTAAAAGGGACTAAACCACACCAATTAACACAGGATGTCTTTTAGTCATTCTTTTGTGCAGGTTTATTCCCTGATGTAGAGAATTACTCATTGTAGTGCATGAAGCAATGCATTAAACCCTTGCAGAGCCATTACAGTGTCATATTCAGCTTTTTAAGTTTTCATTGAATGTTACCAACAGACCTTCTTTAGGATTTGCTTGTCAGTCTCAACGTATCTATTAATACAAAGGTAGTGACAACCAAAACAGAGAACTGCCCATTATTTGAGATTAAAGAGCAGAATAATTGATACTGGAAGTTGGACCCAGTCACCTGTGTCTTACACACATAAAGCAGGAAGTAGGGAGGAAAGTTGAGTTGATTAGTCAGATAATAATTTAAATGGAAGTTCACTAATTTATAGCCTAAGCTTTACTGCAAAAATGTAACTCAAATTCTTAACTATTTGAACAAATTCTATTCAAGAAAATAACAGTCTTACTGGTATACTTTCATCAGCATATCCAAACAGGAAAGACAGCAGATATGCTTTTCCCCTCATTTTGAAAAGCTATGAGTATTAAATTAGAATTTATTATTTAACCATGACTGTGGTTGCAGTCAGAATGTGTAAATCATGAACAATGCAATTATCTCAACAAGTGATTTTAGAACAATTGAGCTGTATTGCGACTTACTAATTTGAGAAGGCATGAAATCAGGATCACCAACAGAACGAGGCCCTGCAGTGCTAAGCCCTGTAGCACCTAGGCTGCATCCACAATGCTGGGAACCTACCGTGATGGGAACCTACTTGTGATGTAAGAATCAAAGAGTAAGAGCAAGGAGCCAACACAGTCAGTACACGTGATAAGAGAAGAATTCTGGACTCTGAGAAGTTACCAAGAAAAGGACTCCCAGACATTATCTCAACCTGCTCTGCTGAGTTTGGCATCAGAAGGTGCCACAGAATAGACTGTTCAGAGGTGAATGACAGACCAATTAACTTATAGATCCTGATGGCTTCAGTGCCAGCTCGGCATGTAACTACTCAGTGATGCACAAGTTTTTGAATGATGACTGATGGGTACAGAGAAATTTCTAGGTGCCTCCTTAAACTTCAATTCCACTAACTCTTGGACCAACTGTGACAGAGAAAGGGGTCTGTATTCTCCAATTAGACACCTATTAAGAGCATCCTGCCCAATCCATGCATATGTACGTCCTTCCATGGCAGTAGGGGAAGGCAAGTCGGCCTAAACTAAAGCTGCAATGTGTTCAAGCCAACTGGACCCAGGAACAGTGGAATACTCCTGGAGACCATATGAATGGTTGTAGATTCCTTGGGCTTTTAAGTGTTTCCACAGTTGGACAGCTGTTGAGCAGGAAAGTTGGTGATGCAATCTTGAGTCAGAATTCTGGACCTTTTTTGAACATTTAAGCCTTATGTACCTCTAGGTACTTGACAAGACTAATGCCACCTATACTAAGATACTCCTAAAGCATTCAGTACTAGTCTACTTCTTTTAGTTTGGAGCTTGAACTGGCCTACTTGAAATTCACTTAGTTAAATACAATTTCACTGTGCAAAGAAATCTAAGTTAGATTTGAGGTAGAAGGCACAAAATAAGGACCCTGCTTACTGTCATTATAAGAGCCTCAAAGAAGATCAAGAGATTTCAAAACACTCATTAGTTCAGGTTTCTATAGACTCAAATGATAAATCTTTGATAACAGAGCAGACATGCTCTACTGAGCACTTCTGTTCTGCAGAAGTTACTAGTAAATGAATCAATTCATTGGAAGAGCCCTCACACCTACAGTTTTGCATGCCCTGACAGCTTTGGCTTCCAAATCTTGATTCCTTGGTAAAGTGTTCTGGATTACTACGTAAAAATTCTATTGGGTTTGGGAGTAGCACCTCCTTGCAATATCATTTCAATTTGTAAGCTAAATTTTCCTCTATGGAAAATTTGTGGTGTTTTTAGGTATGTTTAGGCTTGGCTTTATTTTTTTTTTTTTTTTGAAGAGGAAAAGACAGGACAGTGGATAGAAATGAGGGAAACACTTCTGACCATTTTTGTCTACTAACAGTAATACACATCTAGTGATAACAAGCTGCATAATGAAGTACTTCTATACATACAGGCACAGAAATGAGAGGTACAGGCAAGAAAAGTTGGTGAAAGAAAGTTGGGAAAGTTTTAGAACATTATTAAACTGTGCAATGTATCTAAATTTCCTCTCCATTAAGTAATACTTCAGAACTATTATAACTCATTTTTAGTGGTAACATCTGTTATTAAAATAAAGAAAAATTTGTCCTCACTTTGTTTGCAACTTTTTTTAAGAAGAGAAGCATATAAACATATACAGCAAATTCAGAACAGTAAGAAAAGAAGCTGTTTGACTCTAAGTTATACATGAACCCTAATGGGTCAGAAGCATCTCAATTATCAAGCACAAGGAATTAAAAACATTTAGATTTTCTAGGTTAACTCTCTTTATCTATGATAGTGAAAGAAATAAAATTGTAATAAAACTTTGTAAGACATGAATAGAAATTCTCATCTCTCTAAAACAAGTAGTCAAATTTCTTTCAGACTTCCTGAAGATAAATTACTCTACCATCAAGTCACATATGGAAAATATCAGACTGACTTATTACATTTTTACAAAAGTGTGTATTTCAGTTTTGAAATAATGGGAAGCTAAAGTCTCTATGATAAAACAGTACTGATATTTATAAGCTAGTGATGCTATCATCTGTACTTAAATTAGCTGTCACTCCTTATGACTTTTGTGAAAGGTTTATACAATATTCCAGCTGCTTTCTATCACAGTGTTCAATATGGCAAAGAGGTTTATGAGAGATGTTGTGAGGTAACCCCAAATCAGAACAAATACTGAAATAAGAAGGACATATATGTTGGAATAGAACCAAGTAATTAAAAATAGTTTCACTTGTTATATACTTTCAGCTGCCAGTTGCCTCATATGCACATAAGCAGTCTTCCTTCAAAGGCTGCTTTGCAATAGTAATACAAAGTTTACTGTACAAAGCAACCAAATAAAAATTACAGAAAAACTTAATTGCTGGAAAAACATTATCTGGAGTCTGCAGCTTTCGAATCAGAAAATTCTGTAAACAGAAAGAATAAAGTAACACAAAGAAATTAAAATTCCACAATAAAAACAGTGGAACTAATGTGCAGTTGAATGTCATCCAAAAATTGCTCTCAAGTTAAAAAGCTGAATTTATGTTTAATGAAATAATACAAAAAGCTTCAGCAAAGCTGAGACAATGGGATTTTTTTCTCTTTTACCACTAGTAAAAGTATTTTACAGAATATACATGTAGCCAGCAAGCTTCCAGCTCCCCCCATACAAAACAATGTAAGTTATAACCCTTCAGACTGCAATTTCTAGCTTCTCATCTTCTTTGTTCTGACGTTTAGTCCTTACATACCCCCAATACCCATTACAGTCACATGAACATTTACAAAGTCACAGATCCTAATCACATTAACGTAAATAAGTAGATTTATACAAAATCTTACTTTCCCTACACCATCTATTTTAACACCAGGAAGAAGGAATTAACACCAGATCTTATCCCTTAAATAGCACCTCTCATTAGTGAAACAACATACCTTGTAGATTTGAAGAGTGAGACTCAGCTCCAGGACACTTATATTTAACTCTCAGAAAAACAATACTGTAAACATACAGAGAGAAAGTAATAAAAAATTCTACAGAAGAAAACTGTAAAGGGAGCTTTGTGATCAATCTCAGTGAAGGAAAAGTGTCATAGGAGTTCCTTAAAGGAACAAAATTTAAGGCAGGTAAGATATGAATGCCTCATGAAAATGCAATGTTTTCACTATGCTCTTATGTATTTTGTCTCAACAAGCCACAGATTACTTTTATTCCACATCCTAGTAGAAAACTGCCTACTTTCTACTTTGAGACATTTTTTACAATTGAAATTGAAATCAACATGGTTCTTGGCAAAAAGTAGCAATTTTAGACTGAGTGATGGTTTATTTCAAATGCACATGATGTTACAATCAAACTGCAGGTATTTCTACTGCTGTGACTTATTCAACAGAACATTTCTGCTTCACTGAAGCAAAGAATGTGTTTATTTCCTGGAACATGTAGAGGCTAGTTTCCCAAGCTCCACTCAGAATGGTATCCCTCCCCCATCCTGTCCCCTCACAGCTTCCCATGCTTCTTGATCTATGCCATGAAGACAAGCAGAAGTAGTTCTGGATGAGGAAGAATGAGCTTGGCTGGACAACATGCACAATTTTTTATGGTGTAAAACAATTAGTATTTTCTTAAATATAACAGTGCAGTTCTTAGGGAAAAAAAAGGACAAGTCTGTTCTTTTGGTGGCAGTTTGGCTGTAAAACACACTCTTGTGCCTAGCTGGTAACTTCCTCACTTCCTTGACTCTCACAATTTATTCCAATTTAACTGTTTGTACAGCCTAATTTTACAATGAATTTGCACATAACAGGGGTACACCACTGACTGCAGATTGATCCAGAAAGGAACAGTGGTGTGGAAATTCTAGGAACTATTTCTGTAGTACATCTCAAAAAAGTTCAATGTCAAAGGCTCTTCTGCTTAGTAAAAAGCTTGTCTAGAAAATAAATGCTTTTCTGCATTTTGAATTGAACAGTACAACAGGAACCACTTGTAAGAATAGCTGAAATAGACAGGCTGATAAAGTAATTCAATTGCTTTAATTTTAATCTGCCATCTTTTTATGACCAAAAGAAGTTAAGAAGTATGTTTCTAATGTTTGGTTTTTTTTTTTTTTTTAATTTGCTAAGACAGGCTAGCTGAAAACATAATGGTTGTTCCAAGAAAGCACTCGTATCCTTGGAAAATCTTCTGCTCCTTACTTTAACCATTCCCACATCTCTCCTTAATCTGTGCCACCACAAGTGCTTTCAGGTTAAACAAACTCATTAGATTTAAAAATAACCTTTAGAAGGGAGTTATTTTAATTCTATCACAGATTCACAGTCTAGCTTACTGAAGAGTTTCATTAACAGTTTAAGCATAACCACTGGGAAAGCACAACACTGGCCTGAGCAGACAGGAGAATGAACTGTGCAAACCTAAATTGGTACTAAAAAAAAAGAAACATTGAACACATCAACATCACTGTATCACCACTTTCAGATAGTCTATGCTACCTTGTATTTCAGAATTTACACCTTTGATAGACTGGGTTTTCACTCCAAGTCCCAGTTCAAAGGACTCCTTTTCTGTCATTCAGATGAGAAAAAAATGTCTTCAAATAAGAAAAGATGTCTTCAGTTTACAAAGTGAACATAAATAGTAATTTAAAAAACATGCTTTCATTTCTAATGTTTAGATGCTGACTCTATACATAGGATTGGTATTTAAAGTTTATTTATCTGAACTAAGTAAATTAAAATATAACTATATCATTGTGTACTTAATTTTCTGACATTTTAAAAACACACATAAGTCATTGTGTGCCCCTTTAAAGTTTACACAAAGGTGATATCAATTCTCCTAGCCTCTAATACTCTCTTTACTTGTTCATTATAGAATCCTTTCAACTTTGCCTCTAGCAATTCACAAACTCATTTTTTCATGAGTAAATATTTAAACCAGATCTGTTTTAAAATGTCTGCAGAAAGGAGATAAAAGCAAGTATTTAGATTTATAGCTAACCGGGTAATAATCAACTGCTACTAGAAAGAACTTGATCCATGTCTCAGCTTTAACGTGAACCTGTAGTCCAGGTAGGGGGCTGTGAGCCTTTGTGCCCTTATGGTAATGTTCTTAAGCAAACAAAAGATTGCCACACACCTCGCAGGACAATTAATTCATTGAAACGGGACATTTAAACTTTTCCTTTTCATCTGTAACATAAGAGGTAGCTGCACTAATATTTGACTTTCTGTTTCACAGTGGAAAGAGAGGATAAGAATGGCAGAGAATTAGAACTTAGTTCTCTGACCATTGAGAGCTTGTCCCACACACCTAATGGTCTGTCTCCACTTAACCTAAGTAATGCAGTCTTAACTATCAAAATATATCCATTATTGAAATAAACCACTAGTATTTTCAGCATTTCATAGAAAATACTTCCACACGCTATTATTTATGTTTCCTTATAGAATCATGTTTTTGACCTGGTGTTAAATTTCCCCCTATCTGACGTTAAGTAAAACTCAAAAGTACTTTAGTTCCTTTAGCTACTATTGTAGGAAAAAATTTCTAGGCTGCGTAAGGAAGGCATATACACTCTCCAAAACTGAGGCGGCTGATGTTAGAACCTGAAGAACCAATACACAAATTCCAAACAAAAGGCTTCTGAAAACCAGTGACATATGGCAACCGTACTTCATGGTAGGATTTCTGTTATTTAGGATTTTAATGGGTCGTTAGTATATAAATAACAAATATTTTCATGATTTCAAAATTTTTTTTTATTGCTTCTGTAAAAGCTAGAAATACCTGCCAATTCTCACAACTTTGCTGTTACCACTTCTGTTGTTTAGTCAAAGGTGTTGTCCCAGCCATTAGAGTAGGGAACAGAAACGTCTCTAACCTGGATTTACCACTGGAGCTTGTGCCAGAGAAAGTGCTCTTCTCCATGGAGTTGCCTGTTGCCCACTTAAAATGAGTAATAGCTTCCTAACCATTCAATTCAGGATCCAAATTAGGCTCCATTCCAAAAGCCAAATCATTATAAAGTAAACAATTCTGAGTTTTTTCAGAAGACTTGGTAATTGTTCTTTCATCACCTTTTTAAAATAATAATTTGTGATCTCGAAAAAGATGAAACACATGAGTCACAAACTACAGTCAAAGCAGAATGATAATAGAGGCAATTTCTTCTTCCCTGTCTTCGATTTTGCCAGAGAACAGAATTCATTTTTGAAGAAGGGAACAAACAAGAAAAGAAAAAAAGAATACATAAAATTAACTTATGAGTTAGAGATCCTACATTGGAATAACACTGATGCACTTTAGATTTCACTAACTTTCTTTTTTTGCAGATAAAAAAAGCATAAAAACAGATGAAGGGGATAATACTTAATTTGCCCAGTTGAAGGAATTAAATTATATGTATATATGAAATGGCCTGTTTGGGTTCAAACTCTGCCTGGAAATACCTTCCTCAACTCATTGAATTTGAAGTTATTTGCTCCAGTAAGTCAAGATCAGCATTTCATTCTTGGCATCAAACCTCAAACTTTGATATGAAGAACATACTTTCTAAACACTTCTAGGATATTATGTTGTCTATACTATGAAAATAGCTGAACATTTTTGAATTTACTTTCTAGGCTTAAGTTATATATGGGCAGGAGTTACTGCTGCAAACACTGGAACTTATTTGACTTACTCTTTTTATAGAAATCTGATTTACCGGCTTTGACTGTTGCAGTCTTTAATAGTAGAAGTTTTTATAAATGTGGTTTTCTGTCAATTACTCTTACGGTTTGAGTGCATTTCATTATATACCTCTCAATCAGAATAATCTAATTTTTATTAAAGATACTGTCTGAAAATCTGATTTTGTAAGTTTATTATCCAAAAGGTACTAAAACTAGAATGGAAACAAAAGAAGGAAATTTGGCTCATTAGAAAAAATAAATATATATGTATGTATGAAATGCTGAAGAATCCTTATTTCATTGAAGTTAATACAATATAAAACTATTGAAAAGTGTGGTTTTAGTGCACAATAGTATATTCTTAGATCTATTTTAATTTTACACATTAAAAAAAAAAAAGAAAGGGTCTTTATAAAAAACAATGTGTATTTATTAAAATAGCCTGAAGTATTTCAGGATCGTGACAATTTAGTCTTTCTATAAACAAGTGTTTCTATTTGAAATAGGGGAAAAAGCTCCTAAAACATAACTTCAGTTACTGAAACAAGTAAACCCAAGGTTTTCACATAATTATGTCGAATCAAGTTTATTTTTCATATTATAAAGTAAACAGCAATAAATGTAAAATAGTGCATTGAATTAAAAGTTCATTGAATTAAAAACATGATGGAATGTAGACCATGAACAGTCTTGGAAGAAGTGGCAACAAGGCTTCTGCGACAGAATAAAGAGGTTCTCTCCTTTTGAAGAGATTCTAATTCTCTCATTGGCAAAAAACATATAGAGAAACTGATTACTTATTTCCTTCTTATGGTATATAGTACTGTGAGATACTTACCTATATTCTTGTCTCTCACTGTAACCTTAGTACCAAACTTATTTTTAAAGATATCAACAAATTACTATCTAAGGTGTCAGGAAAAGAGTCATACTCACTGAAGTCTACCTGATAGTAGGCAGAGGGTCTAGGAAGTTTGCCTTTCTTTTGGTATTAACACAGACATTAAAAAGTTAATATGACAACATCAGAAGTGGAGTCAAGACTCCCTGAACATGTGGTATGACAGGAATGTTTATATGCAAGTGATTGGCTATTTGAGGGAACTTCTCAATGACAGTGCTGAACCTGCTGAAATGTATGAACAATATCATTTACTAACAAGAAAATGAGCTTTTAAAAGAATTTGTAACTGTCACTGTCATTTGTTTGCCAGGTTTTAAAGTTAAAATTGAAAACATTCTAAAGCAAAACCAGCACTTACAGTGAGGCTCATAGGGAGGAGGAGGATCACCACAAGGAACACATTCCATGTCTTGAAAGCCTCCAAGCTTAGTCTTCCTATAAAATCTAGAAGATAAAATAATGGAAAAAAACAGTTAAACCCAATTATTTTTCCTCATAAAATTAAACAGGTGTTTTAACAAAATCTTCTATAATTGCAAATTTTGTCAATCTGTGTCTCAATGCAAACTATTAGAAAATAGAAGAAAATAAAGGTAAACAAAAGTACAGTAGATATTAATTAATAGTACAAGAGCATATCTAAAATAAACGGAGGAAAATTTCTAAACTTGCTAGTCCAAATGCATAGTCACTATAATCTTATACTCACAGAAGAAATAAACAATTCTGGAGATTTCAGACGGAAATCAATATCCCATTTTCCACATAGATCACAACATACATGACATGTATGAAGAACTTACCTTACGCAAGCTTAGTTACACATCTAAAAAATAAAAGTGAACTGATTGATCTATAGAACTCTCCTAGAAGAAACAAGATATTACAAGGTAATTATCACCACTAAAAATATATAATGGACCAGATGTCAGTGACATTTTATTCTAAAGACGCTTCAAGAACTTTATTACGGAATTTATGTTGGAAGAGCTCACTGACTACAATGACTGGCAAAACCCTACGTTCCTAAAGCAGGGAACAAGAGTAGCACCAAGCAAAAAACCAGAACTTTAGAGTGTTGCATTTCAAATTTTTATGTATGACATCCTCTAAAGAACTTATCTACAGCTCCCTAATCAAGTAGGTCTGTCTGTCTTTCAACTGTTCATTAGTACTAAGACAGAATCAGCAGCTGTGGCCTGTTCAAGATAAGAAAAGAATAAATGTTTTCTATAGTGGTAGTGGTGCATTAAATAAAAGGTACTAACTCTACTGATGTTATTTTCCTAACGCTGTAAATGCCATTAAAGTATGAAGCTTGTATCAGCTAAAGCAAACAGTTTTCCAACTGCTCAAGAAACTCATGCTTTAACAATGTGAACAGAAACAGATCCATAGGCTGCAAGACTGGAGGGGTCACTGTGATCACTTACTCTGAATGAAATGTGTTAATATTTGTTTTCAGCTGACATTTTCACTGCAGTGTTTGGAAGCTGAACAATAGAGAATGGCATGTTGGAAACTCATGCAAAACAGAAATAAATAAGACTGCTGAGTTAAAATATCAGCTAAACCATTTGGTTAGGCTAGTTATATCCTCCCTTCGCTTAGGCAGCATCTAAACTGAATGACAGGTATGAGTGGTGGCATGCTCTACAATTCTGTTACCCAAAACATCCAGACCAGATGACCTGTGACTACCCCTGCCATGGCCATGACTCCCCCTCCTCATGTTTCCAACTTTGCTGCCAGGAAACGCAGGTTGTGGAAACAGTTCTCATTTTAAAACATACTCAACTCACATATCTAGGATGTGTTCTATACCAGAACACTGAGAAGCATTCCCAGGTTCTCCATTTTAGATTTACCCTTAATTCATGTTTTGATGTGGCTTCTTTTTCAGTCCTTCTCATCTTCCAAAATTTAGCTTATGCTGTTTACACAAGGCGAAAATCTCCCTGCTGACAGCCAAGTAAGCCCTACAACACATGTATACTACTAATATGCAATAAGAGCATAAATCAATCCACAATGTGCCTGCAAGTAGTATCAAAAGTGGTTGTGAGTAACATCTAATGCCTGGGACTGTACCTTCCTATGCAGGCACTTAAACTAAGATTAGTTACCAAAGCCTTACTAAGTGTTTTTAAATGTAGTGACCTCACTTCTGGCTAGAAAACGAATAACGGTAGAAGCTTCAACAGTGTTCAGGTATTTGACAGCTGGTATTAAAATAAATAAGTAAATAAATATAAAATGAAATGGCTGAGGTATAGATACTAAACAAATGCATGAACTTTTAAGCATGTCTGAAATATATACTCTGAAAATACGAGGCTGTTACAATTGCAAATCAGTTCTGATAAACTACTCCTTTCAATTAAATTACCAGTCAATATTTCGAAAAAGCATTAGAAATGTCTTTTTACAAATTCATGGCAAGGGTTTATAGTATCTAACTTGGCCACAATGTAAAGAATAGTCTTTTAGAGATCTCAAAATTTAATACTACAAACAGAGAAAGTTAGCAACAGAAATCTGGGATGACAGGATAAGAAACTAAGCACAGCTCTTGACTTAAAACAGCAGCTTCAGTAAACAATTCTTTCAGATTCATTTATGTTTCTCAGCTGGGATCATGCTCTATGAATTCATCAGCATGGGGAAGGAAATTTAGGAGAGCAAACCACAGCCACTATTTTTGACTTAAGGATATATGTGCATGAGAATTATTAGGCATTGACCGAAGTAGGGGAAAAACTCCAAGCAAATAATGTGATCATTTTTCAAGAAGGTAACTGTGTATGTTTCCAAACGTTTAATTCTTTATAACAATGAAGTCACCAGTAACACTGTTTTGAAGTATTTTGCTCAAGTATTTTGCTCAGAGGCAATACTCTCATAGACCAAGTAGATAATTATCAAACCATTTTTATAGATAATTAATACTGCAATTCTGAAATTATGTGCTCAGATAATACAGTAAGGCCAAGATTAGAACATTGGACCTTCACACATACACAAAGAATACAACCATTTATGTGGAAAACATGAACAATTTTAATGCAAATTAGTTTTGAATTTGTTCAAGTCTCACCTTCAGAAATGGGCTTACCCTGGTAAACAGTCCCCACATAGTGCATTGCTGGTGGCAGAACAGTTGGCCTTCTGAAATCGGTTAACTAATGCACAGTCCAGACAAGGCTTGCACTTCTGAAAGCCCCAGTCTTCCTTGAATCTGTTTGGTCTGCATGCCATGCACTGTGCATCCTCCCCATATCCAAAGCCGCATTCCTGTAGGGATTAACAAGCAATAGCAAGCTATTCAGTCACTGAAAGCGTGAACAAGAAGAGAATGCTGGAATAAAATGAAGACCTAATGTAATTATTACTGAGAGTAGGTCTTTCTCAAGACAAAAGCCATCTTTTCAGCAAGTTCAAATGTGTCTTCCACTGCTAATAATCTCCCTTACTTCTATAAGTAATACTTAGTCATCCACTTTATTCATGAAACCACTGTGTATTTGAATGATAAAGGGCTTCAAGGACTCCCACAGTTTCATTATTACTAGCTTATGGTAGAATTATTGAGCTGTCTGGTTTTTAATTAGGTCAGTCATGTGAAAGCGCAGAAACTGGGACAAGTGAAATATAAAGGCACTTAGTTACAAAAACAGCAAAGAAGCACTTTGATATTAAGGTTCATAGCTAAGGTGAACAAAGTTAATTGCCAAAGAGAGCACACTGATCTTCAAAAGCTTAGAATTTCTGTTACCAAATAAACCAGAGCTGGTTAATGACGATCAGCTAGGCATGAAATGTTGCTTAGCCACTAAGAATTTCAAAAACTCAATCTGCTACAGTTCTAACAGTTCTTAAACTTTCAGAAAAGTTTAATAGATCTGCAGAACACAGGGAGGCACGATACTTCACTATACAAGCAATATTGTTAAGGTTGGTCATTTCTGCCAAATTTTGTGATTTAAAGACATTATTTCCATGCATTTGCAAAAGGACACCTAATACAACTGACAAGCTGCAAAGAAAAACACCAAACAATATGTAATAGTTTGGGGACTGAATTCTGTGAACTGGTTATCAATCTACTTCTTAGGAGTTAAAGTTACTAGGAGTTGCTATTCCCTCTTATCATCAAAATATCCTATCAGTTTATTTCAGTACTCTGGAGTTGGATTTGATGCATTAGTGACACACCACAAAACAGCAAGAGGGATACAACAATTTGCTGGAAAGGACTTATTGGGAAGGGAGTAAGTGGGAAAGGCACAAGTGTGGGGTCCTTGTTCTCCAGTATGTGGTTTCAGTGAAAGAACAGAGCACCTTTCCTGTGGAAAAGTTGAAGGACATTTTCAGCTAGGACAACTTAAGAAAAGGTTTCCACCAGTTTCCACCAGAACACGTGTGTTTGATGCATATAAACAACTTTTGCCAAAGTCACCAACTAACCAAATCTACTGCAGTAAAAAAAGCTTTTAACCTTTAGAAACACCATCAGGATTCCTGAAGCTTTTGTATTGAGAAATCTATGGGACAAGCTCTGTGATGCTGGCCAATATGCATATTATAGTGCCTCTAATCTGCAATGATAAAGTAACAATAAACAACTTCAGATGTACTTTACTGAACATTCTAAGAATTTTCAATTTTCTCTTATGCAAAGAACATACTTTACTCTCCTCTGAAGAACAAGCCCTCAAGTACACAGAAAATGAACAATTTATGAAAGCAACCACAAAAGGACTCTAAAAATAGTCGTCTTCCTCTTCTCTAGATCCAAGAACTTAAAAAACCATTTTTTTGTTTTGCTTTCTTTTAGCTAAAATGTAGTTTATTACTATTGAGTATTTTTCAGATCGAGGAGCAGACAGACAAATCATCGCAGTTAGTAACAACAAAAAAGCATCCTATAATTTCATACACTGTACAGTACAGTCCTCTTGTGATATACTGTCACCCTCTTACAGCTGATAGGCAAATGGGGATAAAATCTTTTTTTTTTTCTTTTTTTACTTATTTCAGACATAGAACATTACCATTACATTTCAAATTGATACGTTTCTACTAGGAATCAATGACAAAGCAATGGCAGTTTTAACTGTATCTTCCTGTGTTAATTTTTACACTCTATTCAATTTATATAACTTTAAGACATTATACAAAGCTACATGATTACCAGCAGGGACCGGAACCAGACTAACTTGTGTTAGATTTGCTCTTCCTAAGTCTAAATAAACTTTTTCATTAAGTATCTTTAATCCTTAACACATTCTTCCTAAATACCTACTCCTTCTAGTTAGCTTATCCAAATAATAGTGATATGGAATATATTACATAGCTCAGTTAAACTGTGTATATTCGGATCTCTTGATAAATCACTTGGAATCAGTCCCCCCCAAGTCCAAGAAAACTTTCAAATATAAGGCTTAAATTAACTTAATTATAAGTTTTCCTTTCCAGACAACCTTTGAAGCTTGTGATCAAAAAACAAGCAGGAAACAAAAGTTAGAATTAAATGCCTTCATTCACTGGCCCAAACTACCAAAGCTTGAGTAAATTGTTTCTAGATCAGATCTGTTTTGCTACAGCTGGATGTACGGACACATCTTAGTGATCCTTTGTATCATGGAATGGTTTACTCTAAAGCTATAAAAATGGTGGATGCAATATAAAGACATCTTCTGCCCAAGGAATTTACAGTCTCCCATCTTTTCAAAGATGGCTTCTAAGTCCTTGCCAGGAATTCTGCAGATATAATCCATAACAACTAAAACTTTATGTATGTGCTTTTTATGTTCACATAACATTTGAGGCAGTTAACTGCCTGGCAGGTGCAAATAAATATTTAAGCTTGTAAACCAGGCAGAACTTCAAACAGATTTGTACTCATAATTAACCACATTCCCCAAACTGAAGGATATGACTTAAACGATGGATTCAAACCCTTTGAAATCTTGGACTTTATAATTTAGCAGTCCAGCAAAGATACAAACAATCGACTGTTCATCTTTTATCAGTACATGTGCAAAACTGATGTGCACCAGTTTTCTCAGTGTTCTATTTACAAAACTGTCAAGTTATATGGCTGGCGAGATCTGAATAGTTCCCAACTCCCCTCACCCCTTCTATCCTCCCACTCATATTTTTAAAAGAGCTCATCTCCTGTGGCAGTTCATCCTAGGACTGCAGAAAAGAGAAATAGAACTTGTAACATCAATGAACTAGATTAGAAAAATCTGCTTTTCACTTTTGTGCCAGAAAAAAAAAAGGACCATGTAAATAGATGCTGTCTTTATTTCTCCTGTTGCAAAGCTTTCTGTGAAGAACATTTAGCACACTCCTCCCTTCCCACTTTCCCTTTTCAATGCTACCAGGCAACATAATGAAAATTTTCTCTCTCAAATGATACTCAGTACAAGCCATGGAAACAGAAACACTAATTTAGACAACTGCACTAATAAAAAAAAAAAGTCTTCAAAATTCACATGCACCTATATTTTCTTGATATCTATATAGCTTTCACTGTCAAGTAGCGTGACATCTAATTATCTTTAACATATGCATTCCCAGAATAACTTCGTTCAGAAATGTGCTTCATTAAGGTATCAAGTGGGGTGACTGGTCAAGGCTGCCTACAAATCTGTAGCAAACTAGTGAACAAAACTTGCACTTCAGTTTCTAGCTAAAAGTATTAAAAACACAAAATAAGACAGACACCTCTTCAGGTACTACCAGGGCACTGTTAAAATTTTCTTTCAGTATATACTACCCAAACACTGATCCAGACAGAACAATCAAAAGTATAGCAGACTATAAAGGGTAATGGAGTTAAGTGGTATGGTTTTTCCCTAAAAGTTGAATCCAACACAGACAGTAAATTAGATTTTAAACATTCTTTCAATTAAAATAACCTCAAATTTCATTTAAAAAAATGCTTTCAGGCATCATTAAGATCATAATCTGCATGTACATTTTAGAATTTGTTTCTAGTTCCACTGATTATCCACAACCTACGTAAGTCCCTAGACAACACAGAACAGAGCAGTTCCACCTTTGCCATGATGATTACAAGAACACTTGGGTACTCTCAAGAAAAAGTCTTCCAGGCATTAAGACACTTTTAATTGATGTCAGGTCATGTAACAGGTTGTGGGACTACACTGGTGCTGGGAAAAGAAGTTTTTATAACACGTTTGAGTACATGGCCTTGTAAAATAGCACACATTTGTAGCTTCCTGCAGTACCCTAGGCTGTGGATCAGCCTCATCTAGAATCCAAAAATGAGCTGTATCTATTAGCAAAAATCTCTGAGCAGGACAAGCTGCAACAGCGTGCTGCAAACATCAGACTTAGCTGTTGTGTCAATGTGCAAAGTTAGGGTCAGAAAAGTTTCATTTTCAGTGAAGAAGATTTGACATGCCTACATGCAGCTGCTCGAGTTTGCAGGGGACTTATCCAGAAACATGTGTTGGCCTCTCCTGAGCTGAGATCTGGCAGGCTTTCTCACAAGCCACTCTCTTGCTTTGGAAAGTTAAGGGTGACCGCTAAAATGGCAGCAGCTGCTCTCAGGAGCTTCACTGTGACAAGACATCAGTCATAGCACACCACCGTGATGTTCTGTGTGAGGACTGTCACATTCAGCAGCAGCTTCCACCAGTACCTGTCTGTTTAATTCACAATTCCTTTTTCTGAGACAACATGCAGGTCTCCTCTTTCTTCACTGTGTACCTGGTGCAAGGAAGAAATCTGTGATATATAGCCCTGCCTTAGCAACCATCAAGCTGCCTCTGTCCCATCAGCTCTGTGTACAGCAGCTCTCTCTAGGTAAGAGACAGCTTTATTTATTTATCATGGCTTACTTGATCGCAATGCTGGTTTCAGGCCCTCTCCCTTTTCACTTCTTGCTTTTTACTCCTTCCTTCTCATATATTGTCCTCAGTGTACTGATGCAGCTGATAATGAGGCTGAATTGTAAATCTGACCATGGGATCCAGGTCAGAAGTGATCAGTTCAGTGATCTGTTCCACAGCACCCCCTAAAAATCTACTGTGTCAGCCTAAGTGCACAGGTAGAGCACTGTGCAAAGAACTTACTATTGCCAAAATTATCATTTTAATGTTTCTGAACTACAACCTCAGATGTCATCTGTTGACAAAACAATCTAGAATTGCAGTTTAAATTCTCAGTTGCAATGTAAGTTTGATGAGGCACAGATATGAATTGCTTTACATATATAAATTAAAAAGAAGAAAGGCATGAAAGCTATAGAATTATAGAACTTAAAATTATTGTGAAAGGATTGGAAGGACTCTCATTTCCTTACTTGAACATTTTCAAGAAAAAGGCTGAAATCCAAACTATCCCAGCTTTTTTTTCTGTATTAATTGTGATTTGTATACATTTCAATAATATATAAGGTTTGATTTGTTTCAGAAACATATTTAAGATAGGACAAAAGGCTCTTACTATCAAGCCACACCAAGGACTACTCAGACACTGGCAAACTGAAACCACTTAAAGAATGAAAGGTATTAAATCACTTTGCTTAACTACATGATGCTTTGCTATCTACTAAAGAAATGAGAATGAAATAATGCTAAGCCACAAGAAGCAAACACTTCCTTCTGAATTGACACAATCATTTTAGTCTCCCACCACACAAGTACTGCCTAACAACAACAAAAAAAAAAAAAAACCAAAAAACCAACAAAACCCTCCACAAAAAACCCCAACCAGCCAACCCAAAACAAAGATTCCACACACTAAAAACTAAGCTATTTCAGTGATTCAAAGGCTTCTCAAACATTACCAAAGACACATGTTTACAAGAAGAAAAGGCTATATATATATTTTTTTCTAAATTAACAAATAAAAGCAAACAAACACGGGAAGCAGCTTTCACTATCTTCCCATCAATTTTAAATTGATACAAAAAGAAAGCTGGCTTTCTTCTGATGGCAATATGTTAAAAGCACTTAATAAAAAATACAATTAACGAAAGTGATCAATGGATTTTAGTTCTATGCTAATGCAACATTGCAGAACTGTTGTTAGAACAGCTGATAGTCTAGATTCGGAACTAGTTACATGAAATAAGGTTGGGTTTTTCGCTGGTTTTGTTTTGTTTCATGCTAAGGGTGTCTGAAGTTGCTTATCTATACAGACAGCAAGGTCAAACCATTAGATTGAGCACTGGTTTGCAACTAAAATTAAACATTCACCATTGAATCACAGAACTGCCAGGTTAGAAGGAGCTTTTAAAGAACATCTGATTGAAACTTTCATGGGTCAGGGACCTGAGCTGATCTGAGACGATCTAGCATCCTGTCTAATTGCACCCTAAAAGCTTCCAGTGATGGGGACTCTACATGTTTCTAGGGAAGTTGTTTCACTGAATGAATGTTCTGACTGTAAAAAAATATTCTGCTAGTACAACGTGTGCCCATCGCCCCTTGTCTTGCCCACGTGGTACCTTGTGAAGAGAAGAAAGCTTCTGTTTCACTCTATGGCCTCTGTCTACTCTGTTCCACCAAAAAAGTCCTGCATTACCATAGGCAAGTTGATTTATGTTTGTGTCTCATGTATAAACTGAGAAAAGGCCACAGCATTTCCCTAACTTAGAAAGATATGAAATGCTCATATACTATAGCAACAAATATCATATATATATATATATATCTAATAGAAGTTGTAAATAATAGTTGTAAAAATAATATATATACACACATACATGTATCCACTCTGAACAAGTGGTTTTTTTACTCTGTGTTTTTGTATAGTCAGTTATGACAAGAAAGAAATCTACGTCTTTAGACTGTAACTAAGATGAAGTAGTTTCTCATACACAAGATGAGAAAAGCTGGACTTTTGCATTCAACAATATAGGCTGACGTGTTTTGTTACAAACATAAAAAAGAAACCTGCCTGTCAGTTGCTTAAAACACACAGGAAGAACTGAATCAAAAACCCCACTGCTAACATTGTATTCTACTACATACTTAGACATACAATCATAACCACACATCCAGCACTGTATCTAGTTATATCCATGAGCACTAATTATTTGATAGGAAAACAGACACATTATGTGATGTTAAGAAACTGTTATTAAACTACATTATTGCTCTCTGATAAGTAAAAAGACCAAGCAAACAAAACTTCTCCTGTGCTGCAAATTACTTCAAGTATATCATTAAATCCCTTTTCCCTTTGCATTCTGACCTTTGACTTAACGTATTTGTTGCTTCAAGCTGTAGTTCTACAAGACTACTTTTAACCACATTTCAGTAACAGCCACAGCACCACATCCTTCACTATGATTCACAGAAAATTGTACCTCTATTTATAAAGGAAATTATAATTCCACTCACATTTAGGTTTGAGCAAAAGCTGTTTTGTTATTTTAGTTCTAGTATAGAAGAAAAAATATTTGTTAGTCTATTAATGCCTGTGAGAAGTAATTGCTTACATATTGAAATTAATCAAGCATTCATATTTCAAAAAAAACCAAGCTAGTCCTAAGAATCAGGACTATGAGATTGTAAACAAAAATATCTGAAGCAAAAACATAACTTGAACAGTGTACTATTGCAAACTATAACCTCCCCATTTTACTTCAGTGTTTCTTTATTAAACTGACTGCAGTTACTGAGGGCCTTAGTTTTTATGCTTTTAGTTTTTATTTGCAACTAGATAAGTATGCTATATCAGTGCACATAGTACTGGCCCACTATTATAAAGTGTCATATTTACAAGAGCCTTCATAAATTAAAACACTCCCTAGAACCTTTGAGTTCTCACATTTAAGGCCAATCTGAAAAAATCCAAACAAAACCACATCCATGTTGTATTGTAAGTCATGTTCAAATCTCTGCTTCAACAGCATTGCTTGCATGACTAAACCTTAACTAATACTGCCCAACACACAAAGCAAGTCTCACTAAAGTGTGAACCTAAGTATTTCTGTTAAGGCACTGAACACTCACCACAGGGGGTCAAGAGATAGAGAAAATGTGTCACTCAATTTCACTAAATCCCTTCAAACCATACACAAACCACAATACTTAACTTGTGCTTTTTTTTCAGAGCTGAACATAGTAGGAAATACAAAGCCATAAACTGAAAGCTTTTTTCCCCCTATAGTTTGAAAACACATACACACCAGACGTAGTAATGGTTCATGTTAAATTGACAAAAGAAACATTTCAACTTCCCCTAAACACCCTAAATTCCACCTTTACCATCCTTTTGACACTATCAGTAGAAGCACAATACAGAGTCTGCCCTTCTGTACACAGAGGGCGTGCGCTTTATGGCCCCAGCTCCCAGGTATGGATCTGAATGCACAGTTATGTTGGGGTCACAGCTTTACACTCCAGCAATGGGCAAGATGTGGGTTTAGTAGCTGGACACTGAAGAAAGCCTTACGCTTATGCACGAGTCTTGACATGTCTAGTCACCCTTCATGACACCACCCTGCACTCTTTTTTGCCAGTCCATCTCCACACCTCTAGCACAACACACTTGCTCCCCCAAATACATCCAGTCTCCCCATGGCACGTAACTCATGTCCTTTTTACCTCCAGTAACTGAGTAAGTGAATCCCAATGTATTCCTCCCTCTTCTAGTTTCAGCTGTGTCTTCCTTCACTGTTCTCTATCCTTGTTCATTCACAGCACCTACTTTCTCTGGGGCTGAAAACAACTAAGATCCTCCTCGTGACTTGCATTCAAACTTCCAATTTTGCTGAAAATTTTGCCAAGTGAACCTTCTAGTTCTACTGAATCTCAGCCCATAATCACAGCCAGCATTTGTTTCTGTTGATTCATTTCCGCTCTCCTAAAAACCTAGTAATTCCAGAACTT
The DNA here is from genome assembly GCA_013400975.1 of Atrichornis clamosus. Taxonomy (NCBI): domain Eukaryota; kingdom Metazoa; phylum Chordata; class Aves; order Passeriformes; family Menuridae; genus Atrichornis; species Atrichornis clamosus. The sequence continues at coordinate 133,228 of WBMZ01008773.1, forward strand.
TTATAAGGATTTTCTTTAGGAAGACATGCAGTTGTTAAAAAAGCAAAAAACAATTACGTAAGACTCTCCATGATATTAACAAGGACTTCTTATATGCTTTCTAAATATTACCATGTATTTTTCTGGCCTCAGCCTTCTCAATTACTTTACAAGGCATAAAGATAAGAATTAGGTTTGTAGCATTTTTATTAAGTTGTAAAACAAAGAAATTGAGCCTGACTTGAATCTAGCTTCCTAAAGGTTTCCAACCACTGACCTAGTAAAAATAGAACAATCACCTACCTCCCACCTCTTCTAAGGAAATATATCAGCTCTCATTTAAATATTATTCTGTGTTTATGTACTTAAGACCTTACTTTTATTAGAAGTAATTCTGTTAAGGCAAGCTGCCATATACAAAATATTTAAACATTCTCACCTAAAATCCAGAACGGATTGTGAATGTCAGCATTGTAAAAATTAAGCCCTCCCATTTCAGCAGTCTGTACCAATCACTAGTTTGAAATTCATTTTTCATCTTCTCCTCTACAGAGCAAGATTATTCAGTCTTAACTCCTTGTAGTACTTTTCTCTTTGCAGTTTCTCCCTGCTCCTTTACAGCACTAACTCACCTTGAAAAAAAAAATTTCAGAGCCAATATCCAGATCCATATGGTACTGCCTACTTTACTAATGCCATCATTATCTTCTGAACTGAACATTTTATGTAAAGAGAACCAGATAACATGGTTCTTGAAAAACTGCAAAAGGCTCAAATACCAAAAGAGTAATAATAAAATATTTCCATGTAAGTACAGATATCCACTATTTTAAATCACATACATAAATGCACTTATCAGAGACAAAGTAAATTCAAGAAAGCATGATTTTCTTACCTTTGAGAGTTCCATTCCAGGCCCACATTGTTTGCACAGGATACAGTTTCCAGTCTGGTCCCTAAATTCTTGTTCTCTGCAGTCTCCAGTCTCACAAGTTACCCAACTTAGCTAAAACACCCCAAACAAACAACAACAAAACAAAAAAAGGTAAAATCATCAAAATATATTAAATCTGTGGAATAAATTCAGGTTTCAATCTTAAAAATAACTTTCTGAATTATTAAAGAGCCTTAGTTCTACAGCTTGCCTATGCAAGCCAGAGTTAAGTACACTTAGCAGGCAATGTAATTGTGTGCTATGCTCCATTCTGTTGACAAACTGAATACTCCAAACATCTAAACTATGCACACAGCACACTGTACGAAGAGATGACCATCTCTCTCAAGTGAAGCTATACCACCTTCACAGCACTATATTCACTTATATTTTCTATCCTAGTCCACTCCTTTATCCATGAAGAGGCTCACAAGGTAAAATTTTATAATTTCGTGTGAGGAACAGCAAGAAATGATACAAATCAGTGGACCACGTTTACTCTCAAATCATAAAATGTGTATGCAATTGTCTGCGCATAGCATTTAAAGACTTTCAGTGTTAGCAGTAATGTGTAAAACAAAACACACAGTTTCTGTGTTCAATACAATTTTTTCAACATGGGGGAAAACATTAATCTTTAACTTACCAGATATACTAGCAAAATTACAAGCACCTTCAATTTATCATCTCCTTGTAATCCTTTAGCGTCCATTTCTTACAATTAAACCTTTCTCCCTAGAAAAAATATAAAAAGAAAAAATTAGAAAAAATTATAATTACATAGTTTAAATTGCAGAAGTCACATGTCCATGGTACTTCATGCCACTCAGCATGTCACAATACAAATCTGTCAGTACCATTAACATATTTCTGATGGATTCCTGAAGCTGCTAAACAACAAACATATGCTTTAAAAATCACATGCCTTTTGAAGACAGACAATAAACACAAAGTGTCTACAGCTTTAATTCTCAAAGGAAGAAGTTAGGCTATCAGTCTAGATTAGAGAACATCAACATTTGTAAATCTAACATCCCTAACATATATCCTTCTTGCTTGTTAAACACCCAAACTAAGTACATGATCAACAGACAAACTTCTTCAAATATGTGATGTATTGAGACAAGACATAGTTGTTCCTGAGAAGGCTCCTACTGCACCGCAATGTGAAGCAGAATAAATTTGCCTACTTACTAACACAACCCCTTTCATCCTGCAAGCCACTGGAGGCATACACAGGATCTACCACCTACCGAAGTGATATTACTGCTAAAGATGTGTTAACATGACTATTTACGATCTGGTAGGCAAAGACTGTTATAGGAGAAATTTCAAGTAGCATAACCAAATCACATCCTGCCTTGGACAATTTTAATCATAATCTCAGAAAAGGAGAAAGAACAGCCCACAAAGACTTGCTTAGTTTTTTTAAGTGGTAACAAACAAATTATAAAAAAAAAAAAAAAAAAGGAAACTGTTTGAAACAGTTTTGAAAAGGAAGTCCCAGTTTGGGATTTTTTTTTTTATTATTACATCAACAGACTGCATCCTCACAATCATTAAGAATATTGTGCCTGGACAACGGAACATTTTTTCTCTGCTTACTTTCCTTTTGTTTATTTGATTATTTGTGCTAAATTTCAGTTTCCTACTTTTTGGGTTTTTTTCAGTAACCTGAAAATGAAACTAAAACTTTCAGTTCAGAAATCCAATCTATATACCAGTAACAACAAGAAAAGAATAAATAAATCCACATTACACAATATGGTATTTGAATTTGATCCTAATTTTCATACCTTATATGACAGCCGTATAACGTAATTGCTTTCAGCTACATGTGAAGAAGAATGTTTAAAACATTTCTGGTCTACTTCGGAGCTTAAGGACTGATGTTTAATTAGGCTACTTTAAAATGCAAAATAACCAATTTTTATCATTTAAGGGTAGAGACTGACAAATGAAAGGATAACATAAGGAAAATAGCAGACAAAAAATATTAAGAAGAGTTGCAAAATGCTTTACAACATGGAACTATTGCAAGCATAATATGCTTCCAGAAATATACGACCAGAATGAACATAAACTATAATTAACACACAACTTCACATTTTACTGCGTAAATACTCTAGTTAACGAATTCTAGTCAATAAGAAGAAAGTATACTTCAGATTGGCACTATGGATATTTTTTAAGGTAAGTTGTATTTTGAAGTTCAAAAAGAGCAACATGAAATGGAAAAAACTCAGAAAAATAGGTATGTAAAAACAAAACAATTTCAAGTAAAAGGAAAGACCAAACAGCAGACATAGACAGCAAAAATAATGTTAAGGGAACTCAGAAGTTTCAAGAAATGTTTCTCATCTATTTTTTAAAAGATACAAAATGGCTAAATACAAACATCATATATTATATCTTCTGGCCAAAAAGTAACTGAATATCTACTAAGTAAAACCAGATTAGATAAGAAACAAATTGTGACACTTTGCACCTCAGTAACCTTGAAAAAAGTATCAAGAAAGTCTTAATCTTGATCATGTTCAATTTTGCTGTTCATTCCCTCTAGAATGCTACAGAAATTCAAGAGAGGTTTATTTATGAAGAAATTTAAAAATAACTAAGAATAGTAATACAATAAACAACTCTACACTATATTACAGAAAAGCAGTCCTGTAAAACAGGCTTGACTTCACTTGATTCAGAGAAGACAAGATAGTAGAGCTAAAAGTCTAAAAGCTAAATGAAAGAAACTGATTAAACATTAATTCAAATAATCATGCTGAAACTAATGGGAATTGGGAGAAAAATTCCCATTAACTTCTTGATTTAATGTAACACCGTTCAGTGGAAAAAAATAAATACTTCACATGCTTTCTTAATTGCTTGAGTAGTTAAAACTTTACAGAAGTGTGCAAGTGATAAAGTTGTAAATGTAACCAAGATTCTTAGAACTGAATGTCAAGTGACTACTCTGTCATATATATATTCCTTTATAATAAAAAATTAGATAAAACATACTGCAATTCCAATCTAATTATGACCAAAACTTCAAAAACAGGATTCTTCATAAGATTAAAAGTATGTTTTATTTTAAAAGTCAATACTTACTTTTGCTTCTGAAAATAGATGTGTGACATATCAAAAATAAACTGAAGAGGGTAATAACTGTATATTTTTGTGTCAAGTTTCATATAGAATTGTCAATACAAACAATACTGGTGAGCTGTACTGAGCCTAATGATCTAAAACATAGAGGTGCAACATAATCTAAGAAGCCTATTTTTTCTGAGGGGTCACCTGAAGTATGGAAAAAGAAAGAAAATTAAGAACAGTCCAATTAACTGTCCAGCATATTAGTTATTTGCAGTAAAACTGTATTAGCTTAATGTAATGAAGGTATATTAACGCTATACCTTTATTCAAATACACAATAACCTGAAGGTTTAATATTGTTTAAAAATCAGTATATATACAATTTATTAAAATCAATATTGAAACAATGCTAAAAATGTATTTTCATGTTCTAATATTCTAGAATCACAATTGGAATAAAAAACAAATGCCAGTCCTTAACAGAAGGTAGTACATAATTACAAGCAGTATTAAAAATCTTGCTGGTCATTCTGAAATCTTGAATTTCGGTTTTGGAACTGCCCTGTTATAAGATGATCTTCTCATAGTATGTACCTCAAAGACTTTTGGAACATAAAAAGCACATGATTAGGCATCCTGTACCAAAATACATTCTGTTGACGTAAGTGTGAAATTCCCTTGCACCTGTGAAATATTTTCTATTTAAAAGAAAATCCACTGCCTTTATAACTGTCTTGCCAAATCCAATCATCAGGAGATCCATAACCTAGAACAAATTTTCAAAATCAAGTGTTTTATAACTGGCATCAAACCATCAAGGACTTCTCCAACTTATCTGTACACTTTACTAAGCTGCAATTTTTTGACTGATCATTACGACTTTGATGCAATTGTGCAGCTTTAGGTCTAGAATATGAAACACCTTCTATATAATTTGTCTTCTATAATCAACAAAGATTCCAAAAGAACCTTGCAGGTCTAAGGAACTTCAGTGCACTTCAGTAGGTTTAGTAGCACCAAAACATTCAAATAATTTCAGCAGACACGTATGAATGCCTGTGGTATTGTATCGTGCCATCATCATGCCCATTGTCACTGCTCCTACCAAAGCAACACCAAGGACTATATACTGACTATAACACGTGAGAAAGAAATAAGCCAGTGTACAAGAAACAGCCATTGTTAAGAGTACACAATAAAAGTTTCTTTCATAATAACGTCTTGATAAAAATAATACAAAGGCACATTAATGGTTAAGGCGCGTTAATAACTCATCGTATAGAAAGCAAGTCCCACAGGAGATATAACTGTGTCAGCTGCATATTTCCTGTTTCTATTTCCAGTTTGGTCAAAAGTCCTGCTCAAAAAGCAGACACTGCAGCACTTAATAATAGGTTGCCATTGGCAATGATATGATATCATGATATCAACTGTCATGATATAAAGGGGCATTATACTGATGTCTGTTGGACACAAGCCATTCACCTCATGCTTTCAAGTTACTAGAAGAAGTTTTTTGCCTCGAAAACATGTGTGAGTAAACACAGGTTCCATTCATTTAAAGATTATTTGTTCTTGTCCAGATACTGATATTTAAAATGCTGAGTTCAGTTATACCCAATTTTATTAGAAGAAAGAAAACTGGGGACAGAGTTTTTTGAGGTCAGTAAGTCATTCCAAACAGATCTTATTAGGTTAACAGTAACATGCTTGCCCAAAATACTCAGGGAGAAGCAACATCATCAGTAATGTACTGAACTCAGGATACAAAACCTCCATTAGGAAATGTGGTTGCATAATTTTAAGGTCATGTGGGGCCTAGTGTGCATATGTATAAAGAGGGCAATATCAAACAATAAATTAGGAACCTGTAATAAATGTACTGTGGAAGTAAGAACTTCCTTCCAGGGTTCTAGAATTCATTGTTCCCTAAAATTTACTCCTATGTTTACTAGTTTGCCTGAAGAGTAATAATTTTATTTCAAAGTCCATGTCAGAAAAGTATTTCTTTCTTTCAAAAAGAAATTAAAGTTCCATCATGAAAGACGTACCACCTCAAGAATCAAAGAAGCATGATTAAATTATGGCTTACTATCAGGTTTCTCATACATATAAGCATCCAAACTTTGAAGTCAACGTCATCCATCTTCTAAGGGAAACTTTAGAAAGGGTGAAATTCACTTAACTTGAAGTTCTGAATTCCTAGTTAATTCACAACTAGGTCTTATAAGTCTCCCATACTTGATTTGATATTCATACTTGATGACCACTTTTCATGCTCTCTGTAACACTGGCAGAGTACTCTGAGAAGTTCTGGGTAACAAAGAGCGATGAAAATATAATCATCTTATCTTGCCAACAGAGGTCTCCGGTATCCAACAAATAGGGTCCAGCTCCTTTCTAACCACCTCACTCCCACCCGCAGCTGTCAACTGCATGCAATAAAACGACAAGGAGTGGCAGATGGCTTTAGCAGAGTCAGTGCCCCACAGGCAAGAAACAAGAGAAGGGAAAGTACTCACGCTGCTGCAAGGGCAAAGACAAAGAAAGGGAGCAAGTAAGGGACAAGAACTTCCACTACAGAGCTACACATTGTTATTCTGTCTCATAGTTCCAGAACACCTTCCCTTTACACTTTGACCACAACTCTTTTCTACTTTGTGAAGTAAATGAGATCTTGTCTGACCACATTTGCTCCAACTGCTCCAAGAAAAGTGGGGCAAAAATCCCCATACTGTCAGCTAGGGCACATTCATCCCATTACATATCATGTTGAATAAATCTGTCTTTTACAGAAGCTGTCATACCTGAAATTGTACATTAGGCAGCTAAGAATTTACTTCTAATTTTGTAAAGACAGAGATAGCAGATTAAAGTTAGAACATCACTGGTGATTGGAAACATTTAGATCTATTTTAGGGGCTAAGGGAGAAAGGAGATTTACACATAGCCAGGAAATATTTGTGCTCCTTCTGATTACCATATGCTTTGAGTTATGTTAACTGAAGTACTTAACAGGAATAATAGTAATAAAGTAGTTTATCGTCCATGTTCTTCAACATATTCAGCCTATCACTAATTAGATATTACAGTGAAATATTGTTACAAAGGTGCAATGTGGTGACATTTTTCCTAGACATAAAGAAAGCTTTTTAGAGGATCAGAGCCTGTAATTCACACAAGAACTGCCACTTCTCAATGAAGTTGATGAGACTACTCATACAACATCAAAACTGTGGTAAAAAAAAAAGTTGCTCCTTCTGTTTAATACATCTCATCCATCTCAAGCTCTAGCAGACACTACTTTGCTAGATGAAAGCTCAGTGTCAAGATGCACTTGTACTTTTACAGACAGATATGTGAATAAGTAATACAATGAGAATGCCAGTATTATATTCATACTTCACTTGTACCAAAATATACTAATAGTTCTTTTTCAAAGTAATTTTTAGGAATAATGAATTATAAAGCATTGGGCTGGTTAATACAGTAACTATTGCAATGGTGCAATGCCAATATGTTACATTTATTCAGCCACTCTTTAGTGGTTTTGGATGGCATGCAATGTCTTAAAAACCACAGACATGAATTTACTTTCATTCACAGCATTCTCTTTTATTAGGATTGCAAGCTGTGGAAAGTAGAAAAAGTAATTTATTGCCTCCTTAACTGACAGTTTAAGCATCTTACTAAACTAATAAAGAACCTTACTTATAGGTCTAAAAAAATCCAACAAAACAACCCAACCAGCTGAACAGAAACAACAACAACAAACCCCCAAACCTTTTCTTATACGGCAACAAGCTCCCAGGTAACATACCTAAGCAACTTGCTTTACACCTGATGGTGAAGGTGTGCTTGAAAGAGATTATGCAGTCGTTAAGAAACCCACCTACAGACTGAATCAATTTACCGCTTACTCATATTAAATGCTACTGGACCACTTTGTTAACTTGATAAAAGCATCCATCTAAAGAAGTTGCAAATATAAAGGTGGTAATTAAGTATTAAGTATTGTGATTTTTCATGAACATCAGGTAAGTTTTCAGTCCAAGGTCAGAATAATGGGGACAGCCATCAGGAAAGGAAGTCAAACAACCAAAGACTTTTCAATAAATAGAACCGTAATTGGGGCTTTTCAATCTCTTACCAGCCAAAATAAAAAGTCAGGAGCTCCTATTCCTTCAACTCCAGCTCTAAAATTGTTTGAAGCAAACAGCAGCTTATTTATGCAGCAGACACGAGAAGAGCTTCTCAACATGAAAGCCCAGCTTTCAAGGGCTTTTTGTTCGCCGCACTCCGGGGCGTGGAGCAGCCACTCCGGGGCTGTCGAGACCTGCAGAACTCACCAGCAGCAGCCGCGGCTCTCTGTGGCTGCGCGGAGCCCCGCGTACGCACCGCGGGACGCCTCGGGGCACAGGGGCGCTCCGAGAGCGGCAGAGCCGGAGCCACCCCGGGGAGGAAGGGGCCCGGCGGAGCCCTCCGCCCGCCTCCCCTGCTCCCCCGCAGCCTGCGCTTTCCGCGGAGGTCACTGCCATCACCTCCCCCGCCCCACCGCGGGCCCTACGGGGAGGCGGCGCGGTGCCAGGCGGGGCAGTCTCGGGGCAGCTGTGCCCAGCCAGCCCGCGGTGCCCCGGAGGGTGGCGGGGGAAGCTGCGCGGAGCCCCGGGGCGCGGAGGGGCCGCCGCTTCACCCCGTGGCTGCCCCGCTCCGAGGCGGAGAGGCTCGCGCTCGGGCCCGCCCGGATCTCCCACGCACCCACCTGCCACGCCGCGGGCTGCCGGCCGCCCCGGCCGGCCGAGGAGC
>WBMZ01008774.1:0-113154 GCA_013400975.1 Atrichornis clamosus
ATCTGTCTTTCAAACTGAGACAGGAGCAAAGGCCCAAAATGACACCTCTGATCACTAAAATCAATGACTTTGGGGAACAAGCACTCCAAGAGTGCCCAGCTGGATGCCCAGCTTCCCACCCCAGCCACTCAAATGCATCCTGCATAAACCAGCAGTCTCCATAATCCACTCCAGTAACAATAAAATAAAAAGCCCAGTAAAAATAAAGGCAGTTAAAATAGAAAAAGGAATGTTTAACAGCTTAAAATGCTTAGAGACAGGCTGGGAAGCATATGTGCTGTGACCAAGCACATGTCCCCAAAGGGTGCCAAACCCCTTCACCTGCAGCACTCAAGGCCAAAGGTGCAGGAGAGCCTGAGGAACAGCTGGGAGGAATTGGGATATGCCAGCGAGCTTCAGCTTTGCCTGCAAGGACCCATGGTACACCTGCCCTGCTCCTACTGCTCCAACTCTGGGGGCTCACAGCTCTCCCACCCCCTTCCCTCGACCTTGAGTCAGTTGGAACAGAGTGGTTGAACAAACTCCATGAAATAACTGAGAAGAAAAGATCAGCTCTTTAAGGGCCTCATGCAATACAAAAGGAAAATTACAGCAGCTCATCTCACTCGACCACACTTCCTTCCCTCCCACGGCTCGCAGGAAGCCTCACCAGCCTTCCCAGCTTCATCCACCCCAGCTCACCCACTCCAGGCCTGGGGAGTGCTCTGCAGCATCCAGCTGCAGCCACCCAAGCTGGGGTGAGCACCCCAGCTCCAGCTGGCTCATCCTCAGTCTCCATCCCCACCGTGTCCCCCATCAACTGCTCCAACGCTCCCGTCCCACTGCCAGCACCACTGTGATGCTTTCTGATTGTTATCTTTGATAACAGCACTAAATCCATGGAACATCCATCAGGGCTTGGAAATTTTCTGCTGGCAATGCAATCTCTTTGCGTGCTGCAAAAATAAACTCATAACTGTAACACAGCAGCAGGTGAACAGCGTCAGGGTCCTGTAATGCCTCAGGTTGTCCTGACCATAGCAGGGGGATGGAATGATAAGGTCTGTAAGGTCCTTTCCAACCCAAACCCTTCTGTGATTCCATGATAATGCAACACAGTGACTCAACATCAGCTTGCGTGGAAGGGGAGCCTACAAAGCAATTAACAAAGGCTCACATTAATTACTTTAAAAGGAATCCTACAATCCTGTGTGTTTTCTAAATGACTTTATTTTTTTTTACTGTAGTGCCCTGAAGAGGTTAAGAGAAAGTTGTCGGGAGCTGGTTCCTCTCTGCTCAGGGAAATGCTGCTGCGGGTGCTTTGGGAAGAGTTATTGAAGCTGACACAAAAACACCAGAAGGCTGTTGAAAAAAGAATCCCCCACGCAGCCCTGAGCGTCTCCACAGCGAGGACGACGCCTGCATCCTCTGTCATGTGGGGAGGCCTCTCTACCCCGACACAAACATTTCAGAGCCCAACCCAGAGCCTGGGGAGAGTCAGCTCCCCATTTTCTCCACACCCAAGGGCTGCCAATAGCTCCCGAAAGAACTAGATTGCCCCACTCCCAGCTTTGTTTGCCCACTGGGGTCTGGGCTGGTCCCCAGCAGTGCTGTGAAGGGTGAAAAGTGCACAGAACAGGAGGGCTTTGGGTGGGTCCCTTTTCTAGGTGCAGGGTAGCCCAGGGAGACCCAGTCCCACAAGGCAGGATGCTGTGGGTTTGGCCGGGTTGAGTGGGACTGGCTGGGTTTTGGGGGAACACGCCCTCCCACAGACACCACTCTTGACTTCCTCTTCCCCCCACCGACTGCAAGGCAGAAACAGGAAGGAAAGAGTGGAGTAGATCACAGAGCTCCTGATGCCCAGCTGCTTTTCCCAGCCGAGCTTGAGAAGCTGAGACCATCCTTATCCCAAGCCCAAGCACGGGACAGAGATGAGGGCTGGAGGCCAGGCGAGTACATCATCTCGATTTTTATGCTTCTGTTCCTCCTTTCCCAGGGGAAGGCAGCCAGGCAAGAAAGGGGTTTTTTAGTTCTGGTGTTTTCAGGGCATTTGTTTTATAATTCCTGATCTAACCTCTGGCCACTCGAGTCCAGGGAACTTCAGGGAGCTCAGTGCAGTGTCCCTCCTGCAGGCAGGTCAGTCTGTGCAGCCTTTGCAAAGGCAGCTTGTCTGGTCTGTAACAGTTTTGCCTTTGGAGGTAGCACTGAGCCTGGAACTGCAGGTGGTTGTTGTGCGTAGGATGCCAGACCCCAAAAACCCCCTTCTCTCACCAGCCTACAGGCTTGCAAAGCAGAGCAGAGAGGGTGCAGTGTGCTCCTCCCGCACCCTCACACTGGCACCGGGCAGGGTGACATGGGCTGTGTGCCCGCCTGCAGCACCAGGGCTGGGGGCTGCCACAGTTTCCTTTGCAAGAACCCCTCTTCTTTGGGGCATCTCACCCTCTCCTGGCCTCAGAATGCAGTGGGGAAGAGGGAACAGATATGGTGGCATGGTGGAAGGGTGACAGGGACGGCTGCCTGTGGGGACTCGGCATAGTGTCACTGCTTGGAACACACAGGGACCTTCCAAATACTCTGCAGGTACATGACCCCAGGGAGAGCAGGTCCTGCCCAACATCTCAGTGGCTCTTGGATGCAGATGGAACGTGGGGCACACCACAGGTGTCAGGGAAAGCAGCCTGGCCTCTGTTTTTGATGCTTTTTCCAAGAAAGGCCACAGCTTCCAGCCTCCTGGCAGGTGAGAAGCAAAGATGTGAACGCATGCAGTGTGTCCTGTGGCCAGCACGGACACTGGCACGTGGCTGCTGCAAGTTGTGGGAAGGCTCTAAACGGTGCATTTTGCTGTTCCAGCTGTCACATCCTGCTTCACACGGCGGTTTTGCACGTTTCTGTCCCCATTCTGGTGCTGCTAGGACTGCTCTCAGCACACTGGGGAGTGTGGTGGCCCTGGACTACCTAGGGCAGGACAGCCAGCTGGCAGCCCCTTCCCACCCAAGCAGGGCTCTGACCCCGGGAGACCCAGCAGAACAAATCCTCTCCTTCCTTCCCTCCCAAGGCAGGGCAAGGGTCCCACAGGCACCCAGGGACTTTAGGTGCTCAGGGCTGCCACAGACTAGATGAGGGCTTGATGCACATGGGAGAGAGCTCACTGCACGGATCTGTCCTCTGCAGGCACTGGAGGCTGCTGGTAGGAAATATATATAAATAATATTCATATTTTCTATAATAGGACATCGGAATATATATTATTTTCATTATTTAATTATATTTATTCTTTATATCCTAAAATACATTTAGATATTTTTATTTTTTATATTTTTCCTGTGGTTTATAGATATATATAAAAATACACACACTGAGAGTGATACTCTGCAAGGGCAGGGGAAGCCCTGTGTGTGGCCCACTGGGTGGGGTCTATCCACATCACACAACAGAGTGATGGAAGAATCAGCCCCAAGTCAAGTGACATCCACTGTCCTGTCCTCTCTGTACCCCACTCTGCCCATCTCCCTTCTGAACTCGGGGTCTGGGGCTGCCCAGCTTGGGCAGTGGGAAGGGGCAGCACTGCTGGGTGTGGTACCCAGCATCTCTGTCACAGCACGATGGTGACCCAGCACCGGGGATGCTTGGCAGTGCGGAGGAAGCACCCCTGGGCACTGGCATTAGTGGGCCCTCACCATTACAGGTGGATGGTGCAAACACCCCAGGAGTGCCCCCAGGATACTGGGCGTGAGTGCATGTCCTTCCCTTTTGCAGGAAAACAGATGTTTAGCAAGGCCCTGATGGGAACTTGCGGCTAACAGACTGCAGGACTCATCTCTGCTGTTGAACATGTGCTTTATTTATAGCAACGAGATCACTGCTGGCATCAACACTTCCCCTTCAGCCCTATTTATAAATCCCAGCTTGCCCCTCCATGAGGCACAGCAGCTGGCTCCATCCCGACACAGCCCCCAGCTCGCCCTGAGCACCGGCGTGCCCCAGCTCTGCACCCTGCCTGCTAGCAGCACATCACCCAGCTTTTAACTCCTGCGCCTTCCCTGAGGCCACCTTCACATCTTCTGGCTCACACAGCGTTGGGGAGCATCTTGCCCTGGGAGAGATGCTCCACCAATGGAATACCCTGGTGGCTTCTGCAAAAGGCTCTTGCTGAAGCAGAGCCCTGATCCCGAGCCACCCAAGGCATGTGGCGAGAAGACCAGAGCTCAGGGCCAAGCAGGACCCTGGTCCTGAGGTGCAGCCTTCTTCCCCTGATGCCACCATGCAGGCCTGGCCAGGAAGCAGAGCCTGGTGGCAGAGTGTCCTGCCCTTAGCTGGGGTGCTTGATCTTGGCGTCCGGTCCCCCATCCCGGGACGAAGGTGGTTGTAAAACTCTGCAGTTCTGCTCCTTCACACCAGGGCAGGAGAATGCATTATGTGCACCCTTCCGCTTGCCTGAATTTATGGTGAAGGAGGGGAAAAAACCAACTTCACAGGCAAAGCACACCCAGGAGATGGGACCTGGGACTGGTGCTGACTGTGCCAGTCTGTGATGAGCCAAAGGGATCATCAAGGGGTTTGGAGGAAATGCTGCTGAGGCCTTTGTTGGGGCCCTGCTCATGCAGAGAGTCAGGCTGAAAAATGCTTTGCCCTCCTCTGAACACCTGAAGGAGGCAGACAAAGGCAGAATCCCCATTTGTTCTCTGAAGGTCACCCTGCATCACATTATGCACTCACCCACCCACACAGCAGCACGTAATCTCCCTCCATGGCAGAAGAGAAGAAGTGTTGAGCTTCCTGCTGCTGCTCCCTCCAAGCATCAGGGTGTGCTTCACAATCTTGTGACAAGGGCAAGAAACCACTGTGGGAGTGAAAAAGGCGTCCAAATCCAGCCCAAGACATGAACTCTACCTTACAGTACTTGCTAGCAGTCAGCACTAGGGGTGTACTGAGATTCCCTCCGTGTTTCTGGGGCTTGGGAACTTTTTAAAGTCCTGTTTTAATTGGAAACTTGCTTTATTTTATGAGATGAACCTGTAAGCAGGAACCCCCAACCTCCGGCAAGAATGAGGAGCTCACAGACCTCTATCCCATTGCCACCCCACACTTTGGCACAGCAGCAAGAGTTAAACACTTGGAAAGAGTGGGCAGATGGAATAGCAGTTTATTGATTCCATGAGTTTGGTCCCCACAGCGTGTGTGGGAACTTCTGGCTTGTAGCAGAACTGGAGCCTAATTAGGTGTTGGTCACTGAGTGCTACAGGAAAGAAAGTCAGGAGCCACTTTTCCCTCCTGCAAACTCAAACTGTGCTGGCAGAATCTGGAGGGGACAGGAATGTGTTGGGCCAGCTAAGCACAGTGAGTGTGTGTCACACAGAGAGGGACATTGCAGCTGTGACAGAAAAGGGTGCCCTTAAAATCTTACCAAAGGGGGCTGTGGTGGTGCAGAGGGACTTGCAGAGGATATCTTTGTGAAGAAGGGCTCTGTTCACCCACCACAGGATGGTCTTGTGCCAGACACGTCAGAGTGAGCTCCTGGGCCATGTCACCCTGAGAGTTTGGCTGGGTGACTGCAGAGGTGCCTTTGTTGGCTGTGCAGCCGTCTGGTGTTGGGTTTGGAGCTCTGCCAGGGGCGTGGATCCAGGGCAGAGTGGGCTTCCAGATGGCCTCTGCCATAATCAGTGGTGGCCACTATCCTTAGAGTGCTGCCATATCTCCAGGCCTGTACCACAGCTGGGCACCAAACCTCACTGTGCAAATGTTACCCACCAACCTACCTAGACCTTCTTTCTGCCCTTGGGAGGAGACCAGACGTTCTTTCACGGCTGACCATTGTCATCCTCAGCTTGTCTGGTGTTTTACAGAGGCTAATGAGCTAAGACAGGACATCCCGACCTCTCAGAAAGGCATCTGAGCAGCCCTACATACAACCTGCCTTTTGAAGGTTTCCCTCATCTTCTCATTCCCACGTCACTCTGAGCTGTTTATTCGGCAAGTTCACAGGAAGGGGTGATGCGGAAGCCAAGGAGTGGTGGTTTGCTTGCTCAGGGCAGCATCTGAGCTATTTTGAAACTGATGTCCTGGTTTCCAGACACTCTGTCTAATATTGCTAAAAAGGGTGAGGCTTGTTGTTCCTTCATAATTTCTTATTCCTTTTACTTCTCTTAACAAATTCCTCTTTTCTGACTTCCCCATGTGCTCTCATGTTGCAAGGCCACTACACTGCTAGGGTTTGCTCCAGGGCTTTGCTGGGGAAGGTGTGACAAGTCTTGACAGTGTTAATGAGCATGATCTCTGTGACAACACAGGAAGAGCAATGAAAAATTAGTCAGTGAGAGCCAACTTTATGGATAGTCTAAATTCCTGGAACCAGGAATTGTGCTTTGGGGCAAGAAGTGAGCAGTGTGAGCAGATTGTGAGAACAGGCTTGTGAAGATCAGCTCTATCATGCTCTGGAATGCTGGTGTCACTGAGGATAGATAGCAAGTGCTTGTGGGGTTTGGGTGATCATAGAATCACAGAATATCTAGAATTGAAAGGAACCCACAGGGATCATCAAGTGCAACTCCTGCCCCTGCACAGGACCCCCCTAGATTCACACCGTGATGTGCTAGGAGTCCTTCCCTGCTCACTGATTAGAAATGTTCAGGCACATAAATTGATTAAATGTAAAGCAAGTAGTAATGGACTTTTTTTCCCATGTATCAAGCACACCATGCTAGTTAATTAGTGGAAACAGTCCTTTTGTTAACTTTTATTCCAATTTCCATCCAAATATATCTCGGCACAGAAGTTGAAAAAATTAACATCTGGTGAAAACTAGATGCAGCACTTGAGATTTTCCCCCATTGTATAATTATTTAGGGAAAGTAGAGACCTTTTTGTGTGGTAACCTTATCGGGTCCTTTCAGTAACTGAAAGGTACCTACAGGAAATCTGGAGAGGAACTTTTTACAAGGGACTTTTTTAGTGATAGGACAAGGGGAAATGGATTTAGACTGACAGAGGGTAGGTTCAGATTGGGTATTACAAAGAAATTCTTGATTGTGAGGGTGGTGTGGCACCAGCACAGGTTGCCCAGTAAACTGTGGCTGCCCTATCCCTGGAGCACATCCCAGGTGGTCACAGGATTGCCTTTTGTCTTGCAGAAAATGCCTCATGGCTGCTGCCTCCAGCTGCCAGCAGTGACCTGGGTGCTGCTGCTGGTGACAACAGGTGAGCCCGACCTGCCTTCCTCCCAGCACCTTTCATGGGCAGTGAAATAGTGGGGAGATCCCAAATGCTGCCCAACAGCAGCGGGAGCATGGCACTGAGAGGTGTGCAAGGGCCAGATCCTGCACCTTCTGGGATCTGGACTGAACTCGAGCCAGACCAGCTGAGGGCCAGCAAGGCAGGTGAGGGCCCTCCCAGGGCCCCCAGCATGGTTTTGAGAGGCTGGACAGGCTCAGGCTATCATGGGTGCCTGGTCCTGGGTGTCTTAAGCACCCTCAAGTACCCCCCACACCAACGCTGTCTTCTCTCCATTCCAGCCTTTGCCATGGAGTGCCCCAAGATCAAGGTGGGGACGTGCAAGGACTGCATCCAGTCTGGTCCTGGCTGTGCCTGGTGCAAGAAGCTGGTAGGTCCATGTAGCCTGCCAAGATGTCACCCCAGCAGTCAGCTAGCAGGCAGCAGGACAGTCACCCTGCCTGCCTGGCTCTGCCTGACTGCACTGTGGGAGTGTTTCATGTCCTACGTGGAGGATGGGGCCGGGAGAGCTCTTACAGCCATGACCTTTCTCCCTCAACACCCATCAAAGGTTTTCTTTTCTCCATCAATGCCCTGGAGACCTGCTTTGGGGGCTGGGTCATCTTGTAACATGCCTGTTCACCTCCTCCTGCTCCGCTGATTTTTTCCCCGCTGGTGTTGCCACGCACAGAATTTCACCAAAGCTGGCGAGCCGGACTCCGTCCGCTGCGACACCATCGAGCAGCTGCAGCAGAGGGGGTGCCCACGCAGCGAGATCGAGTTTCCAGGCAACGACATCAAAAGAGCACAGGATGATCCCTTAAGTGACAAGATACAGCTGACTCCCCAAGAGGTGCACCTGAAGCTGAGGATAGGTACGCTCTGCCTGGCATTCCCAACACCCTTGCAGTCACCCCCAGACTCAGCTAGGACACAGCAACATGTTGCAGCCTGCATTTCCCATCCCTTTTCTTCCAAAAGAGATGGGGGTGGGTGATGGCGCGAGCTGGCACAACACGCCTGCTGATCCCGGCGTCCCTGTCCCACAGGCCAGCCCGCTGTGTTCGAGGTGAAGTTTCGCCGTGCCATGGGGTATCCCATTGATCTCTACTACCTCATGGACCTCTCCTACTCCATGCTGGATGACCTGGAGAAGGTGAAGAAGCTGGGAGGGGAGCTGCTCAGGGCACTGGAGAGCACCACCCCTTCTCGGCGCATTGGTGAGCCTGTCTGCAACCTGCCATAGCTGGGCTGGAGGGGGATGTGGGCAGTGGGCAGTGGGTGTCCTCTGCCAGGATGAAGAGTGTGCGAGAGCAAGGGACGTGGATACATACGCCGGGGCCAGCAAATTGTCTGTGCCCTGTGCCCTGTGCCCTGCCCCTGAAACTGCAGTGTGGCTGCCCTAGGGTTTGGCTCCTTTGTGGACAAGACAGTGCTGCCCTTTGTGAACACGCACCCCGAGAAGCTGCAGAACCCCTGCCCCAACAAGGACAAGCAGTGCCAGCCTCCCTTTGCCTTCAAGCACATCCTGTCGCTGACCGACAATGCCAAGCAGTTTGAGAACGAAGTGGGGAAGCAGTTCATCTCGGGGAACCTGGACGCGCCGGAGGGCGGGCTGGATGCCATGATGCAGGCCGCGGTGTGTGGGGTGAGTCCCGGCAGCTGTGCTCAGGCAGGAGGGCTCTGACCCACACACACACAGGTGGCTCTGCCCTGCTCCGGGTGGGCTCTGGAAGCCCATCCTGTCCAAGTTCTGACCTGGGGAGTACAAGAGAGCCTCTTACCCAAGAGCCTCCTAACCCTGATCTCCCGTAACCCACCTCCCCCATGCGCTCTGGCCCATGCTGTGGCTGACAGGAGACTTTGGCCAGGGCCACACTGTGCCCCCTGGCACTGTCCTGCCAGCCCTGCTGGGGGACAGGGACCACTCTCTGTGCCACTTGCAGGACCTGATTGGCTGGCGCAACGTGACCCGCTTGCTGGTGTTTGCCACTGATGACGGCTTCCACTTTGCCGGGGATGGCAAGCTTGGGGGCATCCTGACCCCCAACGACGGCCAGTGTCACTTGGAAGACAACATGTACAAAAGGAGCAACGAGTTTGTAAGTACCTGGGGACTGCTCAGCATCTTCACACCCTCAGCCTTGCTCCCCCAGGCAGAAAACACAATATTACTTAAAAATCCTGTTGCAGACACCAAAATATCACAATAATTTGGGCTGCCACACCTGAACTGTCCACTCTTCTGCTGGTGGGGGAGACTGTGCTGAGTCTGGTATCCCTCTCCCCACCTAGGACTACCCATCTGTTGGCCAGCTGGTCCAGAAACTTGCTGAAAACAACATTCAGCCCATTTTTGCTGTCACCAGTAAGGTGGTGGATGTTTACAAGGTGAGGGTACTTCAGATGGCCCAGGTGCCTTCATCCACCTTCCCAGGAGGACAGACACAGCTGCATGTGTCCTCGTGCTGCTGTCCCCTGCTCCGCTCTCACGTGGTGGGAAGCGCTCACCTCTTTGCTCTCCACTGGCAGAAACTCAGTGATATGATCCCAAAGTCGGCAGTGGGAGAGCTGAATGAGGACTCCAGCAACATCATTGAACTCATCCAGGTGGCCTACAATGTAAGTGCTGGAGTTCCCTCCTCTTCAATGCTATCACCTGCATTTCCAGAACCACCCCAGACTGCTGAGAGCCTGCCCTGGGGTGCTCCCCGCCCCTTTTCCCTGACCTGCAATCCCACACCCCTTGCTTTGGTCTCCTCTTGGTCTGATGGCACTTTCTCTGCCATTCTCCCACAGAACCTCTCCTCGCGGATCATCTTGGACCATTCCACCCTGCTGGACACTCTGGAGGTCAAGTATGACTCCAAATGCAATAACGACAAGGAGTCCGTGGATGAAGCAAGAGGCCAGTGCGACAATGTCAAGATCAATGATGAGGTATGTTCTCCATGATGGGAATGCCCCGCAGCTTGCACAGTTCCTGATGCCCATCCTGTTTAATGACATGAACCCTGGCTGCTGTTCCAGGCTGTTTTCATTAATTTAATGCCAAGGGTATCCAAAATGCCGGTGGGATGAGGGGAGATCCTCCGTTGTGCTGGATGTGCGTGTCCTCAGCCTCAGGGCAATACCACCCACTGACAGATGGGTGTCTGGCCCTTCCCTGTCCTACTCTGCACTTTCTAGGTCACCTTCAAAGTGAAGGTCACAGCCAAGGCATGCATTCAAAACTCTTCCTTCACCATCCGGCCGCTGGGCTTCACAGACACCCTCACTGTCCACGTGGTCAGCAACTGCGACTGCCAGTGCAATGACCAGCCCGACCTGGCTGCGTGCAGCGGGCAAGGCATCATCGAGTGTGGGATCTGCAAGTATGTGCTGTCCGCCCAAAATGCTATTTCAAATGTTGCCGGAGCTGGGGAGCTGCTGGGAGAGGGGCATTGGGCCAAGCCAGGGCTAGGCTTTGCAGCTTTGCACAAATTTTTTTGTTCAGAGAGGTGGTTTCGTGCATTCCTCTTGGAACTGACCCCTGCTTTCATGGAGGCAGGGAACACAGTGAGCTGGCTCTTCTCTTGGTGGAGCCTATGCTGCTTTCTTGAGAGCCTCCATCCATCCAGCTATCCACCCATCCACCCATCTCAGTAGCAAATCATCCACCAATCTACCCATTGAGCAGACACAGATTTCTGTAGAAATCTCTCAAAATCCCACTTCTGGGCTGCAGTTCATGCAGGCTTTTAGGTGTCATTATTGCTTCATGGCCCCTCAGCGACAAGGAGAGGAAAAGACTGGGTTTCCTCAGGAAATACTCAGATCTCCTTGGCGAGGGCTTGGAAATCATAAATATGACAATAATTTCCGGGCAGCCATTGGGTGTTGTGAATAAGACTGGGGGAAAAGCAGCGTTTCTGAGGTTTGCTCCCCATCAGCCACCGTGCTCCAGCGTGGAGTTAACACCAACATGCTGTCACTGTTCCTTGGTGAGGCTGTCCCAAATTTTCCCCGCTTTGGCAGAGGTCCGGGCCCCGTGCGTGCCCCATGGCCACTGACCTGAGCCTGCTGCTCTCTTCTGGCGGCAGCTGCAATTCGAGGTACACGGGGAAGAACTGCGAGTGCGACACCAAAGGCAAAACCAGCAAGGAGCTGGAGGGCAGCTGCCGGAGGGACAACAGCTCGGTGATCTGCTCGGGGCAGGGGGACTGCGTGTGCGGGCAGTGCGTGTGCCACACCAGCGACATGCCCGGCAAGTACATCTACGGCACCCACTGCCAGTGCGACAACATGAACTGCGAGTTCTTCAACGGCTCCCTGTGCGGCGGCCAAGGTGACGCGCCTGCGGCGGCTGCTCCGGCTGCTTAGAAGAAATAAATGCCCAGGGAGATGCTGCCTTTCTGTGCCACCACCCCAGGGAGAGGGTTTGGGGCTGCTGGGTGCCACCACACCAGCCTGTAGGGACCTCCTTGGGCATCCCGTGGAGGGTGGCGTGGCGAGCGCAGGGTGGGCGATGCTCTCCGAGCGCGGGCAGAGGGGGGGGTTTGCCTGGCTGTTTGTGGGATCTGAAAGGTCTTGCCCTGCAGCACGCGGGCAGTGCGACTGCGGGTTGTGCAAGTGCAGGCCTGGATACGAGGGCAGCGCCTGCCAGTGCCAGCAGTCGACGGAGGACTGCCTGAACTTCCACGGCAACGTGTGCAGCCTGCGCGGGACCTGCCACTGCAACCGCTGCCAGTGCCAGGGCGGGTACCAGCCCCCCTTCTGCCTGGAGTGCCCGGGCTGCCCTTCACCCTGTGGCAGATACGTGTGAGTGACGGGTGTGGAGAGGGCACGGGGGCAGCGGGGATCCCTAATATCCCGGGGAGGCACAGGCAAGCCCTGCCTGTGCTTGGGCAGAGCCCAGCTGTGGCCAAAGCCAGGTGAGAGAGTTTCTGCCCCTGCAGATGTGAGCTGTGGCTGCTTGTTTTGCAGCTCCTGTGTTGAGTGCAAGTTCTTCAACAGCGGCCCCTTTGAGAAGAACTGCTCCCAGGCCTGTCCCAACATCCATTTGTCCAAGAACTCAACAGAGGTGAACAGAAATGACAGGAAATGCAGGGAGAAGGATTCCCAGAACTGCTGGATCTCCTTCCGTATGGTCCAGGAGGATGGGGAGGAGATATACACCATCACCGTTGATCCTGATAAAGGTATCCCATCCCCCTCCTGCCCTGCTGCAAGCAGGCTGCCGGCCCTGCCGTAGCAGCCTCACTGTTTCACTAAGGACTGCAGCCAGGCACTGTCTGTCTGTCTGTCTGCCTGTCCCACAGAGTGCCCACAGCCTCCCAACATCGCGCTGATCGTGGGCAGCACCATCGCCGGCGTGGTCCTCATCGGCATCCTGATGCTGGTCATCTGGCGGTTCTTGATGGAGCTGCTCGACCGCCGGGAATACCGCCGGTTCGAGAAGGAGAAGAGCAAAGCCAAGTGGAATGATGTAAGAGAGCCCGTCTGCGGCAGTAGGGTGATCTGGGACACTCAGATCCACTGGGGAGGGGACAGTGGGAGGGGGACATCCTTTCCAGAGGTAGCCAGGTGGACCTAAGCCGTCCCCATTACCCATTTTTCTGCCTAGCTGGATTCTGCAGGGGGCTAAGCATCCTATGGGCTCTTCCAATGCTGTCCGTGCCGTTGGCATTGGGATGGGGTGGTTAAGGCTCGGCTGGAAATCCAACAGAGCACAACACAAGCCTCTCTCTTCTCTCCCTCCAGGCTGATAATCCCCTCTTCAAGAGTGCCACCACCACTGTCGTCAACCCCAGGTTTAATGAATGAGGCAACACCTGGCAGTGCTGGAACACACTGTTAAATAAGGAAATGCTGAACTAAGGAAATCTCAAACTGTGGAAATCTTAAACTAAGGCTCCCACCTCCTCTTCTTTATCCTCATGGTTTCTTCCCTTCTTCCAAGAGGCCACCATCATGTCAGGTACTGGCTGAGGGACTGCACCATGCCAGTCTTCTGGCCCAGTACTCAACAGTTGGGTTAGTAGAACTGGGATAAAGGAACACAACTTCAGGCCTCACCATGGGAACATGCTCCTGTCTCATCTCCTGATGCTAACTTTGCCTTCTGGCAGGAGTCTTGGACACCAAGCCCCAAAGCCAGCTGAGAGCACAGAGTTCTTCCAGTTTTGATTTTGAGCTGGGATTTCAAAACTGCCGTCTCCCTTCTGCTCCAGCAGGATCTGCTCCCAGGCTGCTCCGTGCCTTTCCCTGCTGCACTGGTCTCCACCACTGTGCACTGGTTTCCAAAGAACTCACTGCTGAGTTGGGCGTGGGGGGTCCAACCAACCACTCCAGAGGCTGCAGTGATGTGAGGGGCCCTAAGGGCTAGTCACCACCTGTACCTTGGGATGAAGAGCAGCTGGAGAACTTGCACTGGATCTTTTTCCCAAATCACCAGTTTCTTCCCAACATCTCTCCCTGCTCAGGCCTACTTCAGGCAAGGTTCTGCTTGGGCTCCTGCATGTTTGGCTTACCTCCATCATGCCTTGAAGTCCTCTGCACAGCAAGGAGCCACTGTCTGATCTATGAAACTCTGGCACTGAACACCTGGAAAATTCCCAGCAGGTTGCAGGTCAGCCACAGCTTCTTCCACCACCCCCTGGGGCCTGATCTTCTCCCTGCTCTGTGAGCATGTCAGACATACCAGGAGCCAGCTGTGTAAAACACCTGGCAGTACCCAGAGCATCTCCAGCTCAGCACTTATCCCAACCACACACAGCAGCCAATTGCTCTTACATTGTGGGGTTTTCCCTGTGAAATAGTGGTACAATTCCTTATTTGCTTTCAGTTTGGGATTAATTTGCATAGAGTTGTATTGTGTCGCATCATCATTTGTTCTCTGAAGGGGTTTAACGTGAATAAAGATTAATATATGTGGTAAATACATCTGTCCTGCTAAGAGTCACGTGCAAGGGCAGCAGCTGAGGCATTCACTGGGTAAACTACAGTCACACCCTGTCATTGCTGCCACCATCTCCCATAGGTGCAGTGCCTGGGAAAGATGCCAGCCAGAGAAATAAATTGTCTTCTACACTAATTTTCCATCTATGCCCCGGAAGGTGCTCCCATGCAAGCCAAAACTGACTCATTGAATGATGCAGAGCAGTTCTTGTCCCTGCCCACGTGCTGGCAGCTGTATGTAAACCACCTCGAACAAGAGTGGCTGTGCTGTGTCAGATCAGGGGTTCATTTGGGCCATTTTATTGTTGGTCAGCAGTGGCTGTGAGGGTCTAGGACAAGGTGAGAAGAAGAAAAATGTGTCTGATACTCCTCCCAGTACTATCCTCATCTGCAACTATTTTAGGCTTAGGAACCCCCAAGATGTTGGCTTGATTTTGGTAAAAGCAGCCGTCTGCGGTACGGGCTGGGACGCACCATTCTGGTCATAGAATCATGGTTGGAATTAAGGTTGGAAAAGGCCTCTAAGATCATTGACTCTAACCATTAGCCCAGCACTGCCAGGTCCACCACAAAACCATTTCTCTAAGTGCCACATATCCACATCACGTCACTCGAGAACAGGCTGCCAAGGTGAGGCAGACACACAGCCCTGGAGAGGCTCTCTGGGCACTCTGTGCCCTGGTGGGCTACTCTCACCTGGGGAGAGGGAGAGAGGCCAAACCACTTCCGAGGGGCTGCAGGAGCTGCCAAATCACATCCCAAGAGAAACAACATCACCCAGCTGAGCCAATAGCCCATGCCTTCACTTTTATTAGAACAAGGAGCTCCCCTTACATTTAAGCCACTCGTGCACCAAAGGAAAGACTTCCAATATTCTTCAGATAGCGGGACCAGCCCCACAAGTCTTCCACACAGAAGTCCAAGTTCCGTGCCAGACGCTTTATCAGCAGGTAGGTGCCCCCCAGTCCTGCTGCCCCCACAACGAAGATCCCTCGATTAATTACCTGCAAATGCAAAGAGAAACCCCAACATCATCAGAGGTTGGCTCCTACCCTGCAGCACCAAGCGAAGTCATCACATCTGCACCCACCTGGCGATATCCCACCGCCAAAGCTCCCCCCAGCAGCTGAGCAGTGCTGGCATGCAGGATGCTGCCCAAGGCTCATGGCATGGGGAGGATGGGCACCACGCTTGACCAACCTTTGTCTGCCATTTCCAGCGCTGAAGGGCCTCATGGTAGCGGATTCTGGTGAAGGTCACCTGGGAGGGTTGCAGGAGCGTGTCACCACCCCAAAGCCGGGCAGCAGGAGCTCGTGGCAGTGGGGACCGAGACGCTGGCCTTACCATGGTGTACAGTGGGACAATGGTGGAAGGCATGAGGGCGTGCAGGAAGTTGTCTACGTGCTTCCGGAAAATGAACCACGTTGAATTCACGTGCTCACGCATCTGCAAAAGAGCAAGAGTCACCCCTTAGCAATGAGTTTTGGCACAGCTCCCCTGTGCTTTGCTACCTCTCCCACTGCCTGTCCTGGAGGTCATGGAGGGAGCAGCTTTCCCAGCCCCAGTGGCATTCCCAAGGAGCTCTGACAGGTCTGCCAGGGTGAGAGCCCAGCCAGAGTCTTGCCAGGGGCCCTGCCTGCTGTGTGCATTCTGGAAGCACTGCTGCACGCATGGCCCGTGGGACTACAGATCTGTGTGTGGCTCACCCACCTCTACATAGTTGTACATGGCTAAATCTGAAATTGCGTGGTCATCTGGCACCCTCAGTCTGGAGAACTCAGGGAGGCAGGCACCTGGGAGAAGGAAGCAGCAGTTCACAGGTAGCTCCCTGCAGTGTATCCAGCTGCCCTCAGCCACAGAGGGATGTTCCTCTGCTCTTGGCTCCTCCCTGCCCACCACACTCACCAAGGTCATTGTGGAACTGGTCCATTAATTCATCAAAGACCAGACAATCTTCAAAGCCCTGGGAGGAATGTTAGGGGGTTAGCAGGCATAAGGAGACACGCATTCACAAGAAGTGCTCTCCCAGATGCTTAGCTAGTGTAGCTGTTTAATCCCACTGACTTCAGGTTTGGAGCAGAAGTCTTACTCCAGGGCCACTCTGCCAGGGGTCTTGAGAGAAATCCAGGGGGTTGCCTTTCCCAGCAGCCTGGACCCCCCTCCCACACAGTCCTGTGCTCCATGGGAAGGTGGCATCAGCACCCTGTCCCTTGTCCTCCTCTGGAGGACACCCTGACTGGAGCTCAACCCCTGCCAATGCAGAGGGCACCAGGCTGTGGGACAGGCCAGCCCATGAACGCTATGGGACTACACACTAAAAACAGGCATTTGGGGGTAAAAACGAGTGGGGACCCCACTAGCACGGACCAGGCCAGCCATGAACTTACTGCATTCATGCCCTGTCCGTAGAAGGGCACAACAGCATGCGCAGCATCTCCCATCAGCACACACCGGGAAGAGAGGTTGTAGGAAGAGCACTTCACAGAGATCATGGCCTGGGCTGGCAGCAAAAAGTAATCGTGCTTCAGCTCTCGCCTTCAGGCAAAACAACAGATTTTGTTGTGTGGGACCACAAGAGAGAAAAAGAGCAAGCAGTGCCATGCCCAAGTTCAGGAAGCTGAGGCCATGGGCACTGTCAACTTTGGGATGCAAGACACAAGCCTGTGCACTAGGCTATTTGTGCTGGGAAAAATGTGGAAGACAACTTCCCCACTGTGGACTAAATATTTTGTCTGCAGATTTTAAGCTCTGCACACAACTTGGCCATGGGCATCTTGGCCCTCTTACTGTGAGCAGTGGTGGATGTCAGTCGTTGTAGGAAAGACGTACCAGAGAATACCTGAGTTTCTAAATGAGTATGAAGACCTGTGATAAGGCTTCTTAAGAGGAAAGGAAACTGCCTAACACAGCTGAGACTGTTGATATCATCCAAAAAAAAGTCCATCCCATAATAGAGAACCATGTTGATGAGTGAGAAGGGCAGACGGGAACACTTACTCTCCAATGAGGGGGATGGCATCTGGGAAGTAGGTCTGGAAAAAACCCAGCACTTGCTCGCCCGTCGTGAGTTTCTCGAATTCCTCAAAGGGCATGAAGAGTGTGCAGGTGAAAGACTTGTCCTGCCAGCCAGGGAGGAAGGTCAGTAAGAAGCCCAGAGGCCACAGAGAGCCCCTGGCACCTGGAGCAGCAGCTCAGTTGCCAGCCTGTCACCTGGCAATCGCAGTGACCCACCAGCACAGCAAGGGACGAGCATCCAGCCACCACCTTTCCCATGGTGGGCAGGCAGAGGGGAGGCAAAACCAGCATGTGACTGGCCAGCATGGGCCTGCCACACTGTCCTGGTTCTCCTGGTACGTGGCTTATAACATCCAGCTGCAGAGGGCTGGTTTGGGGGGTCTGGGTGGGCTCAGATGTGTGGGCAGAGAGAGGTGCTGCAGGTACCTGCTCAGCGCTGCGAGGCAGGACAGGCCCTGAGCACCCTGTCCTGCACCTCCTCAGGCTGTGGGATACCTGGCACAGCCTGGGTGTCCCTCCGGGCACGTTCTCTGGACATGAGCCAGCGTCTGCCCAGGTGGCCAAAGAAGGCCAGTGGCACCTGGTCTGTACCAGAAGTAGTGGCAGCAGGACCAGAAAAATGATTCTTTTCCTGTACCCAGCACTGGTGAGGCCACACCTCGAGTGCTGTGTCCGATTCTGGACCCCTCGATTCCGGAAGGACATTGAGGGGCTGGAGCCGGTCCAGAGAATGATAATGGAGCTGGTGAAGGGTCTGGAACACAAATCCAATGAGGAGCAGCTGAGGGAGCTGCCTAGGCTCAGCCTGGAGCAAAGGAGGCTCAGGGGGACCCTTTCTATCTCCACAACTCCCTGACAGGAGGGTGGAGCCGGGTGGGGGTCAGGCTCTGCTCCCAGGGAACAAGGGACAGGACAAGAGGACACAGTCTTAAGCAGTGCCAGGGGAGTTTTAGGTTGGACATCAGGAAGAATTCCTTCACAGAAAGGGTAGTTAGACACTGGAATGGTCTGCCCTTGGAGGTGGTGGAGTCACTGTCCCTGAAGGTGTTTAAGGCAAGACTGTAGGTGGCACTCAGTGCCATGGCCTGGTTGACACAGTGGTGATGGGTCACAGGTTGGACTTGATGATGTCAGAGGTCTTTTCCAACATAATTGGTTCTGTGATTCTGGTATTCTGTGACTCTTGACCCTCCCAATCCCTGCCACCACAGCCAGTTCATCCCCACCAGCCCCAAGAGAACGTGGCCCTGGGTCATCACCATGTTGGGCAGGGCAATCATCATGAAGGTGTTTCTCGGCCAGATATGGAGGTAGTTTGGTTCCATGGCAAACTGAAAGAGAAGGAAAATCGCCTTGGATCCTTGACCTGCCCTGCTCAGCTCCCCCAGCCCAGGCTCTGGCTCGTCTGCACACCAGCACACCAGTTCCCATGGGAAGACACAACCACAGGGCCCCTTTCTGCTCCCTGACGCTTCTAGGAGACACAGAGCAAGGGAAAGAGGAAAGGCTAAGAAATATGGTCAAAAATCTGCTGCTTTGCAATTGCTGATGTCCTCACAGATATGTTTCCATACCCCCAGGACCTCTCAGAGCCAGAGTTAACCCAGGGCAGGCTCTGTAGGATTTTAGCACCCAGGTACAAACACTGGCCACACTTTTGGAAGAGCAAGAGATCCCTGCCTTCTCCTAGGAAAGTTTTAATCCCTTGCCTGAACCCCAGGTGAGGAATTAGGTTTTTCAAGCTGTTATAGCAGAGCCACCATGAGAAGGGGCGGGGTGTCCGACCCACAAAGGCCGTAGCAGCCCCTGGGACAGGCACACTCACATCTCCGTCCTTGGGAGGGATGGTCAGCTCCATGTAGCCATGAGGAATGTACTCGTGACTGTAGTTAAAGCGCGTCTGCCTCATGAACTGTTTTCTGACTGTTGAGAAAGCTCCATCGCACCCCACGATGAGATCGTACGTGACTTCCAAGGTCTGCTGGTCGGAGCTGAAAGCACGAGAGTCCCTTGGTTCAATCTGATCTTTAAGGTCTCTTTCCACCCTAACCGTTCTGTGATTAACCCTGCTGTAACTCCAGGCCAGCTCAGCACTGCTGTGCCCAGAGGATCTGCCTTTTGCACGATGTGTTATTAATCTTGGGTGAGAGAAGATCTGCTTTCACTACCTGGGAAGCTCAGTGTTGGGATAAATAATTATCCTGTAGGTTGTAAAAACATAACTCTGCCAGGTCTACTCAGCAATGCAGCAGGTATCCTTGAGATCATGCTGCTGTTTTACAGAGCCTGCATGCCCAGGTGGATGTGGGACAGGCCCAGAAATTCACCTGATTGTGAAACAAGGCCATAGAATCACAAAATGGTTTGGGTTGGACGGGACCTTAGACCTCATCTCATTCCACCCCCTGCCATGGGCAGGGACACCTTCCACAAGACCAGGGTGCTCAGAGCTTCAGCATAGAAGGCCTGGAACACTTCCAGGGTTGAGACATCACCAATTAGCTGCCCTCCCTGATGAGCAATCTGTCCCTGAAACCAGCACTATGGGTACTGGCACGTTTATGCCCTGCACGGGTCAGGAAGTGTGTGCCTACTGGCAGGCCCAGGGGGTTTAGTGAGTTGCTTAAATCTTTTTCAGCCTCCCCACGAACCCTGCCTTGATGTCCCTCCTTTCCAAAGCTGACACAAGGCTTTTCCTGCATGCTAGTTTCAAAACTGAGATTGCTTAATTGTTTGAGGTTTTATGAATGATTAAGCAGAAACTGACCACAGAGTTTGATCCCACACTTGCCCCCGGGGATTACCTTTTTATGGATAATGTCCCCAACTCTGCATTGCATCCCAGAAGCTTGTGTCCAAAGTACAGTTTAGTGTTGGAGTACTTCTCAGCAGCTGTAAAAGGAAAAGGCAACTAAATATAGAGCGGTTTACTGTGATCCCAAAAATATTTCCAAAAGGTCCCTAAATTACAGGGATTTTTACCATTTCAGCAAATAATTTGCCCTGTTGAGTGAGGGCCAGTGGGCAGGGCACACTGGGACTGGTAAAGTATGGTATAAACTATTTAAAAAATGCGAAGAATCCTGCAAAGATTTCTTTCTTCCCCATAATGACATGACTCACTAACTACTTTCCACCATCACTCCATTGAAGTTCAGGATGGGATGAGGTGCCTGCAGTCTGTGGGGAATTTGTGGAAATTTGGCCTGCTCTCATTCCATACTTGACCATATAGAGCTCCAATTTCTCTTTGTCCCTGTACAATTAGAGGTTATGGAAAACACGAGAAACTGTGACAAGGCTGAGGAGGTGTCTCCTGCTTTAGCTGGGAAACAGCACAGGTTTTCTTCTTAAAAACAGAGCTAGTTCAGGTTTGCACTTTGTGCAAGGGAGCTTGGGGCCCAAAGCCTGCTGGTCATGGGGCAAACTCTAAATCCTCAGCAAAAAGGGTGTTAGAAGTATTTGCAAACAGAAGTGACAGCCTACCTGTCAGCAGCTCTTTGTTTAAGTTTGCTCTGTCCACAGAGAGAATGTACTACAAGGAAAACAAACAGGGCATTCAGAAGGCTGTGCTGAAGGACACTCTGCGTGGCCAGGCAGCAAACCCTCCCCTCCATGCAGTCCCCTTCCCACATTCTCTCCAGACTCTCCCACATCCATGAGCCCCACACTGTCCATGACACAGAGATAGAAATGCCACCAAAGACCCCCTCGTGCTCTGTGGAGCATCTGCAGTACCTGGTTCTTCTTCCCGTAAGGGATAGAGTATTTTTTCCCTGAAGGTGTGTGTATCCTCCTTGCCCGCATGGGAATGCCCTTGGACACAATCTGAAATAGAAGGGAATACAACCCAGGCTTCTGGCCAAAACTGTGGGGTTTTTAATCCAAGTTCCTAAGCATCACCCCCTCGCCCAAGCACTGCACTCGAGGAAGAATGGGGTGCTCTTTGCTCACACATTTCCAAGTCACTGGGGAAAATTTTACAAGGCTGTCATGCCAATTTACTACAGTTTACTGAGATTACTTACAAGCTCATCCTCACAGAAATCAGGGAGAAATTATTTTTTAGTAGAACGGACATGAAAAATCCCAGGGTGCTGGACAGGGCAGGGGATGACAGCCAAATTACATTTTAGGATTGGGATATGTGTTGTCAAAACCTGGGCTCCTCTGAGGGGATCCAGGGGCCAGGAGATGGATGTTAAATGGTAGCCAGCACCCTGCAGAAGAGTGCTGGGCTCCCAGCCAAGCATGCAGGGCAGAAGACAGTGTGCATGGATTTCAGGGGTCAGCCCAAAGATCAAGGTTTTGTGGGAAAATACAAATCTGGACGTGTCAGTGGGGAAAACAGCTGCCTTTTATGCATCCTGCTTTATTGCATCAGCTCTTTTGGGAGTCCATCTACTCCTGCCCTGTGTGCCCTCCCCTCCAGGAGGGAGGAGAGCACGGCAGGGAAGTAAACCCTGGAAGGTGTCTGGTCTCCCCGGGGAAGCACCCACTGCCAGGAGCAGAGCCCAGCTGCCTGGGGCTGGGGGAGAGACTCCTGCCATGAAGCAGTGCAGAGCCAGGCTGCAGGCATGCAGTGGAAAAAGCCTGGCTGGGACAGGTCGAGAGTGTTTTAACCACAGAGAGCCCACCACCAACAGAATGTGCCGGGGTACCTGCTCCTCCATCCCCACGGCTCGCAGGGCTTGGCGTCCCCGGTGAGACAGGGCCAGGTTAATGCTCCTGCCACGGGCAAAGCTGGCCACTCGGATATCTGCACGGGAAGAGCAGCTGGTTATGGCACACTGACAGCACAGCCTGGCCAGGGGACATCTCCCAGACCCCCTGCAGCAACAGCAGGCAGGGCAGGGGGGAGTCTAGCCTGCATCCTCCATGCCACCTCCAGGCTGGAACAAGCAGCTGCAGCCAAGTGCTGCAAAGGGAATGCTGGATCCTGGCAGCTCCCCACGGTGCCAGAGGGCCCATTATCATTAAGAGCCATTTCCCCTCTAAATGGAGAGGGCTGAGCCATGAATGCCTGGCAGGCTCTGCTGAGACGCACAGACTGGGGCTTTTTGGAACACTGGCAGGTCACCTTGTTCATGGCTGTCCAGATTGCAATAAGAAGGCACTGGCTTGTTCCTCGTCTGAGCTGCCTCACTCAGGCTTCTCAGGTTGTCTGGCCAGTGCATGGGGCAGAGCCTCCTCATCCCAACATGCATCTCAGCATAAGCAAAATCTGGCCAAAAACTCGAGTAGTGCTGTAAAAGCCATCCAACTCAGGAGGCAGGTAAAAGCAGTCAGAGGCTTTTTGAACTGTGGAACTTCTAGCAACCGTGATCTGTGCAGAACAGCCTGTCCTGATGCCTATCAGGGCAGGAAGAGTTACCACAGAGACGTGTCAGGCATGGCTTCTCCTTCCCTTCACTGCACACTTGAGGTGAGTTTCAGCTGGCAGATTCTGAACATAAACAATTCCCCTGCCTTTCTGCCAGCACCTCTGCTCTAAACCATAACTTCTCTTTTGTGATACACTGTGGACCTACCTAGAGGCACCATGTCTCCTTCTGGCCCAGCACTGTACTATAATGCTCCATGTAGACACCAAACCTCAAGGGTGAAGATTTGAATCAGTGTTTAAGCCAAGAACATAACAAGGGCATCACTGTAGTAGCTGGAGGGTGGGTTTCCTCCACACAAGACATACTTCAAGTAAGTGCTCCTCCCCACCACAGGAGCTAAAGGGGAGAGTAAAACGAATATCCTCAAACTGCCACACTTTCAGGTTTCTTTTTTTTTTCCCTAGAGGTTCAGTGAGCTCACACGGTAGTGACCAGGCTGAACTTACCTTCTCTGGCTTCATAAACATCAACGTGGAAACCTCGTTTAGCAAAGAAACAGGCATTTAATGCACCCACCTACAAGAGAAGGATCAGGAATGGTGGGTGAAGTATTCCACAGGTCATTACTGAGATGCATCAAGGGAAAGCAGCCATCAGGGGATGCAGCTCAGCAGTACACAGGTAAGTCCTTTGACCAGGAACCTTAGAGGACTTTTTACTGAAGAGCAGTGTCTGGTAGCCCTGTGTGTCTGTAGAATCTCCCAGACAAAAGCCACCCATCAAAACTCTTTGTATAAAGTCACACCAAGCTCAGGCTTGTTTACACACAGTGATAGAGTGCAGCAGGGCTCAGCTCTTCAGCCAGACACGGCAGGAGCTGGTGTAGGCAAGCTCCCAGCTCCTCTCTGGAATGTGTTTACCTTCCTCAATAGAATTCAGGGTGTTGCAGCATTCTCTTGGGAACACAGTGGGGGAGAACAGCACAAATATGTCCTGTTTGTTATTGAAATCCATTTTTTCTTGTTTAATTTCCATCACTAATTGTTGTCAGAACTACAGACTCTTCTGTCATCAGTCTTTTCCAAGAAGCTAATGTCCAAAAAGTCGGAAGAGTGATGTAGGTGCTGCAGTGCTCCAAGCTGTCATAGAATCACAGACGCATAGAATGGTTTGGGTTGAAAGGGACACTG
Source organism: Atrichornis clamosus (assembly GCA_013400975.1). NCBI lineage: Eukaryota > Metazoa > Chordata > Aves > Passeriformes > Menuridae > Atrichornis > Atrichornis clamosus. The sequence continues at coordinate 23,657 of WBMZ01008774.1, forward strand.
AAGACCATCTCATTCCAACCCCCTGCCATGGGCAGGGATACCTTCCAATAGACCATGTTACTCAGATCCCCATCCAGCCTGGCCTTCAGTGTCAGAAATCTCTGCAAGTAGCAGTGGATGAAAACCATTCCCAAGCAAAAGTGGGCAGAGGACGGCATTTCCTCTCAGCCTGGCATTTACAGAGCCTCAGTCCTTACAAGGCATTTCACGTCAGTGATCTGGTTCCAGCCAGAAACAGCCGAGGGGCAGGGGGATCTGGCAGCCCAAGCGAGGACTGGTATTTAGTGTTCCTGGGCACCACTGCTCCACCACCACCCAACCCCTTCCTTCGAGGAAAGGGCAGGAGCCTCCCACCGTGGGAACTCAGTCAACCCCTCCTCATCATCTGACAGAGGAATGACTTTTAGGAAAACATTCACCCCCACATTCAAGCAGTGCATTTACAGCCCCAGCTCCCCGGCAAACACAATCATGCAGCAGCTAAATGGCATTTCCTACCAGGCCACCACCGATAACAGCAACTCTTTTCCCTTGTGGGTCCCAGGGCTCCATCACTGGGGCAGCCCCCGGGTCTCAGGTGCTCCCTGCTCCGTCCCAAATCCCTCTGCTCCTCCCCAGTCTTGCTGCCCTCACCAGTGGGGAGGGGCAGGGGAAGAACAGGGGTGGCTGAGTCACGCCTGGGTTCTTCTCCCCTGGTTCATATTAAAGTTTAACTCCCAGCCCAGAGACTGTCAGGGAGTCAGCCTGGCCGAGCCCCAGGTGCAGAAATGTGAATGTGGTGTCATTCAGACAGGGTCTATCCAAAGGCCTCTTTTGGAAATTATAAAGCAATCCTGCAGTCTCCAAGGAACACACGGGGAGCAGGAGGAGGACTTACATCTGCCAGGCTTTTGCTGCTGCTTCACTGGGCTGCAACTGCAGAAGCACTAGTGGGACAATGTGGAGTAACTCCTGGAGCCTCACAGGCTCTCTCCTGAGGGTGGAATGTGAGCCACACTGCTTGCCCAGGAGCCTCATCCCATCTTTTAGGACATCTTTCACCCAAGGAAGCTGTGCGTGGCTCAGGTGTTTTGGGGTGTGATGCTGAGCAGAGGGTCCATGCCTGCTCTGCAGAAGCTTTCCAGAACGTGGACAAGGCTGTGAGGAGATGTCTCTTAGGCACCATTTCACATGGCCATCCTTGGGAGGAAATGCTCTGCTGAGCCAGTGCTGCTTTAAAAAGGGAGGAGCCAATTACAGCCTACATACAATAACTAAACAGAGCAGATATTAGCATACACTGAGTACCATTTATTGCAAAACCTGCCAGGCACCAGCACAACAGAGCAGATTTGGCTCATAGAATCATTAAGGTAGGAAAAGCACTCTGAGATCATCGAGTCCAATTCAAGCTCAGCCCTGCCAAGCCCACCACTAAGCCATGAGCCTAAATGACACATCTACGTGACAACAGGGTTTGGGGAGGACTCAGATGCTTCCCTGGGTGGCCTCTTCCAACGCCTGACAATGTTTTTAGTTAAGAATTTCTTCCTAATATTCAATCTAAACCTCCCGTGGTGCAACTTGAGGCCATTTCCTCTTTCAGGTAGTTTTGTAGAGAGTGAGAAGTTGTAGAGAGCGATAAGAGTCTCAAAGACAACAGAGCAGAGAGAGCAAAGAGCAAGGTAGGTTTTACATAGTAAATAAATTATTCATTAATTGTTTTTTGAAGCACAGACAGCACACCATTAGCTTCCAGCAGTGACAGCTACTATCTTTGTCGTTCCAAACAAAATTTTGGTCCCTGGGTTTTCTTAATCAGACTCACTCACAAGCTGCACCAGGCAAACCCGACGTGCAGATGTTCTCTGCATTAAAAACAGGAGAAGGTGGGAAGATGTTGAGAAAGTGCTGTGAAGTCATTGTTTATCTTTCTGTATTAAGCACAGCCAGGCTGCTGAGAGCATGAAAAGGTGTTGCCTGATAAAATCCCCGACTGAGCCTTTTAAGGAGCAGTAAGTAAAACCAAAAGGAACAGGATACCATGGGCATGGATTAAAGCCTGCCCTCTGAAAACTAGTGGGAAAAGTAAAGGAGGGAAAAGTGCTCTGTTGATGCTGCTGAAGAAAAAGACATGCCAACAGCCAAGGAAGAGCCTCAGGATTTTATTGTTTTTAGAAAGGCTACGGTCCACTTGCAGAGGATCCCGTACTATCAGTATGTGGGCCACCTGCAACAAGAAAAATGGGGTTATTGTGTTTGGTAACAGCCAGCAGTGCTGCAGCTGTAAAAGGATGTATTTGGTCTCACACCTCGTGGTGGAAGGCAGCTGAAGAAGAGGAAGAAGATGGTTTAAAGGTCATGACAAGACCTTTGCTGATTTCTGCAAACATTGAATTGCTCTGATCCTGACAGGAGCCAGGAGTTCTTTACTGGTTCAGATTACAAACCCGTGTAAAAGGGAAATAGGTACAAATGTTCATCCTTTATAATCCCATTAGGTAAATAATCTGTTCAGGAATTCAAATCCTCCACTAAAGAGGACTGTACACATACCCCTGCCAGCAGATCACCCGTGCCCAAGGCTGCAGCTGCCTCCACCCTGTCCTTCTGTTCACTAAGGCTCTGAAAGAGCCATAGCACAGAAATAAAAGCTGTGTTCTCACAGTGTGTCCCCATGCCACCCCCCAAGCTCTAGTAAGGTGCATTTCTTCACCAGCCTTGGCACGTAAGAACTTTCTAGCACCTAGGAAGGCAAACAGGACAAGCTCAGAGGAAGGCACAAAGCAGGTGAGCTCCTGGAGGAGCTGGCTGTGATCTCTGCACAGGATTCAGTGGCCCTACAAACCCAGGAGCATCCTGAGGAGAAATTCATCCATTTCTGCATTTGAAACCCACCCCTCCCACCTGCAGGCACAGGCTTATGGCAAAGGCTCAGCTTTATTTCTGATAATCCCCTCCTTTCGTACCATTTTTCTTAGCTGGTGGAGGCTTGGGTTTTTTTCCCCCAGGAATTTCTGATTAGCAAATGTCTCAGCAGTGTTTTAAGAACATAAATCATGCTGAGAACCTTAGCCTGAATGTAAAATACACAAAATTCCCCGTTATCCAGCAGGTGGCTGCTGGGTTCACAGGGAGACCTAAAACCCAGGGTGAGAGCCCCTGCGCAGCAGAGCCGCCCAGCATGGCAGGGTGGGGGCTCCGTGTGAGCCTCATCCTTGTCTGACCCTCACGTTTATTCCACGACCTGCCCTGCCACCCCACCTGTGCAGGGACAAAGGGCTCCAGGTGCACATCACAGCGGCCTGCTTACTTACATCGGCTGGGCAGAGCTGTCGGTCCAGGGCTGCGCCGTGGGTGTGGGTGGGAAGGTCCTGGGGGGCACTGGGAACACCCCCGTGGGAGGGTAGTGGTGGTGGTGGTGCACCACGGGCGGCCTGGGCCTGTCTGCTTTCACGGCCAGGGGAGCAGCAAGCTGCACGTCCTTGGTGGAGAGAGATAAAGGGTGGCTGCAGGAACCTGTGCCCCCACAGGGACCCCTCAGCCATCCCTTAGGAAAGGGAGTCCTTCGGGGTGTGTCTGGAGATGGGTTTGTCCAGTACAGAAGGTCCAGCAAACACTTGGTGACCTCAGATTTCAGCTGGTATTCAGAGGCACTCAGACCCCACTCCCTCCAATTTATTCCACGGGTCAATGTCAGGGAAATGCGGAGTGACAGGATGGCCGGGAGAGGAAGGTGGGGGTCGGGAGGATGCGTGCTCTTCCTCTCCCATCTTCCCTAAGATGCAGTGTCCTCCGCAGACCTCTGGCTCTCCCAGCATCACCATCTGCCCCAGACATCTCCCCCACAGCAAGGGGGAAAAGTATGCAAAATCAGAAACGGCAAAGTTTAAGGAAAATAGAAAAGTAATTCCATCTGAGGCAATGCTCAGTGCAGCTCTGACACGAGGAAGAGTCAGCACTGCCTGCCATTTCCATGGAAAGTCTACTCCAGGACCATGGCTGAGGAAGTTAGTGGGCACCTCTGAGCCACAGGTGAGCTGGGCAGGGACTGTGGAAAAGTGGGAGTTACTTTCTCAGCACCTAACAACCTTAACCTCTGAGAAATAACCAAATTTTTCTTCCAGCACAGGGAAAAGTTGGTCTGAAAGCCGGGGGGTTGGAAAAGTACTGAGGAAGGTTTTGCAGCGGTGACACATCTCCTCCCCAAAATCAACTTTCCTTGCTTCTTTGGTAATAAATGCCACAGAGGAGAGGCTGGAAATCCATTTTTCCAAAGTACATAAGGAGCTCTATCACCTTGTTAAAAATAGTTTAGGAATTGAGCATCTAAGGATATGTTCAAATTTACCTTCCCCTCATCAGGCACGGGACACATTGTGGAAAAATCCCTACAGGGATCTACATACATCAGAATATCTCTAAGATCTGTCCTTTCAGCACTGAGTAGCCACTGATTTTCAGTGAGACAGGAACTAAAGCAGAAGGGCTCTAAGTACAATCACAAAATCTGTTCCTCAGCTCTAATCCACCTGAAACTGCCAGGTCAGATTTTACTGATAAAAGAATTTGTAACACAAATATTCATAGAATGACAGAATGGTTTGGGGTGGCACGGACATTCAAGACCCTCTCATTCCACCCCATTGCCATGGGCAGGGACACCTTCCACTAGCCCAGGTTGCTCCAAGCCCCATCCAACCTGGCCTGGAACACTTCCAGGGATGGGGCAGCCACAGCTTCTCTGGGCAACCTGTGCCAGGGCCTCACCACCCTCACAGAATTTCTTCCTACTATCTAGTCTAGACCTATTCTCTTTTCAGTTTGAAGCCATTCCCCACTGTCCTATTACTGTCCTAAAGCCCTTGTCAAAGGCCCCTCTCCAGCCTTCTCCCTGCTGTTTGCAGCGAGCAGACCTGCAGCAGCAGACACTCAGCGTGTCTTCCTTCTGCAGTGTGTTAATGGTTCAACCATTAACACCAGACTAAAACAGACCAGACTGTTTGCAGAGCTGGACTGAATCTCGTCTGCCCTCGTGAGGAGACACTGCTCCGTGGGGTCCTGTCGCAGGGCTGCCCATGGTAAGAAGGCAGGCTGCGCCCTGCTCACACACAGCCTGCTGGTGCTGTGTGTTTGAAGGTGTGCACAGCTGTTAGACGTCCCAGACTTTTTGTGTGCTTTCTCCAGGCCCTGTGCCCTCCCAGGGAGATGAGCCATCGCCTGGTGTGAGCGAGGATGCCCTTGAGGCTGGGGTGTTGTTACCTGCTGCGAGTGCTGGAGCAGGGCAGCGCCGGCTCCCCGGGGCTGTGCCAGCGCCGTCGGTGGCAGAGCCTTCAGCATCATGTTCTGCATCATGATCTGGTGCATCTGAGCGTTCTGCATCAGCATCATCTCTACCATATCTGGGAAGAGAAGAGAAGAAGGAAACAAGAGCTTTATCCACGGCTGACAAGCAGCAGAGGCATCGTGGTAAGGAGTGCCCTCCAGCACACAGACTGCAGAACAGCTGAAAGGGCCACATGAAGAATATTGGCATTATTTGCCCAGATGGTGCAAAGTTAATGTCTGTGAATGAGACTGTTCATACCAGCTTTCCTGCTTCTCCTCCCTTCTACAAGAAAACTGCTGCTGAGCATCTTCTGCCTGTTGTTTCCCTGCAAGCCCACACCCCTGGCTGTGCTGAACTGCAGCGTGGAGAAGGGCTGGGGTTGTAGCTCTCCCTTATTGCAGCATGGACAGGCTCCTGACTGTGCTCTCCATTGCTGGTCCTCAGATCATTGCTTTCCATGTGAGAGGTTGCCTCAAATTTATGTGATATTGCAGTGCCACCTTGAGAGTCCACTGACTCATAGAATTGGAAAGGCTGGAAAAGACCTTTAAGATCGTCAAGTCCAACCCTCAAACTGTCACTTCATGCACATCAAAGCTCCTTACCACGATCTCTGGGATCACAAAGGGTTTGTGCAGTGTAACTAATTCCCTTGGGGGGGAGTGAAGTGGGAGAGGTAAGACACAAAAGAAGGAAAAAAAAAGTCTAGGCAACTCTCCCTTTCCTTTTTACTGGTCATACGAAAAGTAGTTTACATGTAGCAGCTTCAGAAAACTCATGCACGGATTGGGACTATTTTGGTTATGAAAATAAACTCTGATTCAAAAATCCAGACACTTCGATAAAGAATGAACTGAGAAATATTGTAGTTTCGTGACTGGGGATTACTGTGTGGATGAACCTTTGGCTGAAGGCTGAGCCAGGGAAGTCATCCCAGGTTTTATTTCATGTATTATTTCACAGTAGCATCCACCTATGTTTAGAAACAAACTCTTTCATTGGCATTGCACTATATTTAGAACAGCACCATCAGCTGTTCTGTCTTGTTTCCAAACCTGGGGCACAATAAAAGCCTGAGGAGATGGAACAGCAGGTTAAGAAGGAACAAAATAAAACCAGATTTTAGAAGCCTGTTTGTTAATTCTGGAATAGTCTGTGCACATGAGTTTGACCTTGTTAATATTACTCAGTGCCAGGAGTTGAGCTGTTTTGCTTTCCCAAGCTTCCCTTGAGTTTGTAGTCCCTTTTTCTTTAGTTTTAGTGACAGGAGTTTGTCTGAAAGCCTCTCAAAATTGGTACCCATCCCACTTATGGAGTGCAACTCCCACAACTCCACCAGCTCATGAAACAACACATCAGTAACCAGCTTGGACAGCATCCCATGTCCCCTTCCACTTGCCATGGCACCTTCCCTGCCCTCCCCAGGCCTGGTGTTGGGATCTGCCTGCTGTGTGGAGAGTGTTACCTTCTTTAATGCTCCCAGAGCGGGGGGCTGCAAAGGGCTGGGCTGGGGGGATCTGCGTGATCACAGGGGAGGGCTGAGGCAGCTGCTGGATGATGGTGGCCGGCTGAGGTGGCATCTGGGAAAGGAAGGAAAATGGAGAAGTCAGGGTTGGTTTTGGCCAGCTCCCCCATCTACAGGAAGGGCTGTCATCCGCCTGGAGTTCAGGAAAACCCTGGGATCCTCATGGAGAAGCTGTTGAGGTTGTGGACTGCACGAGCAGGCAGTGACGTGCATTAGAAACTGGCTGAACAGCCAGGCCGGAGCGTGGGCAGCCCTGCCACTCCTTTTGCCATCTTGTTCCAAGGGTAAACCATTGCCATTGTTAAATTTGGGCCTTCTTTGCAAGATGATTTCCCTTAGGCTTGGCTGAGGGCAGCAAGGGTCCCGTGCAAGACCAAGAGGCATTTCTTCCCTTTCGGTGGGGTGAGCAATTCCACACAGCTCCCACATGGTCGCCGGCTCAGACTGGCACCGTGCTGGTGGTGTTTCCTGTGAGCCAGTCCTTACCGTCTGCTGGATAATCCTTGGTGGCTCCACCTGGGGAGCTGGGAAAGGGATCTGGTAGACTTGTGGGAGGGCAGCTCTGTGGTTATGACCATGTCCCCCAGCGGGTGCAGGGGGCTGCAAAAGCTCTTCCAGAAGGTGCTGCTCCTGCAAAATCAAGTGTCTTCTTAAAAAAACCCTGTTCACAGCAAGGCAGACAGTGTGGTTATGCTCTCTGGACTAAATGGGATTAGCCCCTGGGAACCTGCAGCAAGGCACAGACAGTGCCTGAATAAGTATAGAGAGAGTTTTCCCACATATCCTGAAGCGTAAGCAAAAAGGAATGGGAACAAAAAAGAAAGGTGCAGAACAAGCTGCCAAAAGTCCGGGAAAACATTTGATTAATAGTTGGTATCCTCCCCAGACCAGGAATAAGTAACAGTTGCTATTGTCCCTACATTGGCAGCAGTTTGCACTTTGGCACTACCACAGAGATCTTATGATACAGCAGTTCAGGGCAACCAGAATCACCCCACCAAGTACCTGAAGCAGGTGCAAGCTTCCTTAGCTGTAGTCAGGGGAGCCAAACTGCTCCCCAGAGCCTCTCCCTCATTAGCTGGCCCAGCCTTTATATTCTGAAGCAGAATAGCACTGAATCCTGCCCAGCCCAAGAGCTGAAGGACAGGAAAACACTGAATCCACACCTTCGGTGGACATGCAGGTAACTGGACCCTTTCTGGAGCTTCTGGCCACAGAGAGGGCTCTTACCCTAAGCTCCTGTAGCAGATCTTTCCTTCTCCTTAGGGCACTTTGGAGCATGTCCTCAGGTCTGTTCCCTGGAAGAGGAAAAGTCCATTATCTGCTCAAAGGATCACAAAGACAGAGCTACTACAGCACCTGTATTATTATATTAATGTGGAAAATGTGTTATAAGACAGCTTGAGTTCTCCCACAAAAGGCTTTTGGCTACTTTTCTTGTCAAATACACACATGGATAATGACTGTATGCCATGTGCAGTCACAGCTGTTCTGCAGCTCTACAAAGGCAATGCACCTTCTCTGAAAATAAACTCTCTAGCTTGCTCTCTAAAGCCCCATTTTAACCTCCTGGCTTGGGAACTCATTTCAGCCTGAAAGTTTCTAGATGTACCCTGTGCATGCAGAGGATGACTGTTGTGACAGCTCAAAACAAACTCGGGTTTGAACATCAACTTTTCTGTTTCTTTTTTGTTCTTAATCAACTTCCTTTTCAGTTCTTCCCACACACGGTTGATTTTGAACTCACTTGAAACGAAGATAAGAAAGAATGTTTTCAGATACCCTGGAGCCCTGCCTGGCATCTGGAAAGCACTGTTTTGTATTTTGAAACTGTAAGTTCTAACACAATTTTTTTAAATTTTGGCCACAGCGTTGGAAGTTTCCAGCTATTTGTGCAACAGCTCAACGAATAGGAGCCCAGAGTACAATCTAGAAATCTCACTGAGCTTCTACTGGTAGCCTTTAATCCATGGGTAATATAATTATAAACAGTGCATGTGCCATGCAAAGCAATGAAGTGTTCCTCCTGCCTCTTCAGGATCACCAAAGCCAAGCAAACAGCTGGACTGCAACAGGGACTCACTCCTAGGTGTAAGAACAGGACTAACTGGATCACCAGCAGGTTGCTCCAGCTGAGCCAGCATCTGCAGCTGAGAAGCTGCAGAGGATACCTGGGCAGGAGGTCACCTTATGTTAGTGCTCAGCTGGCTGGTCGCTTCCCTTGGTCAGGAAAAAAACAGCTGGAGAAATTCAAAAGGTGAAAAGCAGTTAGCTTGCAGCTGCTAGGGAGGAGATGGGCCCATCTCCTGAGGAACTCGTGCCTGAGAACATCACTAAGCCCTTTCCAAATTATGTCCATAATTAGAACAAATGCTTCTCTTACTTGTAGCTGGGAGAGACGACTCCATCTTCTCTAGGTTCTCCTGTTCATTTTCTAGTCTCTGTTGGTAGAACCACAACCAGAACTGGATGTGAGTCAGGCAGAAAAGCTCACAGGAATTTCCAACCCTACTTTATGGCGTAGGTTTGGGAAGTAGGAAATAAAGCAGAAGTGGAGACAAATGGTGGTTCTTAAAGAGGAATGAAATGTCTCGTTACAAATCTAGTTACAGTAAAAGAATAGTCATGCTTCCAACTGTCCAGGCTAGTCCGGGCCTGAAAATTGATAGATACATAATTTATTTTGTCGGGCAGAGAGCTGTGGCATATGAAGAACTTGATAATGTTCACTTTGGGCTTGCCTGATAGATCTGGGCTCTTGATCCAGCAGAGGCCTGACTAGGCAACACATCTCATGTGAAAGCAGACATGAAATTGCCTTAAAACAATCTGAGGTCCTCTTTACCCAATATTTACTCCTAAACTTTGCCTGTCACAGCTCAAATTGGTTTTGAGCTAACTGGTGACATCTCCCATAAGATCAAAGCCTATCTCATTTACTGTAGGTCCGTATACATTTGTACAATGTCATTTAAGGAAGTGACAGTAAGTAGCACCACTCCTCCTTATATCTCAGGAGAAGTATAATATTTTAAAATACAATGTTAATGCTTAAACTTGCAAGAGCAAAAAGCAGAGCAAGGGTGACCACTGCGGAATTATTCCCTTACCTTTTCTAGGAGTTTGAGTTTCAGTCGTGTCAGGTGATCCACCACTGAAGGATCTGCCATTGCCTCCCGGAAGAGCAGGCAGGCAAAAGCAGGTTAAAAAGCTAACCAGAGGCAGGTATGTTTTCAGTGGTCATTTTTTCCCCTCCACGATCTTCACAGAACAATTCCATTATTAAAAAGCAATAATACAAGAATGGTAGAGATTGAGAGAAGAAGGTAAAATCTTCAGTTTCGCTCCCAGGTAAAGATGAGTACAGCCATTCACGTCACAGACACAGCTTTTCCTGCCGTTTCTCTCACCACAGCTTTGTGCTGCAGGTTGTGATGGTCACAGGAGGGCAACTAAGGCTGAATATTTATTTGCCTGTTCTGAGTGGTTGCTAGCCTTCCCCTGGCAGTGTCACTAAGCCTGGCCTCTGTGTCGTTAGAGCCTTCTCAGTAGCTCAGAGGTTTGTGCCTGTAACCTGGTTGCTAAGTTTGTGGTGTCAATACATGACATAAACTGTTTAATCTCCAGGCACAGGAGCTTGTGTACCTTTGGTAAAGCAAATGCCCAGCACATTAATGGACAACAAAAAAAGCAGTAAGAGACAATGGTTCTTTAACCAGTGCTAGGGGTCAGGTTATGATCTTGCTGATTGGTACCTGTTTATCCCTCTGTGAGGGGTCTGCACACTTTTGACATTGCCCTTCACACGAGTTTTCATCACCACATAGTTGCTAAAAAAATGAAGGAGCATAGCTGGAACTCACCCCTGGATGAGTTCAAGAGAAAAGAGGTTATGGTGTAACATCTTTTCACTCACCACCACCCAAGAAACCTGTAGAGTGTCTCCCTGTCCCAGCAAAGCCCTGCCAGCATAAAAACAGGGTAACATTTATTAGTGACATCCATAAAATGAACACCAAGGCAAGAGCAAGAAGCCAAGTAACGGATACTCATTCTCAGTGTCACATTTTAAGCCCAGTTCTGCTCCTAGGAGACCATTTACAGCCCCTTCCTCACTTGAAGGCCACAGCAAAACTGCAGCAGAGCCAGTGCTGGCAGCTGGAGCAGCTCAGAGATGCTCCTAAGCTGTGTGGGAGCAGTACAGATCTCCTGCTCCTGCTGTGACCCACACAGCCTGTCCTTAAAAATACACAGGCTGGGAGAGGCACAGTCACTGGAGAGGTTAGGGAAACTGAGGTGCAGGGATCTCAAAAACAGCTGTGCCACGTCAGAGCTGGGGTTCAGCTTCCTCCGGCAGGGCTCTTTGGTGAATGCCAGGAGTGACAATCCAGAACAGAAACCCCTCTCACCTGCCAGAAGTTTTCCTGAGAAACAACTCTGAGTCCATTTCTGTACTTTAAAACCCAAACAGCTTTTTCTCCAACATGTTTGATGCCTTCATCTGAGCAGCTGCAATAACCTTTGACAAAGAATTTCCTAGTTATTTTAACCTGAAGCATAAGCCTAGTTATGCCTGCAAACTGCGTAAGTACAGTTTGCTTCAGTATTAGGCAAAAAAAACCCCTTTTTGATTGCTGGTGAATACTGAGCTGATGTTTTTACCATCAACTGGTTTAATACAGCGCCCCCTAAAAGTTAAATTTCTAGAGCCTTCATTGCAGGATGAATAGAGGGTTACAAGAAAGGTTGACACAAAGAACCAGGTGTAAGTATTCCATTAAAGATACAGCACCAGAGTTAAGCAACTGAGTTGACTAAAGAGGAAAGGAAGAGAGAGAAACTTCTGCTTGATGTGACAGGTACGCCAGAGGAAATCCAGTATTAGGCAAAAAAATACTTCCCAGCAAACCCGCTAAGGGATCTCTCTTTCCCCGCACTTCTGGATGCCTTGGTCACAGTGTGATCCCTACTCTAGGGACATCTTACAACCTGCTAATTAATGAGGTGCCAGGAATGTGCCAGCCAGACACAAGGAGATCTTGCTGAAAGGGACCTACAGCCACGTTGATTCTCAGAAAATGGATCACACGTGAGCATGAGGATTCAAAAGAGCAAAACCAGACAAATTTAATCCTACAAAGGAATAACAGGAGTGTTACATGCACCTCACAGGAGATAATTATTCTGCTCTATTTAGCAGTGCTGAAGTCACAGTTTGGACACTGTGCCTAATTTTAAACATGGTGGTTTAAGAGGGAAAGAAAGTCCAGGAAAAAAAAAATGAAAATGGTGCATTTATGAAATGTAAATTCTGGGGAAGGCTTGGAAGAACTGGCTTTGTTTAATTAGTAAGTAGATGGTGAGAGGAGGACAGGCCAGCAATCCTTAAATAAATGAGAGGATACATTCAAGAACAGGGTGGTGGGATTCTGTCCAGAAAAACCTGGGCATTTGACTTAAGGAGGAAGAGGAAAACCTGATAAAAGCAAGAAAATAAAACTTAATTAACCAGTAAGATAAATGATGAGGCAGCTGTCAAAGAAAGAACTTTCACAGGAGTTGTTTACTAACATTTAGAAAAATAAATGTGTTGAACATTGTAGGACTATTAGATACTCCTCAGATACAAGAATGGATTAGATAACCTGGTGAGGTCCATGCCACTGCTGCATTTCTCTGATGTCATTTATTGATTTTGATACTTTATGCCCTTAATTGTAATTACTATGAATTCTAAAAGACAATATTAAAAGAGCCAAACAAAGTGGCACAAAGAAATATCCAGAGACAATAAACTTCCATGCCGGGGTTCATTAGGGAGGATACTCTAACAAAGCAGTCTCAGAAAACTGCTTTAATTTATTAAAAGAAGTTAAAAGGATAAAAAACCACACAAAACACCAGTGGAGAAGGATATATAATTTCTTTCCAATCAGTAGTCTCCTGCCAATTGTAATGTTGCAAATTAACACTTGAGTCAATTTAATTAGGTTAGTACTAGAAATCCTGACATTTTAACAAGCAGACAGAGGTATCAGAAAATATAATGCATCTGTTTTTTATTAAAAACAAAAAAAAGTCAATAAACCAAAACCTATCAAGCCCAAGCAAACATGATGACCAAGATGATCAGAGGGATGAAGCAGCTCTTCTATGAGGAAAGGCTGAAAGAATTGGGATTGTTCGACCTGGAGAAGAGAAACTTCCGGGTGGCCAAATTGTGGCCTTCCAGTACCTAAGGGGAGCCTACAGGAAAGATGGGGAGAGACTCTTTACCAGGGTGTGAAGTGACAGGACAAGTGGGAATGGCTTCAAACTGACAGAGAGCAGGGTTAGATCGGATATTAGGGAAGAGTTCTTCCCCAGGAGGGTGGTGAGGCCCTGGCACAGGTTGCCCAGAGAAGCTGTGGCTGCCCCATCCCTGGAAGTGTTCCAGGCCAGGTTGGACGGGGCTTGGAGCAACCTGGGCTAGTGGAAGGTGTCCCTGCCCATGGCAGGGGGTGGAACAAGAACAAGTTGATCTTTAAGGTCTTTTCCAACCCAAACCATTCTGTGGTTTTTTCTAACATGAAGTATTCCTTTTTAGCTGGAACAGGAAGTCTAAGCAGCAATTAATTTTAAATCAATTTTTTTAAAGTGACATCTGATTTAATGAATTTGCCATTATAAATGCCATGATATTTTACCTTTTTTCTTTTAAGAAACATATTAGTTCTAAGGTTAAGTTTCCTTTCGCTTCTCAGATGGTGCCCATTGCACAAGACTTAGCACTAAGAAATTTTATAATTGAGACTTTATCTTGCAGTATTGATTGAAAACCATACAAAATGGCTGATTATTAGAATGTGAACATGTCCATCTTTCTTCCCACGTACTTTTTGCATGGTGGTTGATACAGGCATCCAGATAACAGATGCAGTCCACAGGAGCAGCTAAGCCCAGTTCATGATCAGGACAATGTCATGTCTGAATTTATGACAAAAGACTACACTTCTATGACCTTCAGAACCCAACTTAAGTGGCAAATGCATAAAAGGGACCAACGATAGAAAAGGGGGTGCTGGTTCCCAAAGATACACACATTCCACTGTTTCTTAGGAAAAAAAAACCCCAGTGTATTGCAGGTTACCTCTGTGCTGAGCCGAGTAACAAATTTAACTGAAGTCTGTATTTTCCAGTATAATTTAATGACTTCAAAAGACGAAGAAATCACCAGTTTTGTAGCTTCAATAAACAGAGCCAAAGGGAGATGAAGATTGGACATTGGGATCTGACATTTATGGCCCGTCAGGGACGTCAAAGTAACCAGAAGATGTAGAAGAGATTAAGACCTGGAAAGTCTGAGTCTCCCCGTCTGAGAAAAAAAAGGACTAAAGAATGCGGACCAAATTAGCACGGAGAGCGAGAAATCAATTAGAACCAGAGGATAGGCTACTAGTTAATGAAGAGAATTATGCAACGGAGAACCAATGAACATAGATTTGTTTGATTAAGATATATAAATAAGCCAAAAAGTGAGAGCGGAGCCGGGAACCGGCGGGAGCGGAGGCGCGGACCCGCGGCACGCACCGCCCCCGCGCCCCATTGGCTGCCTTCAGCCGCGCCCCCTCCCGGACGCCTCCAGCCCCCGCTCCCCATTGGCTGCCCCCGCTCTGGGCGGGGCCGTGGCTGGCGGCCCGTTTGAAACGGCGCGGGGCGCTCCCATTGGTGGCCGCCGCGGAGGGGGCGGGGCCACGGGGCGCGCGCCGACTTGCCCGGGGTATCCCAGAAGGCATTTGGCGGGAGGGGGCGGGGCCGGGCGAAGGAAGGCTGTCGGCATTGGCTGACGGCCGAGCTACGTCAGACGCTCTGGCCAATGGGCGCGTGGCTCCGCCCCCCGGGGGTGTGGCCGGCGCGGCGGCGGGCGGGGAGCGGCCCGGGGCGGCCATGACCGAAGTTCCGCCGCCGTGACAGCTTGGGGGGCGCGGGCTGGCCTGGTCGCCGCATGGACGCGCAGGATGAGGCGCGGAGGCGCAAGCTGGAGGCCGGCAGGGCCAAGGTGAGGGGAAGGGTCCCAGCTGGGTGGGGGCTGCGCCCGGCGCGCCGAGAGGGTTGACGGGCCGGGGGGCGGCATGGCCGAGGGGCAGCTGCCGGCTCGGAGCTGTGCCACGAGACCGGAGGGGCTGCCTTGGCACGGCGGCTCTGCAGGAAAAATCGTGCCCAGCGGCTCTCCTGAGTGCAGTCTGCCTGGGAGGCTCCCATCCCGCTACACAGGCGTAGAAACATCGCCTCGGGTGAGCAAAGAGCAGCTGACAGCAGTGCAGCTACTTTCCTCAGGTCCTGTTTTGGTTTGATTTAGGGTTTGTTTTAGTTCCCGGTTCTCCTGTTTGTATCTAGGCTTCAGTTGTTTGTGGGAATACTGCATTTCCAGGTGAGGATCCGAAAGACAAACGTTGCTTTGTTAGTTCGCTGGCTCGTTCGCTTGCCTGTGTGTCTGCAGGTGGGTTAGCAGGCAGCTGGTCTGGGATTGTTGGTTTCTAGTCACGCTGGTAGCAGACCCTTCGTATACTTTGAGCTTTTAGCTGTCTTCAGTTAGGTGTAGTTTGGCGGGACTGTGTGGAGCTCGCGGGATGAGGCTGATGTGTAAAGATAACATTCTCCTAGTAATTATTGTGTGCAACCACGTATTGAACACTGGATTGATTGATGTGTTAAACCCCCTTAGATAAAAAGCTCAGCTTTGTTTTGGTAATGGTGCTCAAAGAGCTGGTTAGAAATGCCTGGTTACTTTTAATTTAGAATTTCTGCTGGATTTTGAACTTTTTTTCTCATATTTTCCTCCTGGCTATCCCTTCTGAATAAGACTTGCCAGTCTGTGGCTACAGCATTTTTCTCTTCTCGCCATTTCAGTAGGAAAGGAATGGGGGGCTGTTGCTAGAGAGGGATAGCTGAGCCTGCACAGGGTCTTGGGAGGTTTGGACCCATCAGATCTTTCCACATCCTGCCCTTTCTGCAGGGGAGCTGTCTGGATATCTGGGTAGTGGGGTCAGAGGTGGTTTGGAGCTGTGCTGTCTGTCTGTCTGCTGTGGTTTTTTTTCAGCTGCCTCCCACCAGTGCTGTGCAGAAGGCAATCCAAGAGAGCTTTGCTGGAAGGGAGCAGGATTGTGGCTGG
This sequence comes from Atrichornis clamosus, assembly GCA_013400975.1. Taxonomy (NCBI): domain Eukaryota; kingdom Metazoa; phylum Chordata; class Aves; order Passeriformes; family Menuridae; genus Atrichornis; species Atrichornis clamosus. The sequence goes on from WBMZ01008774.1 coordinate 39,641, forward strand.
AGCTGTGCTGAAGCAGCAGCCTGGTGATGGGCAGTACAGCTCCTCCATCCCTGTCCTGGCCCACTCACGTGCTGCCATGGATTCCTAACTGCATGCTCCTGCTCAGCAGCTCCTCACCTGCCTGCATTTCTAGCCTTGTTATGTGCTGTGTGAACACAATCCTCTGCTGGAGAACTGGTTGCATGATTATCTCAAGAGAGGAAGCTCTGAGAGTAGGAGTTCTTCAGATTGAAAGGTTACACTAGTGTGGCAAGACCTGTGTTAACATTTCTGTTAACACAAATTAACTCTAGGTGCAGGACCTGTTTCTATTTAGAAATATGTGACAGACTTAGCTTGAATAGGTTATTAGTTCCCATCTGTTGTACAGCTGTTGTTTGCCATTTAGAAAAAAAAAGCAGGGACTTGCATTATGTTTCAAGTTATGCATGTAGGGCCAGTGTTGATTTTACTATTTTTTTATACATGCTGAATCTCTTAAAAGAAGCATTATTAGCAGCTTCATCAATGATGCTACTGCATGGTGTCACATACCTGGTGTGCTGAGAGGAGAGGAGGGGGTTTAGAAAAGCAGAGATAGATGTAGTGCTTCCTCTGCTGATTAAAATGTCACAGAGATCCATTCCTAGGCCAGCAGATTGTGGGCATCAGAGAGCTTCCAAAAACCACCCAGATGACATTTCCCCTTTTTTATTATTTTGCTTTCCTCTTTTCTAGTTTTCTTTGCGCTGCCCTCCTCATGAATGCAATGCAGTTTTGAAAGAGAGGAAGGACCATGAGCAGGTACAGGTTTTCCTTCCTGAGATCCCATCTCTGGTGTGACACAGGAGTGTTTAGGGTCCATCAGATCAGCTTCTGGATCATCTCTCCACATCACTGCCCAGGTGCTCCCGGCAGCAGGGGACAGGAGTGAGGCTGGCTGGGTGTGTGAGGCCTCTGTTGTGGCAACCTGTGCAGTGATGCAACTGCAGTCTCATACTGCTCCAGTCTGGAGCTGTGAACTGCTGTGGGGCTTTTTGCCTCCCTCCCACCCCCAAAAAAGGAATTACTTTCTGTTGGGTATCCTTAGATTTTAGTCCGCTAAGCAGTGATTTTGGGAAAGAAATAGAATGTAGATGTTTTCATTTTCAAACCAGTGCTTGCGTTATTTTTTGTATAGGAATAACAATTCCATTATTGAGATGCATTTAAGTTATCATTTAATAGTAACGATAATACCAACTGTTGCAGTAACTGGAAATTGTAATTGGCAGCTAAGTACTGACTGTATCAGGTACTTCAGATTCCTGTTTTTAAGAAATGCAATACTGAGTTACAGAGCCTCTAGTTAGAGAGCTCCATGTGCCGCACCTCAGGTGTGAGAAGTTTTTGCTCTTCCTGAATTTTTACATGTTAGGAGCTGAAAAAGGAGTTCAGGTTCTCCAGGAAGTTTTCCCACTTCATCATTTTGAGGAAACTCCAGAAAATATTTCTGTGTTTTGTCTAAGAGCACTTGTTGCTTGTGTTTGCTGTATCCAAGAGCTCGACTGAGGTTTATTTGAACAACCTGTTTCTGTGTGGTGCTGCTGTGATTTTCTGCTCTGTGCCACGGCGTTGGTTTTGGTACTAATTTCTGAGGCACATAAAGCAGTGCTTCAGCTGTTACCTGACTGGTCTGGGTGCAATCAAGTTGCAGTGTGTTGGTACCTGCAGCAAGGTGTTCTTGTGTTGCAGCAGCTGCTTGGGAGGCTGTGGAGCATGGTGCTCTCAGAGTTCCTGTGGCATGTTACATCTTGGCTGAAAGTGAAGCTTTGGCCTTTGCACGTGCTTCTAGAAAGCAAAGGGAGGGTTAAATCCTTCAAAAAGGGCATGGTGGGATCTCACTGTGATGGGGCAGAGGCAGTTGTGTCATGCTTTCTTCACATTCACACTCTCTACTTCGTGTTAGATGATTGTGGGTTTGAGATCCTCCTACAATGACTCTTACATTTATGTAGCTGAATTAAAGGCCTTGGAAACCCTGTATTGGTCTAAATAGAACTTTTCCCTGTCCAGTGATTCCATTAATCTGGAGCATGTTTGACTCCAGCTGCTCCACCAAGTCCAGTAATTCCGTAAAATTTTGGCATGGCTGAATATTTTTGCACGATAGGTATTATGACTTTATATGTTTAGTGCATGTGAGTGGGACAAAAGTTGGTTTTTGTTTGAGCTGTGCATTTAAAAATTCACCCTGGTTAGATGTTCAGTCATGCCATGTCTCGGTGTTTTAGTATCAGATATTTGGTCTCCCTTCATGACATCAGTAACTGCTCTCTGTAGTGTCCACTCTCTCTGCCTTTCCTTTCTCATCTTTTCTGGTCGTTTTACTCCTGTTTTCCCTTTTTCTCTGCTTCAGCAGTTTCCTCTGCTCTCCACTTTTCTGCAGGTTTCCTCCTGCCCTGTTTCCTGATGTTATCAGGTTAATTAGTGCCATAGCTATTTTTGACACATATTGCCATCAGTCAGTGCTGGAGTTAACACCTGATTTCAGACAAAAGTGTTTGTGCCTCACTGCAGCTTTATGTACTGGTCTGTTCATCCTGCTTGTTATGAAAGGACAGGTGTGGCAATCTTCATTTAATCTGTATTTGGTATTCCTAACTATAGATATTACAGAAGATAATCTTAAAAATAAGCTATTTGTACATAAGCATTTTACCAGCTGGGTAAAGGAACTGATGTCTTTCTGTAAATACACCTTTTAAACAGGCTGCTGGGTGTAGCAGGTGTGTAACTGTGCACCTGTTGAGTAGCTAAGATGTCAGGTAGAAGTTCCTGTAAGGAGAGGGGACTGAACTAGATCCATTTCACAAACTGAATGAGAAGAGAGGGACAAGCTTTTTCTGCAGGGTTGCTGTTTGACAGGAAAATCAAGCTCTGAAGCAGTGGATTTTCATACGTATTGCACATAGAACTTGGCAATGATGTTTAATCCAGTTATCATTTAACTTTCTGTTTTATCTCATCACAGGGATATAACAGTGCACTTGATAATCTGTGATTTTAACCTTGAAGAAGGTTTTTTCCTTATGAGGATGTTTGGCTTTATGCTGTGAGGGAGATGTTACTTGGAAATGCTGCCTAAACACAATACTAGAGTTGAAAATAACAATAATCCTTTTTAAGCTGTTTAAGGTGCTAGGGAGAGTTGGGTAATAAATTCTGTCAGTGACATTCTTTACAAGTCCCTGGGGCTTTGTAAGAGCTGTGATAGCCTGATAAAGTAGAGCATCTGATTCTTCAACAGAAGAAATTAAAATGACCTGGCTTAATTGATTTTCTATTTATGTACTGGAGGCTGCTTTCTGGTGAGGAAGTTTTGCTGTGTTCTCTTAAGGGGGTGGCAGGGAAGGAGCATTTAAATTAACGGAAGTGAATCCTCGTCTCAAAGCTTACGCTGGCAAAGACCTGTTTAGATATATTTGTAGGGGTGTGCTGGTTTTGGCACCATGACAAGGGGATTCTTGTTTTTGCTGGTCTTGCAGAAAGACTGCTCAATTACTATTTTTTCCTAATGCTTCTAGTGTATTGACAAGTCGTTCCTTTACTAATCTGTCTTGCTGTAATTCTGGATTATCATTGACACACAAAGTTTCACTGAGTAAAATTTGATTCTTGTATGGAAATGAGTCTTTAGTGCTGGCGTGAGATTTGTTGCTTGATGGCACAGTTACCCACTATGTGGTGAACGTGTGGAAAGTAGGAAGAGAAAGCAGCTTTTCTGCAGATGTATATATTTTATCCAGACAGGATCTTGGTCACCCATGACTGTGTTAATCTTGTGGTCTTGCTACCTTTTCCTGGCTTACCTCTCCCTGTACCTCTTGCAATCTTTCCTGCACAGTTTGCTTACTTCAGACAGCGAAAAGCAAAGGGCGACGTCGCGCAGCCGCAGAAAAAGGCGGCGAAGAGGAAGGGCTCGGCTGTCCACGCGCATGACCTTCCGAAGGAAGAGCACCCAGTAGCAGCCAGAGATGCTGGGAAGGGCATAGAGAGTCCAGCTGAAGACACCAACTCACCAGAGGCAACAACAGAGACACAGGTAAATGTTAGTACTTCTTGCCTTGGCTCTGTCTGCAGGTAGCAAGTGTTGCAGGTGGTTGTTTTACGCGGTTGAGTGGTAGCTCTGGCACGGGGCACTTGAGAGGTAAGTGAACTGATGTGTTTTCTCTTGTGATAGTTCACTCTCTTACCATGTCAGTTGCTGAATAAGACGTTTCCATGGTATGGCCTGGACAGCTGGTATTGTCAGGGAGCTGTTAGGCTGCTCAACTGAGGTCCTTCACCTTTCACTGCCGTGGAATTCTCTTTGGGCAGGCTTCTGGTTATGTGCCGTTATGAAATGGCAAATATGGACTGGGAGATACAGCAGATGGGAGAAACTGCCAGGACCTTATAATGCCCAGCATTAGTTTGGTTTTACATCGCTTTGCTGGCTCAAGTATGCCTAATGTTTTCTGAAAGGCTATAGTTTATTCCAGCAAGCTCTTAGTAGTCATTGTAAAGCCAGCATAGATGTAACTTCCCCGACAGATTTAAGGTATGACTCCTGCTTGTGCCTGATGTTTTTCAGTATGTTTGTAGTGATGACCCTTTAAAGGCAGTCGTGTTCTCTGTGCAGAGAGTTTTGGGGAATTTTGGGCTGCCTTCTGCATCAAAGGCATCTGTCCAGATGTTGGTGTGTCTTCACAACATACCACAACAGCATCAAACTAGTCTATTTGCAAACCTGCAGTACTGGAGGATACAATTTGTATGTATTATCCTGCTTTCTGTTGTGAGGGTATCCCTGGTGCTTTCAGGATATCTTCAATGTAATGTTAGCATTGCAGAGGCTTTTATGAAGCAGTGTCTGCACTGAGGGAAAAAATACAGTATTTTGTCACTGAGCTGTAGCAGTGTCCTTCCTACATTCATGTGATCTTAAATTGACAAACCAAACAGAAATCACTTACTGCTGCTAAGTAGCTTTTGTCAAAATAGCTGGCTTGTAAAGCAACTGGAATTCTAGGTTACCTGGAGAGGGCACCTCCAGGGAGACAGTAATCATTGGGAACTACTTCAAGCAGATTCAAAATACAGGGAGGGCTATGGGCTGCCTTTTCCAGATAGTGCTGTAGTCATCTTGGTCTTGTTGTGAATTTAGTGAGAGGGAAACATCTTTCTAGGTATCAAGCTATGTTAAGTGTATGTGTCAGAAAACAGTGCTGCTTTTGTAATTATCTGAATGGTTTTAGTATGTTTATTAAATAATCTCCTGTCAGTTTACTGATATTTAGTAGTAGATTAAAGATTGCTCAACTATATTTGCCAGCTCCAGGAGGAGAGGATCAAACATTAAATCTCAGTGGCAAGGCTTCATCCTAAATTTAAGTAGGCATTTATGGTAATTTTGTTTGCTCTTTGCAGTTTAGTTCATTTCACCATGAAAGACCAGCTGGGTTTAGCAGTTAAGTCAGTCTTTCACAACATGAACCTTTCTGACTTGTGCTTAGGGTGTTTCCAAAATAATTCTGGTTTTCCTTATTTTCCTTTAAAGTAGCTGTGATTTAGTGTTTGTTTTATTGTTTACTCACCAGGGAAGCACTGGTTTGTCCAGCTGGGAGGCACTGGATGATCATGGAACTGAAGTAAGTGTGAGAGGATGTATCTTTAGTAAAAGATGCTGGCTGTATAGAGCTGGAAGAAGACTATGATAATTGGTTGCTAAAATGATTAATTGAGCACTGCTATGAAGTATGCTGCAATTTCACTATTTTACAGTCTAAAGCAGGCACTTAGATGTATGTACGTGTACTGGCTGTGAAATTGTTTGCCGAGAAAATTTGGTTTATTGAAATTGTAGACTTTGTCCAGAGACATTTCAATGATGTTGCTAATTGATAAGTAGCTTCATTCTTAATTGGTTCATACAATACAAGCAAAAAGTCTTTAAAATAAAATACAAGATACTGTATCTTCTGTGAGAATTGTAGCTATTGCTCCTAAGAAACCACAGGAATTTAGTTTTAATTCAAAACTTTAAGTTGTTTTTCCTGTGGGTGGACTGTTCTCCAGCCAGCACAGAATGGAAAAGTTTTGTTCAAGTTTGGTAGTGTTCTGCCTTCCCCTTCCCAGCTGAAGGTATTTAAATCCCAAGATATGCCAAAATGGCATGTTGCCACCATTTGGTGCTATAGAATCACAACACTCTAAATTAGCTTTTGTCCTTTAAAGTGTCATATGAAAATGTATTATCTGTGAATGCTTTTTACTTGAAATTTTTAACAGTTAAGGAGTTTGTATATGTAATGTTAGATACAAAATCCCAGTGCTGAATTACTTCTAAAGTGGACTTTGCCCAGGACTTAACCTTGAAGCTGAATTTCTTTTCAGACTAATCACCAACCAGAAGTGGATTTTAGTGAATAAATGCATTTTTGTTTCTTTCATGAAGAAAGATAGGACAAATTCTGCTGCAGAATACAGCGAGGTTGATGCTAAGATGTGTCAGGAGAGGATAGCTCAGCTGGAGAACAGACTTGTGGAGAAACAGGAAGCAGTGGAAAGACTCACTGTACAGATGGACGAGCTGCAGGAGCAGCTCAGCCAGCACAGCGATTCCATGCAGCTCCAGGTATGGTTCATACAGTTGGATCATGGCATAATACTACTTCATTTTAATCTTAAAAGTATTTAGGTGTCAAAACTCAAAAAAAGTGTTGTTTTTTAGTGAGAAGTACTTCACCTTGCTAACATGTACTGCAAAAAGCAGCATCCTCTTCCAAAATAATAAAAAAATAATATTTTGAATTCCCTTTCTCTAGCAGTTCTATGTAAAGGTAAATTATTACTAGGTGCTTCCTAAGAATAGTTACTTTCCCCTTTATATGTTGTTTTTCTAGGATTGGGGAAACAAAGACATTTCCTGTTGGTGAGAAATAAATTGAAAAGATAAATGTGATTAACATAAAATAGGATTAATGTATCTCATCTCATTAACTTCCTCTTGCACAACTGAAGGGAACTGCTGGCAGATAGGAAACAATTTAGAGGGTGCTAAATATTCCTTACATCCTTCTGGAAAACTTGATTGCTTTTACATCAATAAGAGCTACAAATTTTGAAGTAAAAATGTCAATTACATTACTGGTATCCCATAATTTGTTTTTAAAGTCGCTTTTGATTAGGTTTGATCTTTGAGGTCAGTGTAAGACTCTTCTTCCATCATGCCTGCCATTGGCTGTGAACACAGAGATTTCTGGTCCTTTGGTGCAAGTTTGTTAAAACTCAAGTGTTGCTCCAGACTCTGAACAGAGCCTGCTTGAGGAAAACTTACGTGGCTCCAAATATGTTACGGATATTTTAACTTTAAAAGTGCACTGCTTGTGATCCCTGTAGGAAACAACGGTTCAAGAGCAGAATGAAATCATCAGGAAGTTAACAAGTTGCCTTCAGCAGGCAAAGGAAGACCGGGATGAGCTCCAGGAAGAGGCTTCGCGTGTGGCTGGTCAGATCCATGATTTACAGCTGCAGTTACATCAGGTGTGCCTCTCCTCCCATTTGTGCTTCCCTGCAAAGACAGTAAGAACAGGTTTGGGCTATGAATGTAAAAACATTCTGAGCTGATGATGTAGCTCTTCATAGCTCTGTTTGTTGCACAGCAGTGAAAAGGATTTCAGGGCGAGGCAGAGGTTTTTTTCCAGTCGCTACGGAGAAGTCCCGGAAATATCCTCATGTTTTCCACTTGCTTGCGTAATGTTTTGGGAGGTCACTGCACTTCCTTGTTCATCAGTTAAGCCCTCGTTAGGGAATTTTGCACAATAGTATTAGTGGTCTGTGTACAACCATTGATGTAATAATTTGTGTTTGCATGTAATCATTTGTCCTTTGCCAGAGAAATCTCTGAGTTTCTGCTTGGGCAACTGGAACAGCTCAACTGTTAGAAACTTGCTGTGCTGAGGTAATATAACTTGGCTCAAAGAAAGAGATGTAAAATAGCATGAACAGAGTTGAAGCAGCCCCTGTGACACATAGGCACCTGCTTCAGTGCAACAGGTTGATGATCATGGATCTAATCCCTGGACAATGAGAGATACTGCAGCGTTTCGCTACTTTAAAATGTATTTTTAAAAGTGCTTTATTATTTTTCGGTGTTTCTCAGTGTTCTGATGGCTGTTCTTCCTGATCCCCTATATTTGTTGTCTTTGGAGCCTTGTAGTCTACTCTAAAGAGAAGGATTTCTGTGTACTTAGCATTTCAGGTTTGCAGGGTAAGAATTGCCCTGGGTGGGATTACACGCCTTAGATGTCTGGATAGGAAGGGAAGGGGATTTAAAAAAACTTTAAAATAAAAACGGGGAGTTTTTAGTCCAGGGATTATCTTCAAGGAGTTGCTCGTGCCCTGGAAAATAAATTATCTGCTAAATGAAATACTGGAAAATAACAAGAAATACTTTTTATCTACAGTTCTGGTTGCTCTGGGCAAAATATGTGGTAATAGTGCAAGTTACTCTACAGATGTTTGAGATTTGCACCATAAGCCATTGAAAGACAAGCATCAAGCCTCTAAATAGCATTTTGGGTATATTCTAAATAAGTCTAATGATAGACTGCACATGGTTTGTGGAAGCATGACAACTTTGATAACAGATGAAAGCACTAATACTGTCTTAAATATTCACTCTGGGTTATAGCAATACCTTGAGAAAAAGATGGCAAGAATGAATAAAACATATTTTATGTTACCCCTATGGGGGAAATGTTTTCCTTTCATTTAAAGGGACGTGGAGAGGAAAGAAAAAAGCAATCTTTAGTAATGAGCTGTAAATTCTTTGCAAAGAAGACTGGTTTTGTTCATTGTCTTCTTACTGGTGTGTCCAGTCCTTTGGAAATTCTGTTTCATATTGAAGAATTCAATATGATCAATTATGTTAGATTTATAGGTTCATAATGTTAGATAAGTCACCACAGAGATGAATTATCTAACATTTGCATCTTTATAGTAAGTAATAGTATCTGAAACATGACAAGCATTGTCTGACTTTTTAGGGAAATTTTTATTCATTGAGAACAAAAGGTGTGGGGTAAATCTGTAGTAAATACAGTGTATTTTATGCATACAGTGAGTCTGGTGTGGGAGTTGTTTGGATATAAACTTTCTTCTGACTATGAGTACCTCGGTGTTCAGGTTACTGAGATGCTGAGGAGTAAAAGCCTCAGGAAAAAGGAAGGATTTGAAGAAGGCCAGCAGCAAATGTCCTTGTTTGAGGATCGTCTCAGAGAGCAAAATGCACACTTGGAGATGCTGCGTGAGAAAGCACATGACCTGGAAGTACAGCTGGAGTCCTCTCAAAAGGTAAAAACATGCTTAGTTTTTTCCTGATATGTATTTCAAATGTGGGGGTAACTCAGATCTGCTGTAGTGACATAATCATGACAAAAGTCTTTTTATTTAGAAACAAATTTATTCTGGTTAGTAACATGCACTAAATGAACAGCTTGAGAGATCTGGTTTCTTTTAAGAACATAACCAGCAGTGCCACAGACAGAAGCCTTAAACAGTATTATTTACAAACATAAATTAAAAGCATGAGGCATTAGGAAATTAAATCATGGCATATTTCATATGTAATGTTTTGTTTTTAAGAATACCAAAGATAAAGAAAATCTGCTGGCCCAAATGGAAGAGGATATGAAGGACACAATGCAGGAGCTATACAAAAGCATAGAGGAAAAAGAACAACACATTAAAAGTCTTCAAGATCTGCTGACATCAGAAAGGTCTGCCGTGTCTGTACTACAGCACACACTCTCTCTTCGGGACTCAGAAATAACAGAGTTAAAAAATGAAATAGCTTTATCCAAAGTGAAGGAACAGCAACACACTGAAGAGCTGAAAATCAGTCACGAGAAGGAGATTTGCAGACAGCTGAATAACTTGAGGAGGGAGCTGGAGAAGTACCACACAAGAGAGATTGCAGAAGCCAAGCAGGTCTATGAAGAGGAAATTATTTTAAAGTACAGGAATGAACTTGAGCAGTTAAAAAAAGAACTCTGTGCTTTGAATTCTGAAGAACACATTCAGAATTTGAATGGCATAATAATTGACTTAAATATAAGTCTTCAAGAATCTGAAATTAGTAAAGAAAATTTGAGGAAGAAACTTGAAAACCTACGGGAAGACTTTCAGAGAGAAAAATCTGAAATTGAGACTAATTACAAGGATTTAATTGATGGCCTTCAGTGTCAACTTTCTGATGCAAAAGAGCAGGTTAAGGAAGCCCAGCGATATAAACAAGAAAAACAGTCCCTGAATGAAGAGATTCAAAAACTGAATTCCTACATCCAGGAATTAAACAAAAAGCGACTTTATGAGGCTGAAAAAAGTATAGGTGTAAGGCAAGAGTGTGGTGAAGAGATGGTCTCCAATAAGGAGCTATTGAAATTGAGGGAAAACCAGATTTTATCAGGGGTGTCTCAGTTGCTGGGAGCAGGGCTTGAGGAGGTGTGGGACAAACCACACGAGGTAGAGGGTAGAGATGAGCCAATGCAGGAAGAACTGGAGTTCCAGCATGACTCCTCAAGGGATCACTTAGAAGAAATTGAGAATTCAGATATCACAGAGCATAACGGAAGTAGAGAAGGGGATAACCTGTCTGAAGAACCCCTGTCAGAACTAGGGCTTTTCAGTGGTGATGAAGGGATATTGGCTAAATACCTCATTTCCACAGAAACACCAGAGGAGTCCTACGTGTCCAGCTCTTCAGAAGGCCGTGCCATTGAAGAGGGCAGATGCAGTATGTATGGGTTGGACAACAGTGGGCTCCTAGAACCCAGCAGAGATTTTACATCTCCTCCATTAAACTCCAGCTTCGATGAGGGGACATGTCCTAGTGATCTGGCTCAAGAGGCTTTTGAAGAGGCAGGGGTGAGAGCAGAGGCCTTTGTTTCGTTTCTGTCAGATGGTTCCCTGCAGCAAAACAAAATTGGAGACCACGGCGACATAAAGGATGATGAGATGATGTGTTCAGCAGAGAGACATCTCAAGCCGACTGGACAGCTCCATGAATCAGCCTTGGATTTGTCTTCTCAGGACACCCAAGAAGCTGTTCAAAAATGGGAAAAAGCCACGTCTGAGCTCTCTCACGTGCATGCAAAACTGGAGGAAGAACGTGAAGCACGGATCTGCTGCGAAAAAGAACTTCAAAAAATGCAGAAGCAGAAAGAACTTGAAAATAAACTCACGCTTCTAGTAAAGCAGCAGGGTGAGGATGGAGGCCAGCTATCCCCAACACAAGTGTCAAAAGCCTCTACCTGGCAAGAAATGGTGAAAGACCTCCAGGAGGAAAGAGACATGTTGATGGTGCAGCTGCGAACTCAGGAGCAGTTAGTGAGGGACGTTCAGGAACAGAAAACAGCTGCTGATTCTGTGACAAGTGAGGTGCAGTCTCTTTTTGGCCGTCAGCTGGCTGCTTTGCAGAGTCAAAGGGATCAGATGCAAAGCCAGCTTGATGCTCAGAAGGCAAAAAAGCAGAGAATAGCAGAGCTGCTCGGTCAGAAAACCGTATCTGAAGAGACACTGCTGAAAGAACAGGAGTTGCTCAAAGCTGAAATCAGTAATAAAGAACAAAATATAGCACTTTTGTTGAAGGAAAGAACAGCCTTAAGAGAGAGACTGTGCAATGTGGAGGAGGATCTGGTGAAAGCAGAAAAAGCACTAGCAGAGAATGCTAGCATCATTGAGGACCTTGAGAAAAACATACATGAGCTTAATGCTGAAATGCAAAACCTCAAAGAAATGCAGGAGTATGAAAGACTGGGCTATGAGGAGAGGTTAAACCTCAGCAACCAAGAAATTAGTAAACTTGCTGCTGAGATAAAGGAAAAGAGTACTGAATACAGCGAGGAAAAAAGTCAGTTGACTGAAGAAATCGCCCAGTTGAAAAAGGCTCATCTGGAGCTTGAGGCTCGCTTGCAGGAGTCCTTTCAGGCTGCCCAGGAGGCTCAATCCCAGATGGAGAAGCATTACAAAGAGGAAATGGATAAGATGGAGACTCAGCGCCTTGCTGAATTGACCAAAGTGAGTTTGACACACAAGAGAGAGGTAGGAAACCCGGATAACTGCAGGAGTCGGGGGATTTCAGAATGCTTAAGGTAGCCATTGCAAATGTTTGTATCCCTGTTTTCAGATAGAAGAGTTAAATGCTGAAATAAAAGATAAAGTGGAAGAACAGCAGAAGTTGGAAGAAGAAAGAAAGGAACAGATTGCTATAATAAAAAAGGTAAATGCTGTAGCTGGGTTCATTTTGCATTGTCATTTAAGCAGTGTAAACATTTTAGAGGTGCAAAACTCTATTCTTTTTTTTTTTTTTTCCATGCTGCCTTTGATTTAGGGTGAGGAGGAGGGGAGAATTCTGGTTCAATAATTAGGGCTAAACAACCATATTTTGAAGAAAGCTTTTCATCTGAGTATTCCCTGCAGGTGCACGAGCGAGAGCATGACCGGGAAATCTCTGAGCTGGCTGCTCAACACGCAGAGGAAATGGAGAAGCTCCGTGCTGAACTTCTGGAAGAACAGAGGCAGCAGCTGGATCAACTCCGGCAGCAAATGGCAGCCACACACCGAGCAGAGCATGAGCAAGCTCAGCTCCAGTCCCAGGTAAGAGAAGGAAACGCAGTTCTATATATTCTCCTTAATTTTTGTGGATGGTGCGTGTGCTCCTTCGTGTGGTGCTGCAACTGGAGGAGTGTTCTCTTGGTGGGTGGTAGTGGAGATTTTCTAGAGGAGTTCTCCAGGATCCTCACTGCAGTTATATTTTTAGCATTAATTCTGAAGAAAAGTGCATGCTTAAATTGATGGGTTTAAGACAGAAAAGACAACTCTGTCATTTTTCATGTCTCGGCAAGTTTAACAAATTCATAAAAGACACTAAACCCTGCCAACCTTTTAATTATCCCACTGGTGTAAACAGGAATACTTTGTTGCAAAACTGAAATATAAAAACTTGACTTTTTCCTCTAAATATTTCCTGGGTTCTTGAACACTTCCACTAAATGCAGACGGGAAATTGAAAGAATATATCTAGTGTTAGGTCTAATTACAAGTTGTTGGTACACTGGTTATTGGTAAGAATTGAGAAGTTTGGTTGGTCTTCTTTAGCTGCCATTTCTAACTGTTGGCTATTCCTCACTTTTTTTTTTAAATGAAATGTGGTGGATTTTATTTCTACTTTTGCAATACCACTTCAGAATTTTACTTTTTTAACAAATTATAACCAATAGCAAATATAAGGATTTCTTTTAGTAGACAGTGAAGGGTTGGGGTGAGCTTGTGTTCTGCTCTGATGATGTGGGGAAGTGGACAGATACAGGGTATTTTGTAGGAGATGAAGAGGCAGGTAAGGAAAGCCTTTTATATTGCACTGAAAACGTCCAAATCTCATTGTAACAAAAACCGGCTTATTTTAAGGGTTCTTTTAAGGATCCCTGCCACAAAGAAACACTCTTCAACTGCAGGAAGGCAAAACCTAGATGTGTTTAACAGTCGAAACTGAAACTGGTCGTGAAAAAAGTGAGCACGTTTCATTAAAAGGGAGGGGAAAACCCTTCTTTTTCTCCATTGCAGACACTGCACAGCCTTGAACTGGAAGCTTTACGCCTGACCTTAAACAACATGCACACCTCTCAGCTGGAGCTGACACAGTCCAACTTGAGGAAGGAGAAGGAGACTGCCCTCGTGGAGCTGCGGGAGATGCTCAATGACAAACGTGCTCAAGAGGTAGCGATTCTGCAAAGCCGCCACCAGCTGGAGTGGGAGAGGATCAGAGAGCAGTGTCTGAAGGAAAAAGAAGACCTTAAGTCAAAGTATCAGCAGGAACTAGGTATTAAAACTGGGGAGTAATGGACCAGTGTTTTCTTCCTGTCTTGGTGTAGAGCTGGCCTTTGGTGGCTGGTGTTTCCTTGAATACAGATGGTCTTGACTGCCATGTGAAGGGTGCATGTTTTATGTGTCAAAATGAAGTTGTGCAGACCTAAGTTCAGGTTTTATTAATCTGATTCAGTGTTTTGCTGTTACATCTCTAAATTAGCTCTAAACTGAACTAATTTCTTCCAGGAGGCATTGGACCAAGCTCTCATAAAGAACTTAATCAGTGCCAAGAGTAGAGCTCTTACCCCTTATGTTTCATCAGGGTTTCTCTTGCCCTCAGTCAGCACTGCTGTTGTCTTTCTGAGATTTGTGACTGCTTCCTGGCTTGCCTTCTCAGTTTTGGAAAGGAGTTGGAAAGGAGCTGAAAGGCTCAGTGATAACCTGTAGCTGGGTGTCCTCTGAGATGTGTTTCGTGTAAGGTTGTATTGTGGCATCAGCAAAAGGAAAGATGCACTTTATAGTACTGAGGGTCTGCTGGTGGTGCTCTTGGCATTGTTTGGGAAATTTGCCACTTTCCAGGCGAGGAGACCATTCCTGACCTGTGTGGCAGAGCTTGAGGAATTTCTGGAAAAGGTGAATCTTGCAGCACTTCACTGAAGAACTTTACAGAATCACAGGCTGGTTGGAGTTGAAAGGGTTCTCTGGAGATCATCAAACCCCTGCTACAGCAGGTTCACCCAGAGCAGTCTGCACAGGATTGTGTGCAGGCGTGTTTTGAATGTCTAGAGAAGAAGACTCCACGACCTCTCTGGGCAGCCTGTTCAGGGCTCTGTCATGCTCACAGTAAAGAAGTTTATCCCCATACTCAGATGGATCCCTGGGGAATATCACTAGCTGTGCCACTGATCACACCCCTCTGAGCTCTGAAATAAGGTCTAGAAAACATTCCTTTAGTTGTCCTTCCCTGAGAGAGAGAGAACATTTACTTAGAGCTGTTTCTTTTTGACCTAAAAGCAGGAAACCATTTATTACCACCAGTAATGCAGTGGAGTGATGGCATGATGGGATGTGGGAGCAGGAGGAGCTCTAGATGCAGTTCTTAGCAATGCTATTGAGGTACATTTTGGCAATGTAACTTAATGCCAGCTTAGTCTCTGAGTTTTCATTTCCAGTGAAAAGACTTGAAATAACAGTTGCATTTTATAAATTGTTAAATATTATCAATAAGCCAAGGCAGCAGAGCTTTGATGCCGTGGGAAGGTGGCTGATAGGTCTTTACAGAGTTGCTGCAAACTGAAAAAGGAGCTGAACAAGGAGCTGGAATGGAGCTGGGAAGGAAGAAGCCATTGGTGTCAGTGATAACTGAGCAGATAATGGCATCTGTTTTGCAGTCTTGTTTCCTAAGCATTTGTAGAAGAAATTTGAAGTTTCCTACCTGCTACTCCTGCTGTGTGTCTGGAGATGATTCTGTGATCATTGTGATGTGCAGTGAAATGTTAAAATGTCATCAATAGTCACTTAAATTTATAGCTTTGGGATTATTTTTCTTTTTAGTATCGTGTTCTCTGTAGAGTTAAGCAGGCTTTGCTAATTAAACTGAATTTTACCTTCTGAGTTGTCTTTGCAGCTGTAACTTCTAGATGCTTGTTTCCTAAAATGAAGGGGAATTACTGGGATATAACATAGCAGCAGGTGTGGATAGAACCCAGCACTTTACCCTGCTGTATGCCTGCCCGTTTAAGTCCCGAGTTTGATGTTGAAAACTGTAATCTCATCTGTATTTCTGCTTATTTAATAATAATATTTTATGTAAATTTATTAATAAGTATTTTATTTCACAGTTGACCAGAGGAAGAAAATAGAATTGGAAATGGAAGAGGCACATATCCAGGCATTAGAGGTACAAATTCTGTTCTTCATACAAGAAAAAATAAAGCTCCTTGTAGAAAACAAGAGCTGGTACAAGTCACATATCTGCTACGTGTTTATTGTAAAGGACAAATAAAGGGAGAAAAAGTATTACTTTACTAAGCATGTTTCCCTTAATAATGCATGTCTTACTCCCTTAGACCCTCAAGAGAGACTGGGAGGTGGAGTCTGATACACGTTTAAAAAATATGTATGAAGAGCTGTCTGAAAAACACCAGATTGAGATGATGGAGCTGCAGAAATCTCTGGAAATGAATTTGGAAAAAGTCAAAGCAGAGCTGGGGCTTGTTTCTGTTGAGAATGCACAGTCTAAAAGTAAGTGCCATGGTCTGGGAGGCACTTGTTTTATTGAACATAAGTTATTATGTTATTAAAAACTTACTGACATAAGTTATTTTACAACTTGTATGAAAGCAAAGACAAAATATATTCATGTACTCTTTCTTACTTGAAAACTGGGACGAAGCATCAGACTGTCTAGGAACAGAATGTAAATGAAAAATTGTTTAAAATCTGGGTAGCACTGTTGCGTTTGGACTTCCACAGAATAAGAGATGGGAGGTGAATATTAAATGAAGGTGATGTTTTGCTTCCAGCTGAAAACCAGGTTGGACAGTTTCTGGATTGATCAAAATTCTGATGAATATTAATAGAAGCTTTTTCTAACAAAAAATTGTGTTTGGATTGTGAATAGTTAGGGCCTAATGGAACAAAAGTTCCAGAAACTGTCTCTTGTCTAACAGTGTGGGATTCAGAGAACTAGGAAGCACTGTGTGGAAATGTTTGGCTTTCAAATACTTTACCATTCAAGCTATTTCTGTGATTCCCTCTAAGCTAGAGACATGCACTTCTATTCTTGTTGCACAGACGTTGTACAGGTTATTTGTTAACCAGGATGATGGAGTAATAGAACACATTTTTAATTTTAGGGAAATATGTAGAGTTGGAGAGGCAACACCAGTTAGCCATTACACAATTACAAGAACAGCTGCAGGCTGAACATAATGAGCTCCTGGAAGAGATGAAGTTGAAAAGCCAAGAAAAAGAAGAGGATCTTCAGAAGGAGGTAAATTACATTTCTGCAGTTGTTTGGAGTGGTTGATTACTCTCTGTATAACAAAAACTGGACCATACACATATCATTTGGGTGATCTGTTTGTATTTAGGGATGTTGCTGAAAACCAAAAGGCATCTCATAAAGCAGGTAAAGTACTCTGGGAGTTTCCATAGGAGTTTGGAATGCAGTTGCCTTTGTGCCATTTTGGTGCCATCTCCTCCTCTGTATCTGTATTCTTAATTTTCTGGTTCTCGCATTTTGTTTTTATCTGGCTAATGCTTTTTTTTTTTACCAGTGAAGATAAATATGGCACCAGGAACAAATTCCTCATTCCTCCCTCTCAGAGGAGTGGGTGTAGTAGTTAAGTGCTACTCAGTATCTCTGATACTGTCAGGAGCTGAAAGTCTGGTTGTCACTGAGTGTTTCCACCTATTACTGAAGTGTTTGTTGCATGTAAAATAAGCAATTAAAATTGTGGGAAAAGTTGTGAGGTGTTTTTTTTTTTTTTCTGTTTTTAACATATTTTCTGAAGCTGGACCAACTTCAGTTCAAGTACGAACAACTCAAGGCTCAGTCACAAGAAGAAATCAGGCAGCTTTGGTCTCAGCTTGACAGTACCCGAGCGAATCGACAGGAGCTGAGTGGTATGTTCAAAACTGACACCTTTTATATTTTGCCTCTGCTTCATACAGAAGTATGCATTATTGTCACTAAATACTTTTAACTGTGTACCAGAAACACACAGGAAGGCCACAGTGTCAGTGGGTTGTAGCCCAGAGATCTGTGTCTGGAGTGAGAGGTCGGTGTCAGATGAGGGTCCTACAGTGTCAAAAAGCACGGTATGACTGTGGGGAAAAGCTTACTCCTCTGGTTTTCCTTTCCCTTCCCACTTCCTTCCTGCACACTGTAAAAATCTTTAGTGAAAACCAAACGTTTTTCATTGCAAAGTCAAATCAAATCTAATGTAGTTGAAAATTGGAGAAAATGCTTGTCAGTGCAATAACATGCTCCTATTTTTACTTCTGTTTTAATACACCTGGAAGCAGTCAGTTTGCAGTGTAGTGATTGGAGATGACACACATTTGGGGGTGAAATGAAGTAGAACATGAAGTAGAAGTCTCAGATGTGTGTGCACGAACAGGTGTGTGATATATCAAAGAAGAACTTTTGGAAAAATCAAAAACCTAGAGACCATGACTCTGCCTGTGTTCACATTGTGTGGAGACTGTAATGTGAGGTTCTTGGTTCTGCTGGGGTAGTTAGGACAGAAGGCACATGTAACGTGCTTCAAATGCAATTTCAGATTTTCTGAATAATATAGCTGTTAAGAGGTTTTGAAGTAAGTTAGGGTTTTGTGAGGATGTTGTTTATCTTAGTCATACATTAAATAAATACTGTTCCTATCCAGCCGGACTTTCCCTTGGCTATATCATACTTTTGTTTTGATATTATAGAATTATAGCACATAGCACTTTCTAGTATTTGCTGAAATCCTTCTCTGTAGCCCTAATCTTTAACCTTTCAAATGTCTTTCCATGTTTCTAATCACTCACATTCCAATTTTTTGGACCTTTTCTGTTTCTTCATCTTGCTTGAAGATGGTGAGAGCAGAATGCAGGCCCATGGTCCAGGTGAGGATCTCTCGTGGTGTGTGACATCCTAGAGGTGTTTTGTTTTACTCTGCTGTTCTTCATTTGAGTGATCATTTGACCATGCATTTGGATTGATGGGAGGATTCAAATCATAGCAGCTGGATGATAGGGTTGCTGCTCTGGTGTAAGAATGACATGCTAGTTCAAAACTGTTAAAACACTTTTTTAGGTTAATTTTGTGCCAGTAGACTTTGCTGGTTAGGCAAAACCTACCTGTGTCAGATTGGCCTTCCCGTGCCTATCCCATTGCTGGTATTACTTGTCCCTTCTTGTCCTTGATTCCTCTGGGCCCTGTGCCTGGCAACTGCTCCCTTTAGGAAGCAGGCTTGTGCCATGGACTTAGTTCACAGAATCATGGAGTGGTTTGGGTTGGAAGGGACCCTTAAAACTCCCAGTTCCAACCCGCTGCCATGGGCAGGGACACCTTCCACTAGACCAGGTTGCTCAGGTCCAACCTGGACTTGAACACTTATTTCTTCTCTTCCTCTTTCTGTTTGCATGTTCATTGAGAGGATTTTTTCATGCCACGGGTGTGTTTTCTGGTTTGCTACAAAACCACACTGTAACAATCAGCTGTGTTGCTCCTGGATGACATCCTCTGTTTCCATCAACATTTCTGAAGTTCCTGTTGTGTAACATAAGCAGCTGCTTCTCTCCAAGCAAGGTCTTTTTTTTCAAGGAACTTCTCCAAGTTCTTCTCAAAATGCAGTTCCATCTTCAGTTGATTGTGTGGGGATTTAGCTAACTTTAGTTATTTGGAAAGCTGAGCTATCTAAAAAACCTCTCTTGAGATTTTTTACCTTTTTTCTGACCTTTTACCTTCTTGAAGCATTACTTCTGGTTTAATATAGAAAGTGAGGAAGAAAGCTCTCAGAGGGCTGATGAAGAGGCTGCAGTGCTGGCCATTGTCCTCAGTCCCTAGAAGGAGGGCAGCTGAACCAGCCTTCTACTGCATTTGTGTTCTGTTGGATGGTTCTTTTTAATTCAGTGAGTTCTGTTCTGCTCTGTTTGAGCACACTATGGGTAGCCAAACCATCACCAAAGTAATCCAGAATCGATTGTATTTTTTCTTCCTTGTGATTTTCGGGGAACTGAACTGGGAAATATCAGTCCTAAACCACACACTCAGCAACTAAATCTGGCCTTCACAGGACAACTTGGCCTAAAGAGACGTTTTCTTAGTGCTTGTGTTGGTTTTGCCTCCACTCTAGAGCTTAAAGAGCAGCTCCTGGCTCGTGCATCCCAGGTAAAAGAAATAGAGTGCTTGAAGCAGGAGTTTGAACAGCAGCGCCAGCAGAGAAACAGGGAGCATGAAGCTGAGCTGGAACAACTGAGACTTTATTTTGAAAAGAAGTTAATTGTTGCTGAAGAAAACTACAAAGAAGAATTGACTTTGTTGCATCAGAGACTGCAAGAACTGAAGGACTATTCACTGTCAGAGTTGGAAATGAGTCAAGATCAAGCAGGGGATATCAGGTGATCTCTTCTTTTTCCTTTCATCTCGTGTTATGACAGCATGCTTCCATTTGACTTTTTTTTTAATACAAAAGATGATGTTAGCATCTGAACACATTGGGGTTGAGCAGCAGCTGATCTGTAGTTAGAAACCAAGTGATGGACATCCTGAGGGCCCAGTCCTGAGCAGTTGTTCCAGCTGCTCTTTGCCTGCTTTCAGTACTACACGAGAAGTCATCAAGTTCATTTAACTTAATTCATGACATTTTACAATCTTAAGTTTTAAAACCCTTTTCTCAGTTCTTCTGTCACAGCTTTAGAAGAGACTGCTGAGAAAGAGAGTGTTGCACTTGGTCAGTTAAATCAGCAGCTGGAACCACATCAGGTAGGATTTTTGATACGATAAAAGCTCTACTGTTCTTTACATGACCTGTGTGAAAATTGATGTCTGATTCTTAGGTTTTAGAAAGAGTTAATTTCAGATGTTTAGTAAGGCTTAATTATTTTTGACACTTATTTTCGTGCACCTTCTTATGATTTATGGTCTTGACATCTTTGCTCAGCTTGTTTCAAGTTGACTAAATTTGAAAAAGGAATTTTCCTTTCTCTCATTGAAAGATTCTTATCATGGTTTCATAAAAGCTAAAAATCTCTTCCTAACCTTTTACTTACGTAGGAAGAACTTGCCTGTTTGCAGCTACAACTTAAAGAACAACACAGGCATGAATTAGATTGCTTAAGATCCTCCCTTGCACTTCAATATAAAGAGGACCTGATGAAAATGAAGATGGATCTGTCAGACAAATACATGACAGAAATTGAGGCCATGAAAAGAAAGCATTGTTTAGAACTTGAGCAGCTCCGTGCCCGACTTTCAGAAGAACATTTGAAAGGTAAGATGGTCTCACAGACTGGGAAGGGAAGGGAAACAGTCAGCTGCTTGTGTGGCTCATATTTTTCTTTAAACAGGCTTATTTGAAGAAGTTTTCAACTTATTATTAGTTTACTCTGAACTACAGGGAACACTTAACAGATATTAATCCCTTTAATCGAACACTTAGAGGTGTGTTGAGTTGCACTTCCAAAGGTGGTGTGACCTGAATTTGCTTATTGTGTAGTAAAAACCACTACAGTTGTGCAGCAGTTGCTAAAAGTAGTTGATCAGGTTTGCCTTTTTGATGCCTAGAAGGGCACTGTCACACAAACATTTGGACTTACAATACATAACTTACAGTTAGTTAATTAACACACATAGTTACAATTATATTCAACTGTTTGTTGGTTAAAAGGATCAGCAGAGCTTTTGTAATTTGCAGTTATATTTCTTATCTTCAATTATTCATTTTTAATACTAGACAGGATATGAAAACTGCTTAATTTAGAATGTTTAGAGATTTGTCTCATCTGATTTTGGGGAAATGCCTTGTGTAAATAGTATGTGCAAAAGAGGGCGTTAAACTTCCATAAATGTGTCATTACATTGCCCAAAAAGAAAGTCAGCTCCTGTGGCTGTTACAGATAAGAAGGGGGGTCCTGCCACAGGTTTTATGATTATTCTGTGTGTGTTGATACTGATAAGTTCCCACGGTGGTGATAAAATGGAACAGAGTGAAAAATCATCCTGCTTAGGGATTCTTCTTGTCCTGTAGTTAGCACAGCCACTGATAAACTGCGCAGCTGACAGCATTCAGCTTTATTTCTGTGCATCAATAGGAGCTGTTAAACAAATAATGTAATTTTATTGTTTGGTGTGGGTTTTTCTTTTATGGTTTTTTTTTGTCTTTGCAGAAATCACCAAAGTGCGTCTGCAGAGTGCTCAAGATGCAGCGCGCCAGGTTGAGATGGAGGTGGCTGAGCGACTGTCTGTGCTGGAGGAAGAGCACAGAGCTAAGCTCTCTCTCTTCAGCTCAGAGAAACAGTGCATTGCAGAGCTTTCAGAGGAGATAAGGCACCTGAAGGAAGAGATTATAAAGCAAAAAGATTTTTCTGAGCAGAATGAAAAGCATCTGAAAGAGGAAATGGAAAAGGTAACTTGTGTTACGGAACGTTCTGTGTAGAGTTGGGCAAGCTCAGACCTGGTGGGAAGGCCAAGGGAGGGAGAGGCAGCACTTGCCTGTGAAAGTCCCTAGTTTAGGGATAGTTGCTTCAGCTTTAAATGGACTTGCCAGGATAGGCACAAATGTAGGAATACAAGTCTGTTTTGGTGTGAGTCCTGTACCTCAGAGATTTAGAGTTGAGAGAATCATCCCTGGTACTGTTGCTCTTACCTCTAAATCAGCTGTCCCATCTGAGCATAAACTAAGGCTGGATGTTAATTCATTGCTTAACTTATTGCTTATGAGAATTAGATGGATGAAGCTCTTATTTCTCAATTCCACCTTTCCTCCTTTTTAAAGAGAAATGGTTATGCGTATCCTTTTCCAGACTCAGAAACTGATGGAGAAAGCCAGAGAGAGTCTTTTTTTGCCTTCTGTCATTGAGCAATCATTTGCTGCTTTGGCTTCTGGTTTTATGTGGCTTTTTATGCTTTGTCCGAGAACTGCCCTTGTCATGAGCTTGGACACTGCATATAAAATATGGCTGGAACGTAGCAGGAGTTTAAAAGAGATTTTTGTTCATGCCCAATATAAAACTTAAGGTGCCCAAGGCTGTTTAAGTTGAACCCCTGAAAAGAAGATCAAGAGATTTCAAGAGAAATAACATAGAGTAGCATATCGATTCTAGAATTTTGCCTTCATTTTTTCTTAGCTTGCTAACTCAGATTAATTCTTAATGCATTGAATTCAATACATGTCAGTTTATAAATTGACATTTCAGCCTTACTTTTATTAGGAAGGCTTGCTTTGCTACAAGAATATAATTTCTCCGAGACCTTAAATGCCTGAGAGTGTTCACTTCATGCACTTCAGTTTGGTTTGGTTTGGTTTTTTAATACCTGTGTTCACAGGTAAAATATAAAATTGCTGAGGATCACAAGAATGAATTAAGAGAAGCCAGAGAAGAAGTCCAGAAAATAGAGGCTATGTACAAAGAAAAAGAGAAGAAATGGCAGTGTGAAAGTGAGGCCCAGAGAATCCAAGCAGAAGAGAAGTTAGCACAGTTGCACACAGAACTGCAAAACAGAGCAGAATCTGAGAAGCAGAATTTACAAAAAGACTTTAAAAATCGTGAAGCTGAAATGGTTCAACTTCAAGAGCACCAAGCTGCCAAAATTCTAGAGCTGGAGAAGCTGGTGAAGGAGCAGCAAAACAACTTGCAGCAGCTGGAGGACAGTCTTGCAGGTGCCCAGGCTGTGCAGAAAGCTCAGCAGCAATATGATGCTGACCTGCAGGCAGCCAAAGCCCTCATGGCAAAAGAAATGGAAAAGGCCACACTCTGCCTGCAGGAAGAATGTGCACTGAAACTCCTGGAAGCACAAAACAAGTGAGTTTGGCTTACCAGTTCACTCCTTGTTACAGTTGGTTTTTGTTATTTTAAAGGTGATGAGTGATGGTGTAGGTTTGTCACTTGATGGCACTATTTAACTTACACATGTAAAGCTTGCTGTCCCAGGGAACAGTGATGCTGCCTGTTACCATCTGCTATGGAATTTTGCTTCATGTAAAGGCATTTCACCTAATCTAGCAAATAAAATGAAGTGTAGTCAAGTTCTGCCTGGTAAGAGTACAACACACAGCTGAAAATCATGTACCAGCCTTCAAAGAGAAGTAGTGTGACAGGACATGTAAGTGGAAAATAAGTATCTTCCAACAATTCAATTCTCTAAATATTTTCAAACAATTCAAATGAATGTAAATAAGCTTTTCCTGGTGAACGAAGCTCATGCTAACCACTGAATGCTGAGATGGGTGGGGCCCTCTTTGGCATTCTTCAGTTCTGGTTAGATGCCTGGAACTGCTGTTTTTCTTCCCTTTCCTACACCTGTTGTTTCAAGTGTATTAAAGGAAATATTCAAACAACCACATGTTGGTATTTGCATGCATTGCTTCAAATGTATCCCTTCTTTCCTCCCCACACGTGTGCCCACAGATTAAAGAAATAATGACAGTAAGAAAACACTGAAAGCAGAAACTTGCTAACTGTTTTTTAGTTACTGGTATCTGTATCCAAAAATATTGTAGTTACTTTTTGCAGTAAATGGCAGCACTTCAGTTAATAAATCTTGTGCATCAAGCTTTAAGCAGAACTCAGCTGAGTTTGGAAGAGCCCTCCAAGTATCCCACATAAACTTCCGCAGTGGTTTTATGTCTGTCTTTAAAAGATGGTTTAAGAGGTGTTTATGACAGTTCATTTACCTGCAGACAACACATTTGAGATGTAGCAATGTACGTACCATGAGATGCTCTCATGGCAGTATTTTCTCAAACACACTGCTCTGTGTTTGTGCCAGTCTCTCTGGTAATAACCAGATACTCCCAAGTGGCACTGCAGAAACCTTTAATTATGTGGCTGTGAAATCATTCTTGTGGCTTGCCTGTATTTGAAACATCCAGTAAAATTGTGGAGGCTAAGTAAGGTCTATTTATATTCCTTCAGTTTTTATTTATTAGTTCAGTTATTAAAAAAAACACCAAACAGTGCCTTTTTGGAAATAGTCTCTTAATTTTCTTGGAAATCGTACAGGTTTCTGGAGGAACACAAAGCTATGACGCAGAAATTCACAACTGAGCAAGAGATTCTTCTCCAAGAGCTGAAAAAGAAACACGTGGATGAGCTGGAACTCCAAAGTCAGCAGTTACAGGAGAAGCACAAGCAGCAAATTTTGTCTCTGACAGCTGATTTTCAGGCAAAACACCAAGCTGAAATTGAGACACTTAAATCTACACTGGAAAGTAAACAGCAGATTCAGCTTCAAAGTTGTGTTGCTGAACTACAGTCAAAGCATCAGGCCCAAATGGATGAGCTGGAGGCTAAGCACTTATCAAATCTGGATTCCTTGGAGTCGTCCTACCTATCTGAAATCCAGAATATAAGGGATGAACACAGTCAGGCCCTGGACAAGCTACAGCTGCAGCACAGGGAACAGCTCCAGGAGCAGGATAAAATGCATCAGGCACACCTGCTTCAGGAGGTTGAGGTGCTGAAATTAAAGCATGCCGAAGAACTTCAGCTTTCCCAAAATAATTTGAAAATTGAGCTAGCTACCCTTCATATGGAAAAGCTTAAAACCATGGCTGTTGAAGCAGAAGAAGCTCATAAGGTGAGTCAGAAAGAAAACATGGCACAGAAGGTGAAATGTCATGGGACATTGTATGGGATCACCTTTTCCCTTGTTCTCAGGGGATACTTCCCCAGCCTCATTGTGTCAGCACTGACACGTGTGTGTGGCCATATTGTGAGCTGAAATAGGAAACTGCAGTTGAAAATTAAATCTAAATGCTCAGTCTAATAAGTATTCTGTCTCTGTGTGTGGAAGAGGTACAAATGAGGTAAATCTTCAACATAATTCAGGTTGGGGGATCTCATTTTATGGCTCAGGGCTTCTCTCCCCTGCAGAGTTATTGTGTAATTTTTCAGAAAGTGATTAGAACAAAGTAAATATAAATCTGGAGGTTAAGCCATATCTCTAGGAATCTAAAGATCCTCCCTAATAAGCAGGGATTTACAAAACTTGGACTAGATAAGAAAGGTATACATATTCCCTCTAGCATTTAAATGGATTTATGTATTTATGCTGCTCATTCATGAGGCAATATTGTTGAAGAGCTTTGATACAGCAAGAAGTGTGCTTTACAAATGGCTTGCAAAGATATTTGTACTTAGGGGTTTTTTTTTTTCTTCTCTTTGTAAATGAATGCTTACACAGGATGATTTGAACACAGCTCTTCGAAATCAGAGGCAGCTGCTGGAAGAAGAAAAACGTCTGGCTCTGGATCTGTTACGTGAGGAAGTGTTGCAGATGGAGGAGAAGCACAGGAAAGCACTCCAAGAGCTTCAGGATCTTCATGAGGCAGAAATCAGGAAACATAAGGAAGAATACTCCAGGGAGTTGGAAGTAGAATTGGGGAAACTAAAAGCACAGCATGAGCATGAGCAAGAGGTCAGAATGCTGTTCATACCTACACCCAGAACAATCCACGTTTTATCATAAAGTAAATTCAGTTTTATTTACCTTAGAAGTGAGGTTATATACAGGTGCTCTCTGGATTTTTTTTCAGTAGTGCCAGTAGATAAGAAGATAAAATCTGTCCCCACGAGGGAGCCGTGTGTTATATGTGACATTCGTGCAGTAGGAAAGGTCACAAACAGAATGAACTTTATCCAGCTATAACCACACAACATATGTTAAAATATTACTGACTTTTGCTGTTTCACTTACTAATTTGAAAATGGATTAGTGTTCCAAATAACTCTCAAATCACTCTTGGAAGAATAGATTGCCTGGGAAGGAACTTTCATTAGTTTTCTGGGAGGTTCTAATGGTTATTCAGTCTTCAAGCCCTTCATCCTAGAAACAGGATTTATGTGTATTCTGATGCATGCTGTGACTCTTCTTAGAGAGAATAATGGGGGGAAAAGACCAAAATGAACAAAACCGTAAAACCTATGTCTGTTTTATCTCAACATAATTGCATTGAATAGAGCTGTGTAATGTTTGCTCCCATTTGAACAAGAGAAATCACATGTTAAAATATGCTCTCCCTGTGTTTTTCTCCCCCTCTTTCCTCCTTATTTATTTGAATTTTTCCTATGGAAGTGTCTTCTGGAAAGAATAAGTTGGGAATACTGTTAGTCTGACCTGATGGTCTCATGAATACAGGAGATACTTGATACCTAATGCCTGTTGCTTATCTATTTTTATCAAGTTGCTTTTTTCTATGCTCAGCACAATGATAGACAGCAGCCCTGTATGACCTTGAAGATTGTGAACATACTTTGAAGGATTTGGTTGAGCTTGATGAGTTTAGCTTGGTTTTATTTTTTCCTTAATTGTAACACTATGGCTGAAATATTTTCTATTCCTTACTTGTCTGTAGTTGTATGCTTCTGCATCAGCCTCTGAAGTAGAATCTGTGAGAACAGCTCTTCTGGCTCAATTTGAGGAGGTAAAATTGAAGCAGCAGCTTCAGTTCCAGGAGGAGATTGAGCTGTTGAAATGTCAGTCAGAGGTGCTGCTGGAGCAGCAGATCGCACAGCTGAAGGTAGGCACTGGGGAAAATGCATTTCTGAGTATGCATAATTTGCTGAAAAGGAACAATTGGTATACATTCTTACTCTTCAGCCTTTAAAATGATAGTCTGAGTTAGATCTCTCCCCTGCTTCGCAATGTTAGAACTAGAAAAGCAGCATTGGAAATAAAGCAGCGTATTTACCACGGGGTTATCTTAAAGTACTGAACTGGGTATGAAGTAGTGTCCTGCAAACAAAACCAAAAACATCAGTGGAAAATACTGCCTTTAAGCAGCATTCCTTGTGTACATGTCCACTTTGTCATTTGAGACTTTTTCTTCTTGGTGTCTGCAGACTGTGCCCTTGGCCTGTCACCCCACGTCTGCTGCACTGTTTGTGGCAAAAACATGTTCAGTGTTATCTAAGCTTTTACCCAGTGATGACAGTTAGCTCTTAGTATATGAGATATTTTGTTGTTGTTGTTCTTAATCTCTGCTTTCATTGATTCATCATTTGAGTGCCAAACTTTGATCATGATAAGCATTTTCAAGATGTTTCCTGCCTCTGGCCCTCTGTGTAGTCCTGATCATTCTTTGACCTCTGTCTGTCTGGTGCAGCTGTCTTGTGAAACAGAGGACACAAATGTATCCTGAAAAGCTGCCCAGGTTTATTTGGCATTGCTGTCCTCAGCTGAACCCCGGCCTTCGGCCCACAGAAGCTGGGACTGGACTGTTATACACATACTGCAGAAGTGATCCCTGCTTTTCTCTGTCTTATGCTGCCTTCATTAGCATCTGGGACACAAGAAACCTCACTTTTTGTTGAAGTTTTGCCAGGGCTAATTCTCACAATGGTACAGCTGACAGAAGTCTATAGAATTTTTTTTTCCCCCCCCTCATTACCTTGATGACTGGTGTTTTGCCCCAGAGGAGATTGACTGGATCTCTTTGCAGTGCTAGGCTGAGCTGCGCTGTGGGCTAATACATGTTTTTACAAACCTTTCCCTTCCCACTCCCCTGTGCTCATTATGCAGTTGTCTTCCTGCCAGCCAGTTCCCTTGCTTTTTTCTCTCTGCCTCCCCTAGCAGATTTTAGGTGTTCAGAGCTGCCCTCTCTGATCTGACATGTTCTCTAAGTGGGTGCACTGCTTCTGAGAAGAACAGACAGGCTGTTTCAGAGACTCTGTCCACAAGTTCAGTGCTCTAGGTCAAGGAAAGCCCTCCTACTCCTTTGTATCTGTTCATTTGTACCTTCCTAACTGCTAAGCATGGGGCGAGGACTGGCTCAGTCTTCTGCAAAGGATCCAGGTCAGCTCAGGTGACTGCAGGTGTTCTGCCCTGAGGTCCTATTTCCTGCCCTGGGGAAAAACTGTTTTCCTGCCTTGCCCATGTAAAAAATAGGTGCCTGTCACCTTGGAGTGTGCTGGTGTTCACAGATCAAACTGTGCCTCACCAGTGCTGAGTACAGAGGGACAATCACTGCCCTGCTTATGCTGGCCAGACTATTTTTGCTTTTGATCACAGTTTCAGCATAATTTTGTTGAGTGGGGCTATTGACTGTGTAAGTTACTGCTGATGAATCTGAGAGGCAAAGTGTGTACTTGTGAAGAATACAAAAAAAGTGAGGGGGATGTTTGGTTGAGGTTTTTTGGGAGGATGGTGGTGGTGGTGGTTGGTTTGGGGTTTTTTTTCCCCCTCTCTCTGTAAATCCAAGTCTGTGTGATTTATGCAGGATGAATTTGAAGCTGAAAAAAAGGCATCACTGCATGACAAGGAGCAGATGTTGATTCAGGAGAGGGAGAAGGCACAGGCTGCTCACCAAAAGGAGCAAGAAACGTTATCAGCCCAGCTGCAGGAGAAGGCAGCAGTTATTATCCAGGTGCACAGGAAATACTTTAAACCCACATTTTAAATGGGCTTTTGGGGTTGTGCTTTAGCACAGTGCTCTCTTCTGTCTCAATGTGTGTATAGAGGGACTGCAGGTATAATTCTTGTGACATATTAGACTGTTTTGTTAGGCCTTTCTGTTTAGGGGGAAAACTGAAAGTAACGCTGAGAATTTCCCTACTGGGAATGCATTAATGTTTGCAGCTGCCCTTGCAGGATTTGATGGGGGGTGAGAAGGTTGGCACGGGAGCCAGAATGCTTTTCTTTTGTTGCACCTTTCTCCCAAATAGATATTCTGACTTATTTTTGGCTTAATTGTGAGACAGAGTTTGTAATAAAATGACACAAATTTGTTTGGCAGCAACATCTGGAGGTAGGGGTGGATATATACATGCATACATTTTTATTTATTTATACTCATATTTTAATCGGATAGAGGTATCATCTGAACATATAGATATGAGGAGATAAGTAATTTTCCCAGAAACTTGTTTTCAGGTCGAGTTTATAAAGCAAAGTTTAGGCAAAATGATTGACTTTGTTGCATTGCCACTGTATTTCCACAGCTGGGAAAGAAAGTGGAGTCTTTAAAGCATGAAATAGAGGAGACCAACTCTGAACTGGAGACACTCCTTGAGCGGCGGGACAGGGAAAACCAAGAAGGAGGGAATTTGGTAGCCCTGTTGAGGTCTGATATTGAGCAATCCAAGGAGGAAAGGTTTGTTCATCTTTGGTTACATAATGCTTAGTGCTGGGGGGGGTTTTTGTTTGCTTGTTTTCTCAGTTCTCATAAAGATATCAATAACTAGGCAAAATTAAGCCAGCTCAAAATAATAGTGTAGGGTGATGATGAGATATTTATTTGCCATTTTTTGAGGTTTGAGGAGAGCAAGTTGGTTTTTTTTTTCTTGCGGTCTGATGAAGACTTTGGTGTTTGGGGGTT
The DNA here is from genome assembly GCA_013400975.1 of Atrichornis clamosus. Taxonomy (NCBI): domain Eukaryota; kingdom Metazoa; phylum Chordata; class Aves; order Passeriformes; family Menuridae; genus Atrichornis; species Atrichornis clamosus. The sequence continues at coordinate 69,541 of WBMZ01008774.1, forward strand.
TTCACTGTCTCTAATCTTGGAAAAATCTAAGGAATGGAGAAAGGTTCTGTGAGCAAGAGGCTTTCAGTGCATTGTGGTTTGACATGTCATGGGAATGCGTGGGGTAGAGAAGCTGTCATGCTGAATAAACTTCTAGAATTCCCTCTCTCCTCTTTAAGAAAAACTGGCTTAGTGTTTTTCTTAAAACTAAAATATTTTCATAAATAGAAATAGAAAGAGCTTTTGTTGTCAGCTCTGCCAGCACACCCCTGGTTACTTTGGGGTCACTGATACTGTAGTAGTAGATGTATCCTCCTTGCTGGTGCTTCCATGGTTGTGGAACACTGAGCTGCTTGTGACTGCAGTGTGATCTACCTGTGGAGAAGACAGAGGTGTTTTGCTGAGCCAGCTCTTTGACAATGACTTTTTTTTGAGCGTCATCTGAATCACCTCCACTGATAATTGTCCAACCCATTTCAGACTGTCAGGTTTTCAGTGGATTCTAAGTGTCCTTCAAACCAAGTGCATGCGATTTTTGAAGTGTTTGTTATGTTTTTGTTCTAGGGAAAAACTGCGTGAATCTTACCAGCACGTTTTGAAATTGCTTGTGGAAGTGGTGAAGGCCACCATAGCTATTGAGGACCTTATCTGTAGCAAGATTGGTCTTTGCCTTGATGACAGTCTGGCTTCTGGAGATTCTAAAGAAGCTCAGAGTATTATGGAAGAAATGGGATTAATGCAGTATTTCAAAGCCAAAGAAAATCATCACCTAGAAAAAGGTGAGTACAAGCCAGCAAAACTGGGTGTAGTCAATTCGTGTTCTTGACAAGTGCCTCTTCATTTCCTTTTGTATGGGTGAAGTTGAGAAAGAGAATACGTCTTTTTGCAGTGTTTATGTCTTTCAAAGTTGATGCACACTTAAGGTAGTGTCTATCGGTGTTCTCTCAGTTTAATTCTTTTATTAGAGCAACTGTACTAAAATGTTGTTGGAAAAGCCGGAGTGGATTATAGGGCAGGAAAGATGGACTTGGTGAATCCAAGTATAGCACAATATTCCCAAATGTTGTGAAAAACCCTCCTGATTTTTTGAACACTGAGTTGATATTTCCAAGTTTTCACCTTGCAGTATGTGTCCAGGACCACCCAATGTCACTGTCTGCTGTCAGTGGTTATCAAGTGACCAGTTTTGTGTCCAGCTGTCACTTCCCTCTGTTTTTCAACAGCTTCCTTGTTTTCAGTGGAGGAGCTGCTTGATGAAACCCTCACAGAACACAACCAGCTGTCTCCTGGGGCCGATGAGGTGTCTGAGTTGAGCCAGCACTTATGTGAAAGTGTTTTTGCCAAGCCAGAACTGGCGTGTGAAAATGAAGAAACGATACTGAAAATTTGTCATCGTTTGCGCACTGCAGTGGAGAGACTTCTGGAACTGGTTACAGAGTCCACTAAACAAGTAAAGCTTTTTCATCTGTACAGAGCAACCTGGTCTAGTGGAAGGTGTCCCTGCCCATGGCAGGGGTTTGGCAGCTGGTCTTTAAAGGGGTCCCTTTCAATCCAAACCATTCTGTGATTTTGTGTGTAACACTGAAAATGTGAAATCAGTTTTAAGGCTGTGTTTTTAACATTTTAACAGATCCTGTGGGAAGGCAATAAGTTGGTTGCCTTAAGTAGATTTAAACTTGGATTTCAGATTGATTTTATAACTTCAGGGGACCAAGAGTTTTTTGGAGGGGATTTTACCACACTTCACATCGATGCTTCTTCAACATTGATAAGCAAGTTCAGGAAAACTCAGTCCAATGTTAAAATACTTTGGGAATATGTAGATAGCAGCAAACAAACATTGTTGTATTTATATGCTGCTTAATTGTGATGAAAGGAGATGCACTCAGTATCATAAAAGAACTTGAGTATTTCCATACTGAGTTTTGCAGACTGCAGAGCTGGGGTAGATGCACAAGCACTGTATGCATCTAGATTTATTGCTACAGGAATTAGTTTGTTGAGTAAGGAAGCCCCTAGTTTAAGAGAAAATGTGAAGGGAAATAACATGTCTGAAATTAATCTACTCATCGGGTATTCTGTGAAACACAGAGATGGGTCTGTGTGAAATGTATATTCATCGTCTTAAAAAGAATCCCTCCTTGAATGAGGTGTTTAAATTTTTCCTGTTAGGTATTGATGTTGGTTCCACTAGCACATAGCTAACTTGTGATTAAAGCACTTGCCCAAGCCATGGTAGATCTAGGTGACCTTCATCAGCTGTGTTCCAGCATGCTTTGCTTAGCTTGGAAACCTGATGATGGATGGACTTCACTGTCTATTAGACATGATGGAATTTCTTGAATAATTTAATTCTAAGGATGCTTTGAATCTCAAATGGCTCATAAAGTGTCATGCTAAGCAGTTTATCCAACAGGAAGGTATTTCTTTTTATGCTCAGTGAAGAAAGTTATGTTTCTCAGCAAGACTTGTGGCAAAAGCACTGGTGTGCGAGTGCAGGGATTCACCAAAGTGTCCAGAGGTTTTGGGCAAAGTCAGCTTAGTACTAACACGAAACTTCAGAACGTGGACCTTATTGCGTAAATGTTATTTAAAACTCAAGGTTTTTGTTGAAATGTCTGCAGTATTATTACACTGCATGTGCATCTGGGGAAACTGTTCCCTTGTAGCTGGAGAAGATGCATGAAAACCACGCGCAGTTTGAGGCCGAGTTCAGCCGCCGCAATCGGGAGACAGCCCAGGTGGTGAGTCAGCACCAGGAGCTGATGGAGTGCCTCAGCGAGGAGAGCGAGGCCAAGAACCAGCTGGCACTAGAGCTTCATAAAGCAGAGGGTAAGACAGTGAAATTAATAGAATGAGATGGCGGTGTCATCTACTCAGAGCTCGTTCCTCCCAGTATCTGTGCTGTTCTTTCTGTGTCCTGGATTTCTTGGGCTCACACCTAACATCTGATCTTACTTCTTGGAGCTTCTGTTTCTTCAGACCTCAGCCCACAGCAGAGGATGTGTCAGGCTGTCCTATGTTCTAAGCAGATTCCAGGCCATCAAAGCTTAATGAGTCCACTTGAATCCTACAGATTTGGAGACATTTGTGTTATGTCAGCCTTGTAAAATCTCTTAGAGTACATTAACTGGTACACTTCAAAAGCCTCGCTACAGTGTAAATTTGAATTATCTTTTACTTCTTCCTTTCTATATCACCTTCCATTAGTTTGCCAGATACTGTTTATTCATGTTTTCAAGCTGCTCTTTTCCAGTTAGATGAGTGTTCCTAATTGCATTCTGACTTGGCATTTTAGGCATTATCGAGGGCTACGTTGCAGAAAAAGCTGCGTTGGAGGAGGCCTTGAACCTGAAGGAGGAATCTGAGCGTCGCCTCGTTGTGGAGCTGGAGAACCTGCGGGAGCGCTTCCAGGAGCTGACCCAGGAGCAGGCCATTCTTGGTGAGCAGTGGGTGTAGCCCTGGTAGTGCAAAACAAAGCTGTCTCCAGTCAGGGCACGCTGCAGTGTGCTTCTGTTTTGGTTTGATGACTTGGTGAGCTGCTCAGACTGGTACAGAGGTTAGAGGGGCTTCCTGTAAAAGCAGAAGGCAAAATAAAGCAGGTGGTTCTTTGAAAGAGGGTAGTCCTGTTAGGACCAGAGCAGTACCCTTCACTATGCTTAGCTAGAAGGGCAAGTGCCTGAGAAAATCAGAGAGATGAGTTAACTCCAGGGAGTGAGTTAATTACAGGTAATTAGCATCTAGTTAGGAACTGAAATGCTAGTTGTTTGACACTGCCCTCAAAGAGAAGAGGTAGAGCTTCAAGGCTTTTGACTGCTTCCAGGGCTGAGGAGATAGCTTAATGACAGTAAAAACTCAACTACTCCTGGAAGATTATTTGAATTATGAAAAAGCTGTGGTGATGATGTGTGGTCAGTTTTAGACATAAGCTTTTCCCCTGCTCCCCAGCCTTGTCCTGTCCAAACACACATACACATGATCAATAAAGCTGACAGGAGAAACTGTAAGGATCAAGGACAAAGTCTAACTTTTTAAAGGAAAGCATATGGATTGAATAAGCTGAATGAGATGGTGCTGTTGGAGAGAATAAGGTGAGGCAAGAAGCTTAAACTTTTAGGGTGACTCACTGCAGGTCAGAGACAGCCACTGCCATGCCAAATACCAGTTCCAAACCTAGTTTGATTCACAGGAGAAAATTCAAAATTGTTATGTGACTTGCACTGAGCAGCTACTCAAGACCAGATCGTGCTGCTTCTTAGTGATGCCTCTGTGAATTATTTAAAAATTATACAGTTTTGACTTCTTGAATTTGCAGCCTTAATGCCATTCTAGTACTTCTATAAGTGAATTACTCTGTATCACCTTCCAGTAGAAATTTTGCTGTTTGTGATCACTGCCTCTCCATTTCTGCTCATGCCAACACTCAGTACCCTCAGCTGTGTCACCCTCAGCTATGTTGCACAGATCCTTTGTGACTGTGCAGACTAAATACCAGGTAGTTGGGCACAGAGCATGCTCAGGTCAGAAATAAAGATAGCAAGAAACACGTTTCTAGTGCAAAACTGTTGTCTGCCTCTTGCCTCTCCCTCACCTTATCTTTTCTTCTCTTCATCACTCTTCTGAGTCTTGACTCTGCCATTGTCCTGCTCTTGTGGGCCACCATCCTTCTGTGTTCTGCATTGGACCTTCAGAGTTTAGTTCAAGCTATGAAGAATGATTTGGGTTGGAAGGATGCTTTAAAGGTCATCTGTTCCAACTCTCCTGTAATAACAGGGACATCTTTGACCAGACCAGAATATTTTCACTTAGAACTGACCCAAAACAATCCATCTGTCTGACAATTTTTGGTCAGCCCAAAGTTAAAGCATGTTATTAAGGGGACTGACCAAATGCCTCTTGAATACTGGTGAGCTTAGGGCATCCACCACCTCTCTAGAAAACCTGTCCCAGGGTTTGACCTCCTTCTTGGTAAAGAAATGCCTTCTAATGTCCACTGTGAACCTTTCCTGGTGCAGCTTTGAACCATTCCCACGCTCCTATCACTGGATGCCAGGGAGTGAAGACCAGCATGTCCCTTTCCATGTTCCCCTCTCAGGAAGCTTTAGAGCAGTGAGGTCACCCCTCAACCTCGGCTTCTCCAAACTAAACAAACCCAGAGCCCTCAGCCACTCCTCACTCACAGGATGTGCCTTCCAGCCCTGCCACTAGACCAGGCTGCTCAGAGCCCTGTCCAACTTGACCTTGAGTGTTTCCAGGCGTGGGGCATCCACCACCTCTCTGGGCAACCTGCCAGTGTTTCGCTACCCCCATCGTAAAAAATGTCTTCCTTATATTGAGTCTGAATCTGCCCTTTTTAGTTTAAAACCATTACACCTTGTTGTGTTGCTACAAACCCTACTGAATGCATAGTACATAAGTTTTAGTATTAATAGTTGTGTCTGTCTCTGGCCTCTCTAATGACATCTTAATATTTTACTTTGACCTTAAGAGGAAATTGGGTAGTGGTCTCACACAGATTTTCCTGGCCTACAGAGCCTGCACTCATTTGCCCCAGGAAGCAGAGGAAGAAGTGGGGGAAGACCTCCCTTCCTTAAGGCAAAGACAGCAGAGCATGAACCAGTTCAGGGGCTGTGCTTGCTTTATAGCAGTGATTATGGCATTGAGTAATAAATCCCACAGGAAATGCAAAATCTCTCCATGCTGTTGTTGAACACAAGTGCGAGTGTGTGACAGGGAAACGTGTGACAGATTGCACAGCCTGTGCCAGGGAGTCCTGCAGGGCTGAGTCCTGCTTTGGATCCCCTGACAGGAGCTAAAAGGGGCCTTGGAGGCATTGATTGTTCCATTTCTGGATGGAGAAAATTGCAAAAAGTTAATATTGATTGTCTTAGAAAATGCTGAGGTGACTGGCCAAGGTTGTTGCACCAAGCTTGCATGGTTAGAATGTCAAATCACTTCTGTAGTAGGTCTAGTCCTTCTACAGATATGGATCAAGGTCATCAGGACCTTTATGTCACAAAGATGATTGCCTGAAGATAGGCACTATCTGTATTCCATGCAAATTTTTAGTGATGTGGAAGATGGAGTGCATCACAATGTGCTGTTCTTGTCTTGTACACATCTGTGTGTTTTGATTTCTAGGAACACCTGCTGCTAATGTAGCACAAAAAGAAGGTTCAGGTTTGTAATGACAAGTGTGGATTTTTGGGGGTTTTTTTGCTGTGTTGCTGTAACATGGATTGAATGAATTGATAATTTTATTTTATTTTAACAATGAGGAATAGTACTTCATGAATAGGCCCAACAAGTTACTGGGATATCTTGGGCCAGAAAAAAGTTATAACTTCTCTGATGCATCAGAAACCAACTAAAATTAAGACTATTCAATTCAATAATCAATATTGGAATGAAAAAAGATGCTTTGCTTAAAGTGCATTGTGCCATTGTTTGTGTTTGCCAGCTTCATTTTTTGGGGGGATGGAGTGAGTTGCAAGCTGGCTGTGAGCTTCTAGTGGTACGCAGTGGGCTGTCAAAATGAGTAAATTAAGTTAAAGGGGGAGAAAAAAGGAAAATATTTGAGGTGACATAAAATGGTGAGCTAAAAAGAAGTACAGCAAGAGCTGAAGGCAGTCTGAGGGAGGCTGGAGAAATGTAACTGAATGGATTTATAGGTAAGAAAAGAGGACAGCAGAATGGTAGGGAAGGCTAGTTCTGGGATGAAAGAGGAAGCCAAAAACAAGCAGGAAGAATCTGTAGAGTTGTACACTGAGTTTGGAAGTCTAGTGCTGAAGTCAAATTTGTAGATGCCAAATTGAAAGAGGCTTTTTTTTTTTCCCCTCCCCCCATAAACTAAAGTCTGCATACTTAACTTCTGAGTGGCTAACATTTAGATCTGATAAATCCATAATTGCCGTGATTGTTTTGTGATCCACTCAAAATATAATTCTGCTATTGTTTTTAGATTAATTTTATTTATACACACATATATATTCATAGATTCTGGCATATTCCTTGTCTCTTGTTTCTAGACTTTTTCCCCAAAGAGTGTGAGCTGGGTAGGCCAAATTCCTCAGATGAATAAAAAGTTATGTAGGTAAATTCCTGTAAAAGTTAAAAAGCTCCACTGAGCTTTCTTGCCCATTACTGTATCTTTATTCCTTCTGTCCATTCAGATCTCCCTCCAGCACTATTTTTAATTTAACCTATTTATGGTTGCCACCTCACTGTCCTGAAATTTGCTGCTGCCCTCTGAATGAGAGGGAATGTAGGACTGAGTTGGTTAGGGTGTATTTTGGGATTGACATTCTCCTGGGAGCTGCCGCCCAGCTCTTGCCAGCAGCTCCTTAGAACTTGACCAGTTGCTTTTGCTGCAAGTGCAGAGTCCTAAAATTCATCCCCTTTCCCCCTCCCCAGCCATCTGTAGTACTCTTCCTCAGGTTTGGAATTGTCTGTAGTATGTGGAAAACGCGATAAATATAAATCGCAGTGTTTGGAGTTGATTGACATGGGCTCACTCCTTGAAAAGCTGACGCCTCCTCGTGTTTTTCATGTGGAGTACTAATGTGAGTAGAATGGCCTTGCTAATTAAATGCCCTCAGAATGGAGCTTGGCATTTGCTAATGATCTTGGGAGTGGGGGGGGGGGAGCGTGCTGGGGTGTTTCCAAAGGGGAATTGCATGATTTGAAGTCGCATTAATAAAATAGCAGGTTTGTCTCTACAAAGAAACAAATCTGTGAGCTGATGATCTGCTGGTGTTGCTTGAAATTCTGTTTACGTACTTGGGGAACACGTGCCTAAAAAAGAAAAGAAAATAAAAAATTGGTCAAACAGATTGCACTTAGAGATTGCCAAAGTCTGATACCTGGTTTCTACAAAATATTGCTGATTCCATGTGAAATCTGTTTGCCTAATTATTTTTTTCCATTAACTTGAATTTCTGTCTGAGGAGGTGCCTGTGACTGTGTAGGTCAGTGTTACCTAATGAGTGTTTTGTTCCTCAGAAAGCACTAGTGTTGATTTGCAATCTCAAAAGAAGCCTTCAACTATGTTTCTTAGGCTACAGGAGGAAAAATTCCTGTGCTTGTTTTCCAAACTGTCAGGTTTTTTTCTCTCAGGGTCAGTCTACATCCATGACCTTCCCATGGGTGCATAAATATCTGTACACACCAGACCTTGCCCTCCTCTCTGCACCGTGGGTGAACAAATATACTAAAGTGCTGTTTTATTCTCGTTATTCCCATCTTGTGCCTGGCAAAACCCAGCTCTTAGCAAAAGATATGCTCTGGTTTGCAGCTATGGCTGGGACTGAGTTTCCTAATGGAATTTGGGCTGTTGTTGGCTTTTTTTCCTGTTTTTTTCTTTACCCCTGTTGATCTCATGATGCATAGGATACATGATCTGTGCAATACAGTTCCAAGAGGGTTGGGAGAGAAACTAGGGGAGGTTATTCACTTCATGCATTCCGTCAGAGCCTGAGGTACATCCAGAACCCAGTGAATTTGTGATTATTTTTTGTGACTATTTAAAAATAAAAGTAGGGAGTGTGGCACAGCGATTGCACTGTTGTTGTTACATAGGCTATAATTAGTGCTTGGAGTGAAATGTAGCTGGAATGTAGCTGTAATCCACAACAGGATTGCTGTGGACCTTGAGAGCTCATGTAGTCCATATTTTTGTCCCAAACTTTTGTTTGTTTCTCTTTGTCCAGCTTTATTCATTTCCAGAGACTTCACGGAACCTGTCCATTCTGTTCCATTGTCCTCACTGTGGTGACATTTCCCCCAGTGTTTAGTGTAAACATTGCTACATCATTCTAAGCCTTTGAATCATGAACATGGACATTTTCATGATTTTTTGCTTATTTTCAAGGGCCTAGAAATGTCATACCTGTGGATAATGAAACCCTAGAAAAAATGTTGTAGGTGGGCTGTGGTATCACTTTCGTTTTCAAAGATCCACAAGAGCAGCTTGTAATGATGTCAGGCCAGAAATCAGGTGCAGTGAGTTGGTCATACTTTGGAGAAGGAATTGTCTTTCTGGAAACTGGGCTGGATCACTTAAGGTCCTTGTTGGATCATAGACTTACCTTTGACCTATGACTGAGAACATTTCAGGTCAATAACAAAGCATTTGCAGGGTAGAATCACAAGCTCTTGCAGGACCTTGCTTTGATACAATAGCGGCAGGCTTCTTTTCATGCTCAGGTTACTTACCTATATTCACATTAAAGTAGCTTTGTTCCAAGAGTGTTCACAGTAGAGTCTCAGTTTTGGTCTGCTGAACAGTGTACTCAGTGCATCTAGCTGATTGAAAATGCAGTTTGCAGCTATAAATTAACTCTTGATAACTTGAATAATTGGAGCTACGTACATTTTCCTGTTTTGGTCTTTGTTTTGCAGTCTGCGTAAGCGAAATATGTGCCATCTTTTTTCCCAGGTGTTTCTTCCCTTTGTAACCTCAGAACTGGACTCATTTTCTGTAGTGTGATTTTTCTCTGGGTTTTAGTCCCCTCTCAGGTTCAGAGGAACACAGTGACTTTGAATGGCTTGATTAAGAAGAGATTTGGAACAGAAGGGTAGCAAGGATTTAGGATGGAGCAGTGAAGGATGTCTCTTACAGCCCATCTCAGGAATACTTTTCTTTTTTTGGGTTCTGTCCAAAATACCTGAATTTAATCTCACCTGAAACGTTTGACTTTTTTACCCTGCACTGACAATTTTTGTTATTTTTGTGTTCTTACTCAGGTCTACTGAAGGAAGTAGAATTTCTATCAAAGGAGAAACTAGAGCTTCAGTGTCAGGCAGAAAAGGACCGTTCCAATTTACACTCTCAAATGAAGGTTTTGGAGGTGGAACTGGAAGAGCAGCTGCACAGTAACCAAGACCTGGCTACACAGTTATTGGAGGTTGCTGACTTAAAACAGCAAATTGAAGTTCTTGAAAAACAGCTTAAAAACCAGCGGCAGTTCATGGATGTAAGTAAGGGATCACACTTCCATGGCTTTGGAGGTGATAAATTCTCCTTCTGGTTTGTGACTGAGACATGGAAGGTGCTTCCTAAAATGGGATACTTTCAGTTTTGTTTGAAATTAAGACCCTGGTATTCCAGTCTCATAAAAGAAAAAAAAAAAGTTAAATTTTCAATTCCCTTTCTGTATATTGCAGGGTAATTTTTCCTTTTTATTAATTGCCTGTTGTAGTTTGTATGTATGTTGCAGTCAAAAAGGTGGGTTTTTTTTCTTTCCCTGTAATTGTAGATATGCTTTCAGGACTACTAGAAGGTGTTAATTATTTTTTTAAATTAAGAGTTTCTTCACCACAAAAACAAACCCTGAATTATTCTTGTGCTCCAGACTGTAATGAAATGCAACATTTCTTCAAAAAGATTTTCATTTTCTCTGGCTGGGTTTACAGGAACAAGCCATAGAAAGGGAACATGAACGTGATGATTTTCAGCAGGAAATCCAGAAACTGGAAGAACAGTTAAAACTGTCAGCAAAATCACAGACTTCAGGACAGTCCAGAGAGCACAGGGTGAGTAAAATCATGCTTGTTGCCCAAAGGAATTTGTTTACTACAATTAAATACCACAGCCCTGTATTTTCCTGGGGGTCTGGCTCTTGGGAGAGGTTGTTTTTTTTCTCTGTTGTCACCCAGAGAGCAGATTTTTCCCCAGCCAACTGAGCTACATTTAGGCAATGAGGGTGCACTTATTTAATTGGTTATGGAGATGGAAAGAACTGTTGTATGTGCTTTACAGTAAAGTTTCTGAGTCTGGTTTAAATGAACCTCTGAGTCTGGTTTAAATGAACCAAGGAGAACAACACTACAGACACTTTGCTCTAAAAGGCACATCTGAGGGATGACTTCTAGGTTCTAAATGTGTTTATTTTTTCTAGCTGCAACAATGGTAAGAGATGTTGTCTGCATGCCTTATCCTGTTGAAGTTTATACAAGTCCTTGTTTACACATGTTCATTTGTTTGATGCTTGGTTTCAAAGGTTAACTTTTGCTTTTTCTTTTTTTTTGGTTTGTTGGGTTTTTTTCACATAAATGAACATTACACAGAACTATGAATTGATTCTCCAGGTATGGAAAACAGCATGAACATCTCTAACTTTTCTTTCCTTTTGCTTTCAATCCCATCTAGATCTGCTTTAGCTTTTCTCTTTTCTTGATATGGCAAGGCATGACTCAGTGTGACTTGGAGCTAAGGGTACAGGGCTTAGGGTGGCAGAATTCTTGCAGGGAGTGAGGAACTGCTTTCAATTTAATTTCCTGTACATAAGCACCTAGTTCTCCTGGCTTATTGCTCAGAGGTGTTACAGGCAGTTACTGAAACAGAGCTTTTTGTCATGAAAGGAGAAGTTGAGGTTGGAGAATGAAATAAAGATACTGCAATGGTGATGATACACTGTGCCTTAGCCTTCAGCTTTTGTTTGTGGCCTGGCTCTTATCAAAACGTTGATGTGTAAACTGTTTAATTTCATTTCCACCTGTTTTATGGAACTGTGTGCCTCAGGGTTAGAGGTGCACATCTGCAGCTTCAATAGAGTGAATTTTCCATGCTGAAAAAATTAATGCTGTATCTTTGCAACCTCTGAGAAGGGATGAAAAACTTACTTGGAGAAAGACATGAGGATGGTAACGAAGCAAGTGACATTTGTGGGCAGGGTGAGGTGTGCAGTCGTTCCATGGCACAGTGAGATGCCGGGGTGTGTTTTAATGCAGCTGTAACATCAGTAGGTGCTGAACTCAGTGCCAACGAAATCAGTTCCAGTGAACTCCTCATTTCTGTATGTAGCCGTTAAAACAAGTTGCCCTCTCTGATGTTCACTAGGTTCAAGGTATGTGTGAGTGGGATTATTTTGGGAAAAGTGATGACTGGTTCTTGGGAGCTGCAGTGTGAAGGTCATGGAAGTGTTTCCTTAGCTACAGGACTGCAGCACCAGCTTTCTAGCAGCGTGGTGTTAAGAACGCCCTTTTTATGTCTGAAGTGTCACAGTTTTGGGATCCTGATGCCAAAACTTTATAGCATGAGGAAGATTAGACTTCCAGAAGATTTTTCTATACCCAAAAGCTTTACTGCGATGCCTGTGTTATGCTTAGCAGTGTTTAGTTGCTGATGAGAAGGGAGTAGGATACATAGTCAAGGAAATGTTTGTGCCTGCTAGCAGCTGAAAATGTAATGTTAATCACTTTTGGTTTTCTTAACAAGTCTCACACTCCCCATGCTTATTAATTTGACTCTTCTCTATTTTGCTGGAGTGTGTTTTGCTGCTTTAGTAGTGTCTGTACAATACTTGGAAGATGCAAAGTTCTATATTAATGCAAAGAATTTTTGTCAATGTTGAAGTGGGATTTACATCAATTCAGACAATTCTTAATGAACAAAGCATTTTTTTTGTAAAATCCCATCTTCCTTGCTCATTGATATTGACCAGATGATTTCTCCTTTCCCACTGCTTTCCTGCCTGAGCTTGCTTTCACTGTAGTAAATGACTTTACCACACCTTGAGGTAGTCTGTCTGTCACACCAAAGCTCCAAACCTTGCCTTCACCTTAATTACTGGGATGAATGAATGACTGTTTTCCTGCAGCTCAAATTCAAAATTGGTATCCTCTTCATATTTAAATGATCTTTGGAAAAAGAAGTACCTGTCCTATGTTGACTCCAGGGAAATCTCTCTAATATGCAAGCACTGGGTATGTTGCATTGCATATTTGTCCTTCAGTTCTTGGTATTTTCCTCTAAACTGGAATTTTTTGTCAGAAGAGGTTTCTCAGGTGACAGAAATAAATCTAATGCTGTTAGTAATAATTCATACAATCTTGGTGGGGTTTTAATCTTAAAACAAACGAAGCCCCCCACAGCACAAGGCTGCTTTGAGAGTATGCCTTCATCTAACACTTTATGGGAGTACTGTAAATATTGAGAGAGGAGCCAGATCTGTAAGAGCTGCAGCATTAGGAAAACAAGATTTCAGAAAGCTAACTTCTTCCTTTCTGTGCATATTTAGTTTTAGTTCCACCTGGGATTTTAGCACTACTTTAATCCATAGTAAAACCTGCTTTGACATGAAATTACTCTCGCTTCCAGTTGGAAGCAAGTTTCTTTCTATTACCTGAATATCTGTATACTGTGGTTTCTGTATAGGTCGAATCTTTGCAAGCAGAGATAAAAGAGAAGATGGATGATTACAATAAGCTGTTACTAGAAAAGGAGCGAAAACACCAAGAAATTGCAGCTCGTGATAAAGAGATAGAAAAACTGGTGTCACAGATCCAGGAGCTGAAGCTCAACGGTGCTGAGGTCTCAAAGACTGTGCACTCCTTGGAACAACAGCTGCAGAAAATGAAGAAAGTGGAAAATGAGCTGAAACAAGTAATTTTTAAACCTTTATTTAGTTGGGGCTGGCATTACGTGACAGTGGCTTTATGGGGTCTGTCAGTGGTGTTTGTGGCTCTCTCTGGCACCCAGGGGCGAGTTAAACTGGTGTGTTAATGGCAGATATCACAGCCACAGTTTGAAGTAATCTCTGGTTCTACAAGCTCTAAGTCCAGTATAAATACTTGGGTACTACTTGTAAGTACTTAGATGTCACTTGTGAGACTCAGGTACTCCAAGCCCTGCTGTGGAGGCTGCTTTTGGCAGCTGTCACGTTTGCGTGGCTCAGAGCTGCTCTTGTGCTTCTCTGGAAATTTCTGAGAAGGTAGTATTACTGAATATTAAACACTGAGGGTCTTCAGTAAGTACCTGTGTTTAAATCGTGTCTCAATCCATAGCCCTTCTTGCTCTGTCTTTGCAGCCAGATCTGTTTGCCACACTCTGAAAGTTTTAGTGCTTTGTTTCTACTGCGGATTTAATCACAGCCTAGGGTTAAGGATTACATTCCGTTTAGCAAAAGTTACCAAACACTTGAGTAACTTTTTCGACCATCTTAAACTAAATGTTCAATTTCTTCCCAACAATTTTCCTTGTTTGAGTATCGTTAGAAACTTGGTGGGGATTTTGTTGCCTACAGTCACATAATATGAGGTTATACAGAAGGTGGAGTCAGACTTGGAGGTGTAAATGAAAGGATCAGAAGATGAGTATAAACTGCAACAAAGGAACTTCCAGTTAAATGGAAGGAGGAAGCAGTCCCACTGGGGCAGCCAGATGTTAGAAAGGGGGCTCAGAGTGGCAATGGTGTCTCTGACTGGGAGATGCCAGAATTCCCTGAGCAGAGCCAGGTTGGTTCTGCTTTGTGTCAGATGCTGGACCAGAGAGCTCTAAAGACCTTTCCCATCTTAATCTTTTCGGTGTTTTTATCCAAACATACAAAGGCCGTGCCCATTCACTTTTTGTCTGCCTTGGAGTGGATGGAGACAGTGGTGCTGCTGTTGGCAAGTTGCTCTTTTCTCTGAAATCTTGGCTTGCTGTTAAACAGGCTTTCTTTATCCATGTGAATTAAGAATATTCTTTCAGTTGTCTGAATGTCCCAGTAAACTGGTGTTTTGTAAAAATCTTAAGTAAGCCAAATTCAGACACTCTTGGTTTTGTTTTTTCTTTCTTTTTTTTTTTTTTTTGAGAAACTAAATCATCAGCTCTACACAAGATTGTACTATTCAATTTGCCAACTGTAAGCATTGTAATAGCTTGTTTTGAAGCAGTTTTGTGCAATAAACAAGTTCCAATGGAACTCTAAGAACAATTGCCCTCCCTGACATTTTTCTGTAAAAGTACACTTGATGCGAATGGCAGTGACAGAATTTTATTGTCCCCCAAATTCCAACATATGAAAAATGCATGCATTGCAGGTGATGTAGAAATAAGAAATAGGTCTGGAAATACAATCTTGAAGTTTGAATATAGAACAGTGGGTTTTTTGTGAGGGATACTGAGTGAAGTCTCAGCTAACAGATCCATTTGTCCCACTGTGATGTGCAGGCCTTTGTTTTATCCTGCTCCAGTTCATTTCAGTGGCTCAGGCTGTTGACATGTAACATGGAAGCTCCTGGATAGGGTTGTGTTGGGAGGATGGCCCATCCTTGTGCTTGAGGTCCAGCAAGTGGGGCTCATTGAGGGAGTCTGCTCTCCTGTGGGTTTCGGTATTTCAGGAAGGAGACACCACGTTAAGACTGCGAGTGAATGAGCACCCAGAAGGTTTTGCAGTGAAGGTGCACTGCCTAAAGCTCTGATGTTTGCCTGGTTGGCCGTTTGGTTTTGCTGGGTCGATGTTGGAACCTCAGGATGTGGCAACTGGAGAAGGCCAGGAGGAACTGAACTCCTGTGTGCAGAGCTCTACTGATGCTGCACACTTGCAGATCTGCTGGTCAGGAAAGGCAGGAACACTGGAGCTAAGGCAGCCACTTCTGCAGGAATCTGGATTGCACCTTGTTGCTGAAGGAGTTTGGTCAGTGGTCAGGGTGGTGTGGATAACATTTTTAGGTGATAGAAACAAAAAAAGGCTCTGCTGTTGAGTGGGGTCTGGTTTTATGTATGGTGCCAGAGGGGCTGGTGGCTATCACAGGTTTCATGTGAGGGCAAGAAAAGTCCATTTTTCCCTTCCCTTTTGATACTGTGATACAGCATTAACTTTGCAATTTATTTTTATTTTATAATTGCTGCTACTTTCAGTTTATAATCAGAAGATACTAGCCTTGTACTCTAGCTCCTAGATCTCTTGAGCTAGAGAAAAGATGGTAACATTTATAGGGTTTTTTGGCAAATCATACAATGAGTCTAAAATAACCCATTAAAGGTTAATTAAAGCATTAAGAGTAAGTGTTGAACAGCAGAGGCAATTATTGCCTTAGGTTTCTTGTCCAACTTTATTAAGTACAGATATGTGCACTTGTTTGGACAATTCCCAAGTGAACCTTTCCTCCTTGGACTGACCCAGCTCCCGAGTAGGACTGTGAGAGAAAGGACCAGAAAAGAATTTTTTTTAATAAAAAAAGCTATGGTAGCTTGGCAAGTCACAGGCTGGGCAAACTTAGTGCTGCTTTCTCACACTCTGACTGAACTTGATATATTTGTGAGTAGGTTTTGACCTACCCAAAATGCTCAATTTCTTAAATTGTGTCCATCGATCAAATTTAGTTTGGCGCATACATGGTATCATAATAAATTTGGAAATGGCTACAAGAACAAGATGTTATGTTCTTAAACATACGAAATGCTGTGTAACTGAGAAAGTATAATTTATCACTGAATGCTAAATTTTCAGAGGTTGTTAAGCTTGGGCTAGAAAAAAGTAAAGGGGTAAAAACTTAAGTGAGTTAAGTAAAACATAAGTTGTTATGAATTCCTATTTCTTACAGGCCGTTGGGATGATGTACTTTCCTTCTTTTACTGTTTGTGTCAGGGTCAGTGAAGTGTTTTGGCAGAATTGTTGTGGTCAGGCTGGTTTGCACATTGACAGCCATTAATTCTAACATGAAACCCCCCCCATTTTGCAGGACAAAGAGGCATTGCAGCAGCAGCAGTACAATAACCTGCTCCAGATCTCTGCCCTGCAGTCCAAGCTGGACGAAGCCAGGCACCGAGTGCCAGTGGATGGCAGCTCTGCCCCCGTGCTGAAGGAGCAGCTCCAAGCAGAGCAGGAAGCACTTCAGGCCAAGGAGAGAGAGGTGAGAGCTTTGGGAGAGTCCTGCAGGCTTTTGAGTTGCTTTGGCCTTAACTGACCTTCCTTTTTCTTGCTTTGTTGTGCATCCATCTCCCTTCCCACTGGAAACTGTCTTGTGATGATTCACATCAGCTTTGAGACCGATCAGTACCAGTTGTAGACTGATTTTCCTTTCTTCCAAATTTGAAGTGGAGCAGAAGGTAGATAAGTTTTTGTTTGACTTCGAGAGTGAGGGAAAATTCTTTGAAGACCAGAAAGGACAGTTAGCCACAATGGTGTCATCTAACCTCTGTTTTGAGAGAATGTTAGTGATGAGTTTTTGTGTCAAGCTAAGATGAAACACAGAGTAATTGGTCACAATATTTGGAACTTTTACTGGATTTACACTTACAGATGCATACACAACCCTGCTGTACGTTTATATTGTTATTACATAATTGTTATAATGTCTGTGATGTAGAAGCATAAGATCCAGTTAAAGATGTGCAAAGAAAAACAGGGGTGATCCTCCAGTCAACTGCACACCATTCTTTGAAGAGCAGCAAAAGATAATAAAAATTAATTTCTTACAGATGGAATTTCCATGTCTCTTGTGAAGTCTGACTTCAACAGTCACATTCTCAAAGGCACTATACCTTGCCACCCTTTAAAGCAAGAGATGATAAAACCTGGGGATGGCAACATCGCGCTGCTCTCACTGCTCTTTCCAAGAGCTGCAAGCAGAGAAATACGTGGTTATTGACTCATCTCTTTGAAGTCTGTGTTACTGGGATTGGCACTGCAGTGCTCATTTCTGTCTTCGGGGAGGAGAAGGATGCTGCTCGTGTTGACTGCTTGTGATTATGTTGAACATCAAATGCTAATACGTCTCATATTATTATATCAAATTACATCAGTCAAGCCTGGGTTGTTCACAGTAAAGATTAACATATCTCTTGTGAGCAGTTAGAATTTTTTTTTTTTTTAAGAAAAGGGAAACCCACTTTTACAATACTTTGGTTTTGCAAATGAGGAGCTGGAACACAAGCTTACCACTCTCTTTTTATGTACTTTATTAATGCAGGTTGATTGGAGTTTAGATCATAGAATTTGAATTATTTCCTGTCATTAAAGAAGGTGGTGAATTAAGTTTTATCTTTTCTACTTAAATAAGAGGACTTAATTGAAACAACTATGCATTTTCTTCTTTTTTTTTTTTTAGATTGCAAGCTTGCTAGACCAACTAGAACAATACAAAGATAACTTGAGCAAGAAAAATGAGGAGATATTGCAGCTGAACTTGCAGTTAGAGATTCAAAAAAACCTCAGCACTTCCAGCATCAGCCAGCTCCAGGCAGAGAATGCACACTTGAAGGTAGGTTTCCTTAGCTTTAATGTGCACTGGCTAAAAGTGTCACCTCCTTTCTTGAGTGTTCAACTCTTCATGTTGTAAACAGATATTTGGGTTGTTTCTCTTGCCAGGGGAATATTGCTTTACCTTTACAAGACTAATGCTGGGTGTTGTAGAACCAAAGCCCCCCAGTATTCTAGATTCTGGCTTGTAGCATTATCTTCTACAGTCATTAGATTTAAACCAAAAGCTGAGGTAATTTTCTGGGCTGTGGCAGTCTAATCCAGTGGTACAAACCCAAAGTTGCTCTAGTGGTGTTCCTGAGTTCTTCACCATTGTAGCAAAGAGGAGAATGTTTAAGTAAAGCCCCCAGTTCTGTTCTGCCATTAGGTTGAGACAGAAAGTCAGTCCTTTCTAATGAGATTACTGTTTTTTCTGGTCAGGAGGATCTAACAAAACTTCATGTGAAGCAAAGTCAGGACCTGGGTATTACTGATTCCTCAGCTCTGTCGTTCCCACAAGCATTACTTGAAGAAAAGAATCAAGAAATTGATCACTTGAATGAGCAGATGAAGAGACTCCAGCACGAGCTGCAGAATGCTGTGGAGAATAAAGTAAGAGTCCTTACTCCTTGTTCATTGCTTGATTTTCGGGGAAGCAAAGTGTGCAGATTCTGATGGTAAATGAAAGCTGTTTGATAATTCTCTTAGGAAAGTAGAGATTATTTTGAGTAGCTACCAACTGAAATGTGTGCTTCTTCCTGCTGTTAAATGTGTTATTTAATGCTTGTGTGATTAGTAGAGAAGCGTAAACTCCATGTGCAATAGTAATTGTCTACATACAGTAATATCTAGTCCTTATCCTTTTGCTTAGGTTGCAGAAGACCAAAAATGTGAAATTGAAGAACTCAGATCAGTGGTGGAGCACCTTCGTGTTGACCAGGAGAGGCTGCGGAGGGACAAGGATGAAGAGGTGGAGCAACTCCATGGAGTAATTGAGAAGCTTCAGAAAGAGCTGGCACAGTTTGGACCTGTATGTCATGAAGACAGTGACAGTCAAGATGACTTCTGTCAAGATGTATTGGGAAAGCCAGTGGAAAACCTTCAGAATGAGCTGAAGAAGGGACTGGTAGATTGTCAGGGTGATCCTGATCCAGGCACAAGAAACGCATTGCTACTCTCCAAAGTGAGAGAGCTTCAGGAGGAACTGGAGCTTGTCTCAGCTTCTAGAGAAGCTCTGCAGCAGAAACTGGATGACAAGGAACTGCAGTTCAAAATGGAAGTGGAAATTTTGGAGAAAAAATGCCAACAGCTGCGAGAGTCATCAGAGCAGTCCGTTGCAGAGCTCACCTCTCTGAGAATCCAGCATGAGGCACTTCAGGAAGAATACAGCCTTTCCCAGACTCAGAGAGAGGCTGAAACAAAGATGACTGCATCTCGAGTTCAAGAACTTGAAGATAAGGTGAGAGAGAGGGAAGCCAATATTCAAGAGAAAGAGATGCAGATTAAGACCATGGCAGATCAAAGGGAAGCTGACACGAGCGAGCTGCAGTACTTAACAGAAAAGGCAGCAGAGCTCCAAACCGAACTGGAAAAGAGAGATGCAAGTCAGGCACAAGATGTTTACAGTCTACAATTAGAAGTTTCTAGACTGGATTTCCAGGTGCAAGCACTGAATCAGAAAGAAGTAGCTTACCTGAGAGAAATCAAGGAACTGCAAGGGAGCACTGCAAAGCTGAAAGGTGAAATCAAGGCCCCTATGAAGGAGCTTGAAGCCTTACGATTGGAGAGAGCTGACCTTCTTTCACAGCTGGAGTCATGCAAGCTGGAGGAGCAAGATGGTCATGAAGAGACTGACTTTCTCAAGCCTTTCTGTCAGAGGGAAGGAAAAGGGGTAGCCCTTAAAAAGGGAATGGAAGAATTGGAAGCAAGTATTGATCAGTCTTTTGGAGTATTGGCTACCCCTACTGCTAAACTGGTACATGATTGGGTTTTTTAATAGTACTATCTGTTTTGAGTTGTTTTTAGAATAATCTATTTCTAGATTAATAGGTTAAATACATTTTCCCTATTTTACTCTGTTTTGCCTGTGTGAGTGGTTAGTAGGTGATATCCCTTTCTTTCTCTCCACCCATGAGCTCTTCCCATATTATTTGTTTTACTCCTGATCTGATGAGGAGGGAGAGTGAGAGGGTGGGCATCTGCCAGCCAACCAAGGTCAACCCACCGTGAGCTACCAAGGCTGTTTGCCATCCTTTATGGCAATACTGGAGAACTACTTGAAAATACTTCATCATGTCTCCTTTTTTTTGTTTTGGTTTTTTTTTTTATTTACTGTAACTCTTTCTTGTTAGTATTCTGAATCTTTCCTAGAACCATTTGCTCCAAATAACCTAATCTGATAAAATTCTTTTAAAATCACTCTATTATAGAAAGCAGTAGGACCCAGGTGACCCTTTTTTCAGAGACCTATACAAACCTGTCATACACCAACTTTGTGTCTTTTCAAGCTGGCTTACAGAGGTGATGAGTGTAGTAAGAAGGGTTATATGTAGAGTTTGCCTACACAAGAAAGGAAAAAAGTCAGGTGTCAGGCTTATGTAGATTTTCAGGGCCCTGCTTGGCAGTATGATATAATAATCATCCAAGGTAGTTGGCTTATTTAAAGAAATGATGGGATAATTATTATGTATAATGACATGCTTAGTTTTAAAGCAGAAATTAAGAGTGTAGCTATGCAAAACACGTGATCATTCCTGGTGTTTATATTTTTATTTGCCTGGAAGTTGTAGTTTGGATCACTGCCATCAGTGCCTGGGTGACACTGAACGTTCAGGGTCTGTCCCAGGAATCTCTCAGGAAAAGGAAACAGGTGGGAGAAGTGTTGAATGACCTATGCAGGGTGATGTAGTTCAGAGCATTGAGTGTGTCTGCACAAGGCAGCAGACTTCCACTCCAGTGGCTACTGGACCAGGTGGGGATCGTGAGATCCCTGTTTAAAGAACACAAGTAACTTAGAATTCAGGGAAGAGAGAGAACTGGTAAAATTTTGAAGGATATGAAGACATGCTGGAATTCTGGGGGGCAGTTACCTGATTTAAAAATCACTTTTCAAGTGGAAACAGGTTCTGAAAGGTTTACATTGACATCTGTATATCAGTATATTTATTTCCATGTTTAAGTGCTACAAGTTTTAAAGTAGGTTGAGGAGGGATGATCATCAAAGTGGGAGAATATGTTGAGTCAAAGAAAATAAACTACCATGTCTTCAAGCATTCTTTACAATAAACCTTTTTCCTATCGATCTAGCTCATCCAGTATTAAAGAAATATAATATTTGCAGCATTCTTAGAGGAGCAAAGAACCTCCCTGAAGTTAGCAAAAGTGGAAACAATGTGAAAATGAGGAAATGTATTAAAATGAAAGCTGGAGGAGCAGGGAAAAGAGCACTGGCACTAGGCTTAAAACAGGCTAAGAGGGAGGATTAACAGAAAAGGATTAAAGTGATGGTCTAAAATGAGAGGGAAAACAAATATTCACATATTTGATACAGTAAGAGGTATAGAGGATGAAATGAAATTTCCATGTTGACAGGTTTAAAATAAACTAAAATATCTTCTCAAATACTGCATCATTTAGGCTCAGTCACAGAACTGAAGAGGTCAAAAGAGTAATTTAAACTTAAAATTACTTAGATGAAGCAACTGGAGGAAAAATCAACCAATTTTAAAAGATGTTTTTTAAACACTTTTCTCAGTCTGTAAAATCATGCTCAAATTTCATTAAACAATTAATGTGTTATTTCATTGTAGGAAAAAGATGAAGTTATGTTTGACTTGACAATTCACAAGACAAATCCAAAAACTCAGATTAAGCAATCACAGGAAAATATCTTGCATCAGGAGTTGGACATGATCCACAGCTCTGAAGGGGATCAAGATTTGAAAAAGCATTGCCAGCAAGTTTTGGAAAATCATCAAACTCCTGATTCACCAAAACACAATTTGAACATGGACAAAGACACTCCAAGGGACTTCCAGAATTTAATTGCAACTATGTCTTCATGGGGCTCGCCTGAGATCATGAGAAAGCGAGATACCAGCATGGAACTTCAGCCAGTGCTTCACCTCACGCCCTTCTCGGAAGCTGAACACACAGATTTTGAAATGGTGCACACAAGGTCATCCCTGCAAGGAGATAATTCCTTATCACTGGGATCTTCTAACCTGGATGAAAATGGCAGTGGGGACACAGCGGTGGGAGCAGATAGAAAATCTCCAGCTTTCTCTGAAAGTACCTATTCTGTTGATGATGACGAAGATATGGAGAAGAAGATTTTGGTAAGTGATACTTCATGTCTGGTTTAATTCTTATTAAACAAGTTTGCTCAGCTCTGTCCCCCTGGGATCACTGTGAGGCCACGGGCTCCGAGTAGTAGAAACCTGCACACTGCTGGGGGTAGGTGCAGTAAAGCTCTGGACATCCAATTGTTAGTTCCTCTCTTACTGGGATAATAACTGATCAATTTGTGATTGAGCCAGCAATTGAGCTAAGACCTGTAAAACCTTTGCTACCATAGTACTCAGGTTGCTGTAACAGCTCCCCACTTCAACAATCTGTTGTTGAGTGTTACAAGGGACTCTTTCAAAATGGGAGAATCAAGGTTTTTCTTTTTAATGCAAATATTTTGTATATCGTGTATACATATGCTTATATATTGTGAGTATTCTGTAATTTTACAGGAAGATAAAGTCTGTACTGCAGAAAACTGATCTTTAGCTGTATATTTTTGTGCCTTGCTTTGATGGGCAATTAAATATAAATACATGTCTGCTTTTTAAGACTATTAAAAGAGGAAAAAATGGAGATGGAATGGCTTCCAAAAGAGCTCCAATGTTGCATTCATCGTGGCATTTGCCATCTCTAACACTGTGATCAAGTAGGCTAAAATCTGCACTAGTAACAAAGTTGTCATGAATGCGGAAAACAACAGCTGGATTAATGTTAAAAATTTATTTCCAAGCAGATAAGAGATGCTGATAATCTGACTTTAACCCCTTCTGATTTACAAGATGATGTAAGATCAAGAGTATCTGTGATGAGCGATGGATGTGGCAGCAGTAAGTTTAATTTTGCAGATTCCTTTCACCTTTAGTTAACTTCAATATAAAAATACTATGTTTCTTCTTTCTCCCATTGTCTTTTACTGGCAAGGTCTTTTAATTGAGAGTTGTGCCTTTTGCCAGGTGGGTCTTTGTTTAGAAATACTTGGATGTTTGTGCCTGCTTTTATCTTTCCATCCTTATATACTGAAAAGGGGCAGGGGGTTTAAGTGAGTCCTGACTCAACTACAACACTTGCTCTGGTGCTAAAGGCAATTTACTGCCTTTCAACTAGTTTAAGTTAGCTGAGATCTCAACCAACAAACTCAATCTGACCCTGCATTCATACTGGCAGAAGAAATCATGGTTATTTCGCAAGTGGTTATTCTGGTTTCAAGTTATTTTCATATTTATAACGCTTGTGGGGGTGGGGGGTTGTCTCTTCCTTCAGATACCAGCTCAAATTTGGCAGCTAAACTAAAGCAGGAGCTAGAAACATCAGACAACCTAGATGCCAGTGTCCTGGCTTACCTGCGATACGGGGGAGTGCTTCCAGACATCATGGAATCCATGAAAGAAAAGGAAATACTTTCACCACAGCTGAAGGTAATGTGTGATTAATATGAGAGTCCCCGCAAATTCAAATGGGACAGCAAAAATGAAATGCTGGTGTAAAGTAGAGTTAGCTGCTACATTTACACTGAAAACTGTTCTGTAAGGGTTTAAACTTCAAGTTGATTATGGTTCTTGAGTCACTTTTGCATCTCTTGTGACAAAATCACTGACATTTGCTTGTACTTGCTAGAATTGAACTAGTTTTGCTAGGACAGCACTGGTGCAGTTCCAGAATGTGGTGGTACAAGGGCTGGTTGATCTGCTTTATGGGTTTGCCTTGGAGGCTTCGCAGAAAGCTGCTTCAGAAGCAGCCATAGCTGGCTGACATCAGACTCCCTGTTCTGGTCGTTCTGATACGGAGGAGAGCTGTGGAAACACCACTGCAAGGTGGGGAGGGGTATTTCAGTTCAAGGAGCATGAGGAATGCACAGAAGGCTGAGCAGTGTGTGCTCACTCTAGTCAGGAAGGAAAGCTGAAGAAAGTACGTGCCTGGGACTCTTTGGGTTGCTGAACAAGCTCTCAGCCATTCCAGGAATTCCAGCTGTGCAGAGGGAGACATTCTGATCTACGAGAGAAGGCAGTAGGTTATAGTGAGTTCTTCAGTAATAAGAAACTAGAGGAAAAGTACCTCCTAGGAAGTGAATGTTGCCTCCTAATATGCTTAGCAGGTTCTTTCAGCTTGCCCAGCACAAAGGAGGAGGATTTGTGCAAGGGGAAGCTGAGCCTGAATTCAGACTCGCTCAGGCTGACTGACACAGGTAACTCATGAGATAGAGACTGCTTGAGTCAGAAGGAAGATCCTTCCCCCATCCTCTGCAGTGGCCCTTCATAACAGACATGATGCTCTAGGGTTGGAGAAGGAAGAGCACATGGAGTAACTGATCCAGGAAAAGCCAAACATGCAAAGCTGATGCAACCACCCGCTGGCATTAGAACCAGTGCTACCAGAAAAGCACATCAGGTGTTATTAATTGGAGATTCCTTACTGAGAGGCACTGAAGCACCCATTGGCCATCCAGAAAGTTCCTCTGGGGAAGTTTGCTGCTTACCAGGAGCTTGTGGTGTCACTGAGGCTGCCAAGCTGAGTGAACCTTATAGATGATCACCCATGTAGGGTCTAACAATACTGTAACAGGGCAGTTCAAAGGACTGGGACCACGGGTGATTATCCTCCCAGGTGGAGGAAGGGGATCAAGACAGAGGTGAATCACTGGCTGTTCAGCTGGTGCAGTACTCAAGGTTTTTGTTTTGTTGATCATGATTTACTTTTGAGAAGCAAGGCATGTTGGGAACTGATGGAATTCACTCAATCGAGTAAGACAAGTGTGTCCACCAATAAGCTGGCCAAACCTACAAGGAGAGCTTTAAATTAGATGAGGCAGGGACTGGGGGGATGAAGTCCTCCCTGTTGTAAGAGAAGATCAGGTTCAAGACTACCAGAGGAACCTGGACATAGTAAGTCCATGGGACCCAAAGAAATTAATCCCAGGATCCTGAGGGAATTTGGCAGTTGTAATTGCCAAGCTATTCTTCATCATTTTTGAAAAGTCAAGGCAGTCAGATGAAGTCCTCAGTGACTGGAGAAAAAGGAAACATCACACCCCTTTCTAAAAAGCATAATACGGAGGACCCTGGGAACTGCTGACCTTTCAGCCTCACCTCTGTGCCCAGTAAGATCATGACACAGATTCTTCTGGAATTGAAGCTTATTATAGAACACAAGGAGTGATTGGATACAGCCAGTGTGGCTTCACCAAGGGCAAACTGTGCCTGACTAAACTGGTGGCCTTGATGGAGTGACTCTGTCAGAGCACAAGGGGAAAGCAGGTGATGCCATCCACTGGGGCTTCTCTGAGGCCTTACAGGTGATTGCTCACAAGCATGTTCAGTCTGAAGAGAAGGGTCTGGTGAGACCTTATTGCAGCCTGTCAAATGTAGGAAAGAGGCTTGCTTACAGGAAAAATGGAGAGGGGCCTTTTACCAGGGCCTGCAGTGACAGGAGAAGGAGCAATAGTTTTAAACTGGAAAGAAGGTGCATTTAGATCGGACATAAGTTAAAAATTCCTTACAGTGAGGGTGGTGAAGCACTGGCACAGAAAGGTGTTCAAAATGAGGTTGGATGGAGTCTGGAGCAACCTGAACTAATAGAAGATGTTCTCCAAGACTGTGACAGCAAGAGTTGGACTAGAGATGGTCTTTAAAGATCCCTTCCAACTGAAAACCATTCTGTGATTCTGTATCTAAAAAATTAATATTTCTCTAAAGCGTAGAGACTTCGTGGAAGAGGTTAACTTTTATTTTCCCTTAGGAAACAGAGATTATTTTTTTACTTAGTTTCTTCTGTAGATCATCAATCTAGACTTCACTGACTGTAAGAGCTTTTTATTGGTTCTTGAAGTAATCACTGTTTTGATTCCACTGTTTTGACAGAAAACCAACTCAAGTTGGTTGAAAAGTTAAGTCATTCAAAAAAAAGTGCGGGGAAAGAATATCAAGAGTTAAAGAAAAGTACTCTGTGTGGTTGTTGTTGTTAAAGTGAGTAGCACTGAGGAACAGCTCAGATCCACATGGATATTTCTGGTGAGATGTGTGTAAGAAAAGGACTTAAATCTCCAGTGACCTTCCTTGAAAAGAGGCCAGGAAACATCTGTGCATGATGTAATAGTTTGTGAACAGGGAATTTATTTACAATATATTATTTGGCCTGACAATGTCAGAGGAAACAATTTCCACTGTGTAAATTATGAAAACTGATTATTTTGGGACATGTTATTTGTACATAATCTGCTAAATTAAGCCAAGGTTGTCGAAATACATAATTCAGTTTTTTGGCATCGCTGAGGTTTAGTAACATGGCTTCAGACTTGACAGAATGTAATTTATTCCCAGGAAAGTTGGCTAAATAGTTCAGAAACAACAAAGGTGAAGTACAGCCCTTCAGTATAAATAATAATTTATGCTTAATTGGATATTAATGTGTTGATACACAAACACTGTACGGGTCTTTAGTTCTAGCCCATCCTAGTCTTACCCTGTCAGGATGCTGATGCCTCTTTCCTAATATTAACCATTTCTTGGATTTTTTTTTTTTTTCTTTCTCAGACTGTGCTGAAGATGGTCTATGAGGAGAGCAGGAAAATATTGGCTTTGTCAGAACATCCCTTTGGTTTTAGGGAGCTGAAGAAGGTCCCTCAGACCCGAGCAGTGATGGAGGGCTGGCAGAAGGAGGGATCAGCCCTGCTGGATGCTATCCAGTCTCTGAAGGATTACCTCAGCAAGGTGGCAGATAGAGGAGACAAGGTATGGCAATAAAATACCCTGTAAAGCAAGGTAACCAGGTTTTTTATAGATCTAAATGTATATTATATATATAATATGAAGCGTGTGTGTGTGTTTATATATGTCTAAGGAGTGAGGGACAGTACTCTTTAAACCCTTTTGGTCTGCTTGCATCGACAGGTATACTCTTACGAAAGACCCTGGTCTAGAGGTTGAGAGAGATGCCATTAAAAAAAAATGTATATTTTAACAGGAAACTTCAGGTGTTGCTGCTGACTGGAGAGGAGAACTTCTGCAAGCAGTGCAGAGTGTGTTTGAGAAGGAGAGAAATGTGTTGCAAATCGACTTGAAGTCTCACTTCTCCAATCCTGCCTCTGGTGATGCAAGTTCATTAGGGGAAAAGCTGGAGTATATAATGAAACAACAAGTAAGAAAAGATCTTACGATGTTCTGCCTATAAATCACTTATTTATTCTGTCATTTTTTAAAGGGGTTTTTTCAGTTTTATTGCTTCGGTTGTTACATCTTATCCTGTGTGTTAATGCAGATGGTGTGGGGTCAGTAGCTTTTACAGTCTCTCTTGGTGCCATTTTTCTGCAACTTTGCACACTGTGGTACAAAGCCTATTGATTATTTTAGCTGGCATCCAGAAGGTCTGTGATAGTGAATAGGCAATATGCAGTAGAATTCTTTCCCTCCTTCCCATTTATCTGGAGCTTCACAGACCTCCTCTGCAAAGGGTTTATATTGAACTAACTCAATCTGGCATTTTTTGGCTGATAATATTTAGTCTTTAGGTTGGAGTAACTGTTCTGTATGAGCTCTATAAAGCAAGTGAAGTGGGGTTTTTCTTTGTTACATAATGTTAACATTTTACGTTAACATGAAGCATGAACGAAGTCATTTGAGTGCTTCTGTACAAAACTTGTACTGCAAGAGCTTCCTTAGGATTAATCTTGGTAGGGAATATGGAAATAGCCTTGTGGTTTGAATAGGCCTTGGTTTGTTTCAGGAGGAGCAGAGGCAGATGGTTGTGGAGCACCTCTTCTCCTCAGACCGGAACAGCCTGCTCTCCGAAATCCAGGATCTCCGGGCTCAGCTCCGCATGGCACATCTTCAGAACCAGGAGAAGCTCCAGCAGCTGCAGGAAACCCTTACCAAGGCTGAAGACCACGGGAACAAACAGGAGCACCAGCTCCGGAGGAAAGGTAATTCCTACGGTCTTTGTCAGTTCTTGCTGACTTGTACGTCAGCCCCTTTTACCTCAGAGGTCAAAGGCAAAACCAGATGTTTAGCAAAGAAGATGCTGTGCAGTTCTCCAGTTTTAATAATGCACTCAGGTTGCCTGTGCTGTTAGCAGAGGAGGGGATTCTACTTTCTCTTATCAGTAGTTAAGGCAAATACGTGAAAAGCAAAGAGAAATTTTAAAATAACCCAAGGCAGTAGAACTGAAGAAGTGTACACATGGAGAAAATCCAGCAAGGACAGTAAAACAGCCATTTGTTTTCAAGAAATTGTTTATATGTATGTTTGCTAGTATAAGTCACAGAATCATGTAGAACAAGACCTTTAAGACTGTGGAGTCCAGCCATAAACTTAACAATGCCAACCCCACAGCTAAACCATGTCCCTGACTAAATAAGCAAGCCTTGGTTTTCACAGCAGGTTCCCTTTAGGTAACAAAGAAACAAGTGCAAGTGTCCTTGGTCAAATAAATATCTTTCTTCAAAGCAAAACACTGCTTTTTCCTTGGTTTTGTTTTTCTTTCACTATCATTCAGGATTCAGCCATTTAAGAGCTTATTAATAGCACATGCACTAGTTCAATAGAGGGAAGTTTTTTGGAAATCCAGAAGTTTATTGCTAATTCTGTTTGCATAATAGTATAGACATGGTTACAGTAATTATTTTTAAATACTTACCAGATGAGAGCCTCCAAATCTGGGGAGAGTTGCTTGTCTTCACTGACCTAACAGAGCTGGCAAAACAGGTTTTATTTACTGATCCCTGTCATAAAATGTCTATGTCAGTGGACAAGTTTGCTTAATGAAGTTTAAAATCCATTAGTAACAGGTTGCTTACAGAATATCATAACGATGGAATCATAGTATTTGTGCTTCTTTTTCCTGATTCCTCTCATGTTTGAAAAGAAATGAATTCATCAGACAAGAGCACTTTAATTGCAGCTGATTTTTCCCCCCCCAGTTTGAATTAGTGTAACTGATACATATTGTCAAGGTCTCTGTAATATACATAACTGTTTCAATGTTTTCTTATCTTAGTTGAATTATTGGAATATAAGCTTCAGCAGGAACAGTCTATCGTGAGTGATTTGCAGAGCACCCTCTCTGAGGAGCAGAAAAGAGCCTCTGACACATGTGATCTCTTGAATCAAGAAAAAGCAGCCCTGAAATCGGAGCTTTATCAAAGTCAGCAAGGGAATGAAAGGTTGCAGAAATCCCTGGAAGAGCTTCAGAGGGAAATAAATCAGTTACGGTAAGAAGTAGATTTATTAATTTATTTATCAGCAGGTCTGAAAGTTTTTACTGATTGGATCCACAAATGGATCCTTAGCACTTGGAAACACAGGGAGGAAAACTAGGCTCTCTCACTTTTGAGAGATATGTTTTCTTGACTGAATTCTGTCATCCTGGGTATGTCTCTCTCCCCACTCCCTTCTTAGTGAAGGCCAATATTTTTCTTTCCTCTCACAGGACAATAGCTTTGCTCTGCCAGGATAAATAACTTCTCTCAATATCTTAATTGTTACTAAATAGAGCAACTCTAGCTTGGCTTGTAGGGAGGTAAATGTTTTCAGATGCTAAGTAGCTGCGACTTGAAAACTGACCCTCTTTAGAAAGAGCAGAGGCCACCTAAAAGAAACAAATCAATGGAGAGAGAACTCAGAGAAACTCGAGAAAAGCATCCCAAAATGTCTTGCTTGAGCTGCTGGTGAAGGATGTTCTGTTCTGAACATAGAAGTGTCTTTTTGAACTTTTCAGTTTTGAATTGGGAAAAAAAGAAAAGGATTTGGCAGCTGCACTTGAAGACTTGCAGGCTGAGCGGCTGAAGGAGTCTGAGCTGCGAGGTTGGTTTGAGGAACAGCAGCGTCAGCAGAGGAAAGCTGAGGATGAGAAGACAAAGGCCATGGAGGTAACGCCCAGCTCCCCCGGGGCATGACATTAACTAGCAGGTTATTTGTGCAGTCTTTTTCACCTCCACTGGTTTTTGTTTAATAACTGTTAAAACCCCTAAACCTCTTCTGAATGTGCACAGCATTTTTTTCCCCGCAGAATTAAAGCTTTCAGTTACCTTCATTAATTGCACGTGGAGAAATAAACCAAAGTTGGATGCCTTTTTTTTTTTTCCCCGACATCATCTTAGTGTTTTTCCCATTTTCCCCCCGTTGTGTACTGCCCCTTGCTGAGTAGGGACAGCCAGATTTTACAGCTGTGTAACTGCACCCTTAATTCCAGAGCAAACTTGCCATGAGGGTGTGATGTGTATGATCACTGAGATTATAAAAGAAAACCACCCAATGATAAATAGGTTTGGCAGAGAGTAGCTGGAGCCTTTCCAATGTAACATGTATTTTTGGAGGTTAACCAAAGTCGTCCTGTTCCCTTCTAAATTGAACAGAAAACAAGTGAGCAACTTTCTGTCCAAGACTGTAATAGCAATGACTCAGTGCTTGTAAAAGGCCTACAGTGAATGGAAAAGGAGGAAGATTTAACATAAACCCATTTCTTAAAACCCAAAACTAAACTCTCTCAAAGATCTCTAAACAATCCTACTTAAATTCCCTAAGTGAGGAAACACAATTCTCACTATTTCCTTGTATTTCCTTGTATTTCCGTGTAGCCTGGTTTTTCCTGTCATCTTCCTGGTAGGTGTTTAGGTTTGTGGGTGGCTTTTATTGGGATTTCTGTTACTGCTGCATGGTAGGACATGCTGCTACCATCCTCCATCATTTCAGAAACCTGCTTATGCAGGGAGGGCAGAGTGGCCAGGCAGAGCCAAGGCCAGGAGAAAAGTGCATTGCCTGGGGGGTAGTTGTGCAGCAGATTAGTCTGGCTTCACAAATCTTCTCTTGAAGCCCCATTATGTAAAGATGCTGCCACTTAGCATCTGACCTGGTTTTCTAGGAGATGAGAGGAGAGATGGTGCTGGCTGGGGAGGCAGGGTGGACCCCCCTCCTAGGACAGCAGTGCCAGCTTTGACTGCCTGCAGTGCCCTGGAACTGCCCCTTCAG
This sequence comes from Atrichornis clamosus, assembly GCA_013400975.1. Classification (NCBI taxonomy): domain Eukaryota; kingdom Metazoa; phylum Chordata; class Aves; order Passeriformes; family Menuridae; genus Atrichornis; species Atrichornis clamosus. The sequence continues at coordinate 100,709 of WBMZ01008774.1, forward strand.
TCCCTGCCTCTCCTTCTGAAGAAAGGCTGGCTTCCAAAATGGACCTAGGGATGGATTTTAAACTGAAAGAACTGATTTAGATTTAGATCAGATCAATGAAGAAATTCTTCCCTGTGAGGGTGGTGAGGCCCTGGCACAGGGTGCCCAGAGAAGCTGTGGCTGCCCCATCCCTGGAAGTGTTCCAGGCCAGGTTGGACGGGGCTTGGAGCCACCTGGGATAGTGGAAGGTGTCCCTGCCCATGGCAGGGGGTGGAATGGGATGGTCTTGAAGGTTCCTTCCAACCCAAACCATTCTGTGATTATTTTTATCAGTCTCTACTGTGTGCTTGAAAGAGATGGGCTGCCAAGTCCCAAACTTTGACATCTGCTCTTACTGCTTAGATTTTTGTTTATAAAACAACATGGGTATTACTGTTTTAGATGTTACTTATTAATGGGACTGAGTGATGTAAAGAAGAGTGATTTCCTAATGAGGGTCTTACTAATTGAAGAAGAACGTACTGGCAGATACATTAGTATGATAATTTTTGCATTTGTTGCTTGGTGCCAGGTTGCTAAGGAGCATTTTTCTGTCACTTGTAATTTTTAAATTAAGCTTTTTAATACGTGGAATACTCTTAAAGTCTTGACTATCTTCCTGGATAAAACAGGAGGTTGAAAACTGCCGAACACCAGCCAGCCCCAGAGATGAGTGTTTGTGCTGGGATGTGAATGTGTTCTCCGTTTCTGCCCAGGAGCTGCAGGCTGCCCTGGATGTGCAGTCGGTGCAGAATCGCCAGCTGGCCGTGTCCTTGGAGCACGAGAAAACCCTCACGGACAATCTCCGCAAGGAACTGCAGATCGAGCATTCCCGCTGCGAGGCCTTGCTGTCCCAGGAACAGACCAAACTGTGGGAGATGCAGAAAAACTTGGATACTGAGAAAAAGCGCTCGTTGGAGCTCCTGGAGTCCTTGAATCACGAGCGTGTTTTGACAGAACAGCTGAGCGTGAGAGTGAAGGAAGGTGCTTCCTGTCAGCACAGGGAGTCGCTGCTGGAACAGGCCTTCGTCCGAGAGCTCCAAGGCCAGCTGGAAGAAGAGAGGTCCCGGACTATGGAGCTAGCTGCTGTTATTGAGAAAATGCACCAGAAGGCCATTCTGTCCAAAAGGCAGCTGGAGGCTGAGGTACAGATGTGCTGCGAGGAAACCCAGAAGGAGAGGGAGGTCAGTGACAAACTGCGAGCCACCCTGGAGTCTCTCCAGGCTCAAAAGCAGGAGGTGATCCGTTCCTTGGAGGCCCAGAAGCAGAGAGAGGCCAAGCTGAAAGCTGACTGGGAGCAACTGCAGTCACTCTTCAAGCTGCTGAAAGAGCAAGATAAGAAGAAAAAAGAGGAGAGGGAAAGGGAGCAGAGACAGCAGCAACAGGCAGAGCTAGAGAAACAGAAGGACTGGCAGAGAGATCAGGAGAGACTGGTGAGAATGCCTCTGCAATCCCTGCCTTACACTGAAATAGCCACACACTGGGATTTAACCCCGTGGATGGTGTTCTTCAGTTGGAATGTTGCCTTCTGTTAAACCATTCTGACAAATGCATTAGATGAGCTCTTGTCCTGCTTTTCTCAAGCTTAGCTGTTTCCAAGGGGTTGTGTCTGGGTTTACTGTTGACAGAAGTGGATCTTCAAATCTTTGCTGGTGATTGCTGGTTGTTCACAGATGGGGAAAATTATGGCTTACACACAGGATGGAACCAAACTAGGTTTCGTGTCACTGCCCTTATTTTCAGCTAGGCTCCTAACCATGGCTTGTGACAGTATTGATTTCACCCTGCATTTCTCCCTGGATGGAGATAATGCCCACTCCAGTGTCATTAAATGGCTTCCTGGTGACCCTGGAAGGCAGTGCTCCAAGCCTTCCACCCAAAGTGGTCTGGGAGTTAAGGAATACCCAGGTGGACATGCTCGTTAGGTGTGATGACGCTTACATGTGTGAATGTATAAAATGCAATTAACTACTGTCTATTCTGTTCAAATAGCAAAACTTGGAACAGCAACACCAGAGGGATGAACAAAGAATTAAAGAACTGCAGGAAATACTGGCAGTGTTAAAAGAAAGAAATCCTCCAACTCCAAACCATCAGCAGGACCTGTTGTGTGCCTCAAACAAAGATGGAAATGCCAGACAGGCTGTGACAAAAGAAACTGAAAAACCCCGTTTGCAACAGCAGCAACAACAGCTGGAGACGATAAGGCAGCAGTTGCTCTTTGTGGCTGTGCACCTGAATGAGTTCATATATAAAACTCTAGATAAGTGAGTTGTTGTTCATGAAACAGTGGTTTGCTTTCCACCCTGCTTCTTAACTTGTGTGGGTTGTGGCTGAGAGCCTTGTGCTCTCTTATTTCATAAAAAGTAACAGAACTTGCTAATTTCTCTATGTATTCATAGTAGTTTGTGTGATAAATAGCACATAAGTAAAGTCTCAGAACTTAGAAGTCAGTCAGTGGGAGAAGACATCAAATGTGTGTTAACATTCTTACAAATCAACCTGATCCTGAAAAGGTATTTTTGTCTAACAGAACGGTTAACGATTGGTCTGCATCAAACGACGAAGCTGTAGCCTCTTTACTGCAGACATTAAGAGAACTAAAATCAGATTTGTTGTCCTCTTCTGCATCTCAGGTAAGGATTTTCCTTTTCCTACCATGTGCCTGTTGGTTATCACTAACTTTTTCTGTATTCTTTGGCTGCACATGGAAGTTGGTTGATTAATTGGTTGATTTTCCTCCCTCCCCCTCCTTTTTTGATAAAGTATTGCGAGGAAAATTCTATTTTGCCTTGGCAGTGGAAAAGAAGGTGTACTCCTGTACTCACACTACCATTATATTAACATATTTTAATGTTTGACTCTTGCTGTTTTGTTGTATTGCAGAGTCTGCTTCTGACAGCAATCTTTTCCTAGATATGTACCATGTCCAAGGATCACAAGCCCTGGGATATGCTGCTGCAGCTTCTTTATGCATCCAGAGAGAGTTGTTTTTGACTAAAATGTCAAGTACTTTTCAAAAAAAGCACCACAGTGGTTTGTCATCACAGGAGGGCTGTTCTGACCCGTGTTTGCAGTATTGCAAATATTTTATACAAGCACAGGGATTATCCAAGACTGAGCTCAGGTCTATTGATAAAAAGTAAATCATAAAAGCACAGCTTTTAGATTCCATCTGCTTCCCCAGATAACTTTGCAGTTTTATGTCTTTCTCTTGTAACAGACAGAGATTTTCAACTACATTTCAGCCAAAATGTTGGGATTTAAGACTAACAGTGTTGGCTCTTGTTTGATTCAACCCCTCACCTCTTTGATCTCCAGAAAAGCCCATTTTCTGTGGATCTTAAAGCCCATCCCATTCCTTCCCCCTGCCATGGGCAGGGACGCCTTCCACTATCACAGGTTGCTCCAAGCCCTGTCCAACCTGTGAACACTTCCAGGGGTGGGGCAGCCACAGCTTCTCTGGGCAACAGGTTCTCAGAATTTAATGTGATTTTTCAGAATTTACTTCTGTAGGTGCTTCACAACTCGTGAACATGTACATGAAACAAAAACAATTCCTGTGCTGCCTGTAGATGCAGAAGAAAGTCAGATATTTGTTTCCATTTCAAAGGGTTTGGGAGATGGTTATTAACTGGAATAGGGGTCCTCTCCTGATCAGAGAAGGGATAGTTTGACAAACAAAAATTCATTACTTCTAAGAAGAGCTTTTCAGTTTCCCATTGTGCTGTTTAACACCTGAATGCCATTGCTGATTTTCAGACTCATTATTTGCATGCTTTAATTTGTCATAAAGTTGGGATATTACTCAGTTTGAGATGTTTGATTGTGGAAGTGACGTGCAGAATCCATCCTGGCTCAGTTTCTTTTGGTTTCAATTTTTTCAGATCAGATGTACAGGTGATGCTGACTCTGTTCAAGAGCTGGAAAGAGAGGCTTGGCAGCGAGAGAGAAACACACTGCAGAATGCCTTGAAAGAGGCAGAATCCCAGCTGGCTAAAGCCAATGCTGAAATTGAAAACAAACCTGTGGTAGAAACTTCCAATCCTAAGGTAAAATGATGGGGATGGCCTGCAGAGGGGCTCTCTGGAGCTTGGAGAGCCAGCAGTGCCAGAGCCAGGAGGTGTCATTTCAACCTGGTTTGGTAGGGATAGAAGGATCTATCAGATTATGGCATTTATCCTTCACTGATTTCTGTAATCTTCAGTTATTATTTTAAAAGGTGATTTCATAGATGAACAGTTTTATGTATTATTTTAAATTAGAAACTTATCCCATATGTACTTCATCAGAGAAGTTCCTTTGGAACTTTCTTGGTGTTAGGTAATCGCACAAAAAAGTAACTTTCATAAATGAGAGGGAAACTTGGATTTCTTGTCTAAGCATGAAAATAGAAAACACCCATTACTTTTAATCCCTGTCTGACTAATCTTAAATACTTTTTATTTTTCTGCCACATTGATTTGTATCAAGTTTGATAGGCATCTCTCCCAATATGCTTTCTGGCTAATATTTTTTTTAAGCAGATGTTCTTTTCTTTGTTGAAGAGTTAAACTGTTTTAGAGTTTTGCTTGAAAACTTTCAGGAGATTGAAGGCAGTCTGACGTTCCAAACTTGGGTGTCTTTTTAGGTTTTTTGTGGGGTTTTTTTCATGGGGAATTGTTTTGGCTGCCCTGTGTCCTCAGGTCTGAGGTTTGACCTGAAGACTGCTTGTTTGCAACAGGAACTGTGACAAAATTGGGAATTTTTTAACGATTTTTTTTTTCTTTCTGCAGTTGCAGCGATTATATCGCAAGTACATTCGAGCAGAGAGCTTTAGAAAGGCTCTAGTCTATCAGAAGAAATACCTCTTGCTGCTGCTGGGTGGGTTTCAGGACTGTGAGCAGGCAACCCTGTCTCTCATCGCCCGTATGGGAATCTTTCCCTCTCCTGCAGACCTGCAGCTCTCTGCATCACGCTCCCGGCCTTTCACCAAGTTCAGGTGTGCAGCCAGGGCCATCATCGCCATCTCAAGGTAAAGCCAAAACACTCCCTGGCTCTCATACCTGCTGTTTCCCTGGAAATTTAAAAGTGTGGTAGTTCCTGTAGCTTATCCTGCATTATTATTAAGCACAAACAATCTCCAGAACTGGTTCAAACGTGACTTTTTAGCTGAGTTTGTTCCGTACTAAACTAAAGTTTTATAAAAGGTGTCTTTAAGCTGAAAGAGGGTAGATTTAGATTGGATGTTCGGAAGAAATTCTTCCCTGTGAGGGCGGTGAGGCCCTGGCACAGGTTGCCCAGGGAAGTTGTGGCTGCCTCATCCCTGGAAGTGTTCCAGGCCAGGCTGGATGGGGCTTGGAGCAACCTGGGATAGTGGGAAGTTCCACCATGGCAGGGGAGTGGAATGAGATGGGCTTCAAAATCCCTTCCAGCCCAAATCATTCCATAATGAAAAAGCTACTTGGGAGATACCCACCTGCAGTATATTTGGGAACCAGTGCACAGCCACTACAAACTGAGGTCCTTTAGGGCTGACCCATAATCTCTGTGGTCTCACTGGATAGTCTGTCTTGTGTCAGGTCCCTGTGATTTATTAGGGATGGTTCTCTCTGGAATGCCTGTGGTTCATTGGGAGTGATTCTGTTCTGTCACTATCCAATGGGTTTCGTTAGCTCTACGTGGGCCAGTATGCCATCTGCTAATGGCTTTAAGTCCATTTAATGAAAAAAAGGAATTTGAAATGTAATAGGTGGTTATTTCTGAGCAATTTCCTTGTCCAGTAAAAATGATTACTTTTCAGGAGGTGACACAGAGTCTTTGACAGGAATACCATAATGATAGCAATTGGAAAGGCTGCAGGAACACTGACCTCCAAACTCTTCCTCTCAGGTAGAAAGAGCTCTCTGGAGATTAGGAACAGAGTAGAGGAGCACAGCCAAAACAAGCGAGCCTTTTCAGCAGTGCAAGGATCACTGCAGGGTAAAATGGGATAAGCCAGCATTCCAAAGACTGAAGTTGAAGAATCCTCCCTTCATTCCTACAAGGATTGTTACTTATGTTGTTTAATATGTTCTATACCAACAAATAACTTTATATTAAAATTTAATGTATTTCTGCTTATTTTTAATGCTTGTGCAAATTTGTTTCCTTACTAAGGTTAAAGTTTTTGGTGAAAAAGTGGAATAAAGTTGGCAGGAAGAGTGCACAGGGTGAAAGCATTTCTCACAGTATAGGAGGTAACACAGGTAAGTGTTTGGACAAGTCCATTGTTTTCATTGTCATTTCCCTTCAGTGATGTGTTTCATTGAAAAACGAAACAAAAGGGGGAAAATCTGTTTATTTTGCCACTATGCATCTTTGAAGTAGGTGGATAGATGGTCTGATGCAAGTCAGTAAGGACTTGAATTACTTGAGGAACACTTGAGTATTCCTTTGAGTTACTTATGGGTTTCTTTGAAAGAATTCCAGCAAAAACCTTAATGCAGCACCCGGTATTGTGGAACTGTTCCCCTTAATGTAATATTCCATTACTTGTGCCTTTTAAACACTAAACAAAATTCAAATGAAATGGTGCATTTTTCATTACCTGGTACAATGTAATTTTCACTAAGTTACTAAAAATACTTATTTTTTAAAAAAGCACCAACTTCCTATATAAACCCACTGTGGTGTGATTCCTAGGAAACTTGAATCCTCCAATGCTGAATTTTCTACCTCACTACAAAATAGCATCAAACTTTTGTTAAATCTGAGTAAAACAAAAAAAACCCCAAACCAAACAAGCAGTTAGCTGTAGAAAGTGCATTTACCTGCATTTAAAACTAAACGTAACTGTATTACTGTCATTCTCGTGGTTTTATTGGATGTGTTTATGACAGCCTGTTCTGAATGGTTCACAGTGCATATTTTAACCCTTTCATCTTTACCACAGCCTCTGGTGCTAGAACAGAAGTCCTGAAAGAGCAGCAGCCCCCAGCTGTTCCTGTCAGCTCTCCCCCTACCCGGGACAGGGACTTAGGGCTGTGCCACAGATCCGGCTGTGCTGCAAGATTTGGGAGCCTCTCCCCACGATCCTCCTCCCGCTCACACAACAGGTCAGTCTGCAAAGGCAGGAGATGCTCCAAGTTTTTGTAGGGTTTTTTTGACGTTGCTGACTGGTCTGGGGGACAGGCTCTGCTTGGCCCGATAGCCAGGCAGTGTTCTGGTTTGCATGGAATTTAGCAAAACATTTCGGAGAGTTGGAGGCCTGCTAGCATTTCCCAAAAGTCTTAATTCTACCCCACGCTATTCCTGGGTCTGGGTCTGACAGCCCTGCCAGGACAAGTCACCTGTATGGTATGGAACAGGATATTGATAACAGCAGCCTTGACTGATGCTCAGTGTCACCGGGCTGGTGGTAGCTCAGGTCTGATGTGGATCCAGGCTAGACAATGCCTGCTGCTGCTCTTGTTTCCAGGAAAAGCTATACAGGAGGAAGGGATGGATAGGAACTACCTCCTGCTAATGGGAAGATGCAGGGAAAAGGAATAAATTCCAACTCCACACAGCAGCATGTTTGCATAGAGTGTCCCTTATTTCTGCTAATACTTGGAATTTGTTGTTAATGCCCAGAAGGGAGACCCAGCGTACTGTGTAAAGGGGCCCCTCTTTCAACCTGGGCCTTCAAGGTTGTATTTTACCTGCTGAACAGGAGTGCACACACCTGGATGCAGCAGCAGATCAGTAGAGAGAGATGCAGAGAATAGTCTAGGTTTTACCAAAACGTCCTTTCTTTTGACTGCCCTGTATACAAAGCTGCACGGACTCTCTTGTTGTATATGTCACATTTTGGTGGTGGTGGTGGTTGTTCCAGTTTCCTTTGCCCATAATTCCTGCTCATATCAATGTAACTTTATTGTATATATTTGAGAGTATAGCATGAGAAGGAGAAAATAATTTCTTTTCCTTTCAAGGTTGCATCCGTCCCCAAGTTCAGCTTTGGAAAAGTCCCTTGTGCCACCCCAGGATCCTGAAAGATCTCTCACAGAGTACATCCATCGCTTGGAGGTGATCCAGCAAAGGCTGGGGGGTCTGCAGCCAGGTAAGCACCACCTGCTCACCCCTCACAGCTCCCACAGGTCTGGGCTGCTCTTTGCAAGGTTCTTTGTATGCGTTGCCTATAAAGAGCATCATTTTAATAAATAATTATAATTATCAGGGGGGAGCAACTAAGTCTCTGAAAGGAAACCTTTCTGTCAGATCTAAAACTAGTCCTAGTGTGATACTTCATTAAGTTCATAGTGAAATTCTTCAGAGATAAGGCTGAATAACTTCATGTGATTCCTGCCCCCACCTGTTCCCAAGTCTAAATAAGAAGTGTAGCAGTGTAAATGAAGCAGTTTATAGAGTTAATTTGCTTTACAGTCAAAGATAGTTGTTGTAATAGCTGAGCAGGGCTTTTTCTGCAGCACAAATTAACGTTTCCCTCATTTATCACTTCCTTATGTTCATAACATTAAAAATAAGATTTGAAGGCTGGTAAATACTGCCATCTTAGAGCTAGTTCTAACATTGATCAAACAGCACACAAAGGGTTCTAGTGGCACTTAGCTTCTCTATTTAAAACACTTCCACCTAATTTCTAGACCAAATGTACTTAATTTAATTTGGTCTAGTTACCTCCTCTTGTTCTGTGTTGGCTATAGCACAGAAACACCTTGTCCCAAGGAGGAACTCACAGTCTGTCATCGCATCATCTTGAAATCCTGAACGGTTTAGGAACTTTGACATTGTTCTCAGCTGGACTTTACCTAGAAACTTCAATGCCACGACTTTGTGGGGGTTTTGGGGTTTTTTCCCCAAATACAGCATCTATGTGGGCAGATACAGGTAGATTAACAAATCTTATATGTGAAACATGACAGCCTACGTGGAAGTAATGTATTTTGCTTCATTTTAAGTGTGGACTAAGTATTCCACAACTGGGACACCATGAACAGCACTTCAGTGAGAAGTGCTTATAATGTAATTTCCATGTTATCAGGGTGATGTCAGGCATTACAGAATGATGCTGCAACCTTTAGAACAGTGCTGTGATTTCCCAGTTCCTCATGAGCTTTAGGACATGAACTCAGTGGCGAGACCTTGCCCAGTAACAGAATCACCACAGGAGTGGCAGAGTTGAGCTGTCTCTGGGGGTAAAGCAGGCCTGTGATGGAGCACTGGTCTCAGGGCATGAAGGTTTGCTTTGGCAGATGTTCAAGCTTTCAAATCCTGGTTTGGATTGCTCCTAGGTGGCTCGTGAAAATGGGAATTGCTTTCAGTGTAGCTCATATGAAGCGCTGTGAGGAAATAACATGCTGCTAATTGCACACTGTGGCTTCATAACACAAGCAGTTTTCTAATATTGATTTGGGTTTTTTTTTTTCATTTAGGACAAGTGCCAGGCTCACCTCATCAGAGACATGTGAAAAAGTGATGGGAACGCTTATGAAATCTGTCCTGCAAGTTCCTGCTTCCTTCTGAGTTGGTCCACACTCAAGAGGCACTTGCAATCTCCTGTGCAACTGAATAAAGGGCAGTGCTTTTACAGCAGATTTTTATATGACTCTTTTTATTATATTTTAGTACTTTAAGAGGGACATACTTTTCACTAAGAACCAAGTTTTACACTCTCATGTGGAACTACTCTAAGTTAAGAGCTGACGTGTGCCTGCATCGCTGTATTGTAAGCTGCAAAAAGTCTTTGTGGTGTTTATTTTTCTATAGTGTATAGATGGATTCCTTGTAAAAAAAGTTATTAAAATGGCATTTTATTAGTGAATTCTTACATTGTGTGGTTGTTTGTTTTGACCGTACCTATTAACTTCTTTTGCTGTTCCTAAAATTGTTTGGGTTTTAATATTTCTGTAGGATCATTCTAATTAAAGGAATAGCTCAAATACTCTCACAAATGTCAAAGACACCTGTAGCTGCCTGGGAGTTTAAGGTTTGCTCTCCTTGTTTTACACTAAAGTCTGTCCTATTTACTCTGGACACTTCTAGTTTAATTTTCCTAGTTCAAAAGGCTCCTAACTTTTGTTTAACTCTGTGCATTTTTGGCAAAACCTACCAAACAAAACCTGTGAACTCTATCTACCTCTAATACAAGTTAAACTCTGGGCTGCAAATCCTGCCTTTGTCTGGTATCTTGTGCTTTAGGTACCTTCAAGGGGGCAATTCCAAATGTTTATGAAGTTTCTGGTCGGAGAAGAGGAAAGAGGTGTTCTGGTGATACACCCCATTTCCAGTCACAATGTTTCAAGTGCAAAAACGAGGGAGATTCCAACTATGGTGTTAAACAAGACTTCTTTTATGATATTTCTGTATTTTAGAAAAGTATAAGCAGAATTTTAATACCAAAAGTATTTTCAATCTCTGGAAACATGAAATTTCTACCTTTGAAGCAGGCATGGTTTTTAACTTTAGAGCATCAGAAAAATCTCTACTGGAGGCACATAATTCTGCTGCAGCCTATTAAAACATATTTCTCTACTGGGTATTGACAGTTATATATTGGTATTCATCCGAGATTTATTTATTACTTATTTAACTGCTTTTGTCCTGGTAAGCCCTTATTTATCTGTCAGGTAGATCACCATTTAGTTCTCTGGAAAAAATGTGGTAGAGATAGATCTTGGCACACATACAGATTTATTACCCTCTGACAGCTCTAGGAGAAGCCTTGACCTGATCAGGCATAAATTAAGAGGGCTGTGAACAAACAATACCTGATTTGGTGCAAAAGCTTGTTAAAAGTAACTTCACTTGTCCAGAGTTCCAAACCAATTTGAACTAAGTTTAAGCTGGCTCAGTGACTGCATCATATTTCTTTCAAAAAACAGATTCTGGGAGTCTTAACACTCCACGCAGCCTTGTCAGACTGCACACTAATGGAGCTGGGGCCCTTTTTGCTTAGCATAGCACGAGCTGATCCTCTGTCGGGAACAATGTGCAATTCTGAAGCAGAGTTCAGAACTGGCACTAAATCCGGTCTGGAATTGCACACTCACACTTGGATGTTCCACGTTGAGTGTAAGCAGGAGGGCTGTGAGACCTGAGGGCCTGTGCTCAGCGTGAGCCAGTCTCTACTGACACTGCAAATCCAAGTTAATGCCTGCTTTTAAAATCTGGCACTTCTAGGTGGACAAAGAAAAAAACCTCTTAAAGGACAGTTGGCACGTCATAGGGATCAGTTCTGTTTCAAGATAATTTGACTCTGCAATGGCACATTTTAAAATCAATCTACAGGGGTTTTTATGTCCCAAAATGTACAGAGCTCTTCCCAAGCCTCAGCAGGGCTTTGTATTCAGAGGAACTTTTCTGTGGTGGTCAGTGCTTCCCTGCCTTACCTCCTCTCTTCATTCCCCAGAGTCAGCCCCTCCAAGAGTGCCCTTGGGCAGTCACTGGTTCCAGGAACACAGGCAGGATGTCGGGGGAAGGGGCTGATGCTGCAGATGCTCCTATTCAGAAAAGAAATCTGCAGAGAAGGAATCCAGCCCAGCAGTCTTTCAGGATCGGAGCTACAGCTAATGTGTTGCCTGTGGCTACATTCCCAACAGCTCCGTGATACCCACAGACAGTTTTCTGCAGGAAAGTGGAAGCAGAAATGTTTCTGCCCAGTGTAAGGAGTGAAATTTCAAGCAGCATGGTTCTCCCAGTGCTGGTGTTGTGTGTCTGTGCTCTCAGAAGGGCAGTCATACGGAAATCACTCTCCTGTGATGCATTAAGCTCCGTAATGTGAGCAGAGAAATCAGAAGCCCCATACGTGATGTCAACGTGAACCCAATCACCCCAACCAGGAGACAGAGAAAGCAGAAAACCCTCCAGATTTCCCTGTTTTTCTAGTTCCAGGAAAGTTACTGGCAGAGCAATCCTGGTGGTCAGGACCACCGGCAAGGTCCGGAGTCTCTGGGAGGCTGCAGGCGTGCCAGAAGATCGTGCCGTAAGTGTCCTGCTACAGACTCACCCTGGAACCTGTGGATGAACAGGTAAACCATTCCATCAACACAGACTACAAACCAAACGCTTCCTGCTGGTCTCTAGTGCCCTTTGAGAGGTGATTGACTTTAGGAAAGACACTCCTATTAATTTTTTTTTTGTTTTATGCAGTCTCAGGCACTGCTTTATATCTGGGCTCTCACTGGAATTCTGTGCCATGGACGTGTCCGTGCCCCATCCTGGGTCACACCGTGGGCTGGGTGGGCCCTGGGCACTCCGGCTCGGTCACAGTTCTTATTTTCTTTTGGGAGGAAGAAGTGGGGAGGGAAAGGGCAGTTTCGGTATTTTCAGTTAAGGATCTCAGCGCAGCGGGTAGGAAGGATGGGGAGAGGGAAGAGGGAAGGAGAAGGAGAAGGGCAGCGGGTGGGTGCGGGAGCGGGCGGGCCGTGCTGCGGCCCCTCCCCAGCGGCCCGGCCCCGTCCCGCCCC